>JAUBNY010000146.1:243606-258080 GCA_032275445.1 Crypturellus soui | reverse complement strand
GAACCATATTGGTTACGTCTTTTGTCAGCCGTCCGGGTGTTTAGGCAGTCGGTGCTGCCTGTCCGCATATAGGGCGCCGTCGGTGTGGCTAAAGCCCTGCGGCGCACCCCCACAACCTCCTCACCTTGGGTGGGCCCGACCCGACTGGACCGGCCCAAGAGAGTGGCCCGGCGCGGTGCCGTCCTCCTTCTGGCCCGCGATCGGACATCGCGGAGGATCCAGGATCCTGGAGGGTGAGACAAGCCGGTTCCCCGGGGGGGCCAGGATCACGCTCGGGAGGGTCGCCCAGGCCTGAAGACCTGCGGCTGAGTGCCAGCCCCGGCCAGCAACCCGCGACAGTATAAGAAACCTTAACAAGGCTTTTTTTTGGCCAAAGATACGGCAGAAAATTATGGCATTTCCCCATGCTTATCAGGATTATCACTGCCAAAAATAAAGGGTTTTTTTTTTGTTTGTTTCAAATGCTTTTCTTTCTTGGACAGTATCAGCAAAAATATTATAAACATGCACTCTATGAAAACACTAAACCAAAATCCATCATCACTGTAAATGAGTAATTTAGGTCTTCGCTAGGTGTTAAATTTGCTCTTATACAGTGAGAGCCTTTTTTGCACTTACAAACCCTCCAGAATGCTTTTTTCAGATCTAACAGACTTGCGTTTTGTGGTACTTTCTGTGTTCTTCCCTACTTCTTATTGCTGGGCAGGCCCATGTTCAGATCACGAGTATAATGGAAGGTCTTGCTAACCTCTGCCAAGAACAGAATACTGCTCATTCTGTGTCCAGAGTGTTTCAGATGAAGTCATATATCATGAGAAGGAATTTTCACACAGACAGCAAGAGGACTCGGTTTTGCTCCTTCAACACCTTTGCACAGTTGCTTGTATGCCTCTTTGAGCAGAGTTAACCCAAAGCACTGAACCAGAACAGTGCTAGAAAAGCAGAGTGACCCATGGGGTGTTTGAGAACCTATTTCAACATATAAAAATTCAAAGAACCTGAATTAACTTTTACCTTTCTGCACTGAGTATATTGAAAAAGTGCCTTGCTCCAGTTCTTAGTGATTTAGGCACATTAATGCTTAAGTTATGTCTCTCAGATTTTGAAAAAAGTCCTGCTGTTGAACTCTGAGTACCCGGCCTCCGTATTTCATAGACTTTAATGAGACTGTCGAGATTGCAAGGAATGAAAATGAGGTCTTTAACTATCCAGAGAACTATCAGAAATCCCCTGCAGATCAGGTTGCTAGAGTTACACATTATATGTGTATCATATTATAACAAATGTGAAGGCACCAAATAACCATTGTGTATTTCCCATTTCAATCTAACACAACTTGAAGCGCGTACACTGTGTGATTTAGCTGAGAGGTGACAAGGCTATGAAGAGATACGTCTCTTGGGGACTAGCATCTTGCGTGTAACCCTGCAGACAAGAATGAAATCGGGCAAACTGAGTGTCAGATAAAATAGCCACATATAGAACAGCAAAACGCACACAATCCGGATAATACTGTAAGGCTGTCTCTAGGGCGCTTACATCCAACAGTGGCAAGTAAATCCTATTTCATCAAATTTAAAGTGGTTTTTTTTGACTAAACAGATTGCAGCAAATGCTTTTTAATATAAATTCTTTTTTGAAGAGCAAAGATTAATAATAAACCTCAATAAGCTGTTACTGCTTTCGTGACGGTTTGATTTCTGCATATACATATTAAAGGCTCTGGTCTCCGGAAGACATGAGCAGGCACCAGGAAGTCTCAAGCAAGAAAACAGCTCCAGCCAACACAAGGGAGAAGAAACCAGGATGACAATGAATGGAAAAAAGGCCAGGCTCGAGATGTCAGGAGAAATTCTTCTCCCATCTCACCCTACCAGATACCCCTATCCAACAACTACAAGGCCCTGGAGGACAAAGGGCAATTAATGGATGGTGAAGGTGAGAGTCCCTCTCCTCCAAAAATACTAACACAATTAGAAAGGCAAACCTATTGTGACTACATACTCCGCACTGTGGAGGTAAAAAAGGCAGGTTATAGTTGTGGGGGATTCCTCGATTCAGGGAACAGAGGGTCGGACATGTAGAAAGAACCCTCCTCTAAGAGAAGTCTGTTGCCCTCCTGGGGCCTGTGTTAAGGACATCACCAGGAAACTTCCCAGCCTGGTTCGACCCACAAACTATTATCCATTGCTGGTCCTACATGTAGGAGGAGGAGAAGTGGCAACGCATAGCCTGAATGACAGGACAAGGGGTCATGGGTACAAGTTGAACCCTAGGCAGTTCCATCTCCATGTGAGGAAGAACTTCTTTGCTGTGAGGGTGCCCGAGCCCTGGCACAGACTGCCCAGAGAGGCTGTGGAGGCTCCTTCTCTGGAGATCTTCAAACCCGCCTGGATGCCACCCTGTGCCCTGGGATCTGGGTGTCCCTGCTGGAGCAGGGGGTGGACTGGATGATCTCTGGAGGTCCATTCCAACCACAACCCTTCTGCGATTCTGTAAATGGTACAGGAGGACTTGGGCTCCTAACTCCTATTACAGTTCTGGGAGTTACGTTATGACAGACTCTGCTTTGAGATGCAACTGGAATTTGGAGCTTTATATGCTTGAAATAGTAATATTTTGGTAGGAAGAAAAATACTGTGCTACTTGGACACAAAACCATCTCAAAGTGAAATTTCTCAAACTATTCTCACTTCACACTTATGTCTTTTTTTTTTTTTTAATGAACTGTTCTTGGACAATGGCCTTTCCTTTCCTGACAGACTGCTGCTGCTCTGAATTAATAAATGAAGAACAATATTAACTTTGATATTTGGATTGAATCAGGATGTTAATAATTTTCATTTGGTACTGAACAGTAGATTATTTAGTGCCGCAGCTTAAATTTTCTTCAAAAGAGCAGTAGATTGAAGCTCAGAAAGCTGCATCCACGTTAAAAGTTGTCTGGAAAAATAAAATGATTGAAATTTTTTCAAAAAACTGTGAAAATCATTGGGAAGTAGTTTTGCATGACTAGAGATCTTTCCAAGTGTGTCTTGTTTCTTCCCAAGCCTGTAGAAACCCTTTTTTCCCCATAATCGCAATACAAAAATGACTCTTTATGGATTAGATCTGGAATGAATGCAAATAAAGGAGATGGAGACAGTTCTGAGTCAGTTATTTTGCACAGCAGTGAAATGCAGCAAAAGGCATCACTGAGTTTTTGGACTGGCATCTGCTCCATTTACGTGCTTTTTTTCTGGATTTACATTGATTAATAGAAAATTGATGTTACTGCAGCAACAAAGAGCTGTAGTTACTGAGGGAATTTTCAAGGAGGGAGCCTGAATCAATGCCTATTAATGTCAATGATTTCTATTCCATTTGCTGTCAGAACAGGCCTAGAAGACCAGGGAGATGGAACAATCCCATTTCCAAGACTGTTCCAGCTCTACTTTTCAATATAAGTAAACTTCAACAGTTTATACATATTTGCAAATCTACCATCAGTTTGTTGAACTAGGAAGAGGCAAGATGCTGCAGACATGGTGCCATAGTTTGTAGCAGGTATTTTCTGAACAATTTTCTTTTCTTTACAAGGATTAGCACCATCGCTGTGGTAAGTCACCCTGTATGAGCTAAAGGGCAGATTATTATTAATCTGTGCTAACATAAACCATCTGATTATATTCCAAATTTAATCTTCATCCATCTGCAGGTACCTCTTGCATTGTAAAACCATTTGTAGTTTCTGTATACATGAAAGAATATGAATATGCTAAAGGAATAGCATATGAATAAGCTAGCTGCTGCCATTTAAAACTCATTCAGTCTCCACTGATTTATGCAGATCTTTCTTGGGAGAGCAAAGAATATTATATATATTCCCCAGCCATACAGCATGATAACGTATAGATTTTTCACAGCCTATAGTGCCAATATAGCAAGAAGAACAGCCCTAAATTAAGGCATATACAAATTATTAATTAAATCAATGTAATGCTAGTAGTTTTTGTTTGGTTGTTAGGTTGTTTTTGAAATAGCTGATTAGAAGCTGTGGCAAAAAAAAAAATTCCTTATTTCCATAGTGTGAACCAATAAGTTATATGGAATCCCTTTTTCTTTTGCTAAGGAATGCTATCAAAATTTTATGAGAACATTTAATGAGGATTGCAGCTTGCTGAAAAACTTGATATTTTAACACTTTGTTAATGTTGGTGGATTGCTGTTCTCCATTGTGAGCCTCTCATATAGCCCCCTAGTATCAACATCAGTTTCCATGGGGGTGAAAATCTCCCCTTTTCTCTGCTGATCCTCATGCATCTTTTCCCTAGCTATTAACCCTCCAACAAGAACGAGAGGGCTTTTTTTGTTTGCTTGTTTTTGCTTTTGGTTATTTTTGGCCAGGAATTCTGTTGCAGCCCATGCGGCCTGATGAGGTTATTCCACTTTGCCTGTACAGAAGGGTACACTTTCTTGTTTATCCATTCTTAATTTACTGTTGCAGATACTATTTGCTTATCCAAATGTCAAGCTTTCAGTTCATGAGTATGAACAAAAAGGACAGTGCACTGCTGACAGAAATATAATCCTCAGCAGAATATACTACTCTCATATTCACCAGATACCAGCTCCCATTGCCCTTCAGCTTGTTTCTCAACGTAATAAGATGGGTTCTTCATTTAAAACATGATTTTTCCCGTAGGTATTTATTTTAAATACAGATTTCCCTCTTCCTCCTAATCCCAATTTTCTAACTACTAAGGAGCATTTAAAAGTCTTTTAATGGTTTGTGTTTGGAGCTGAAATCCACACACAGTGAGAAGAAAGGAAGTGGGGAACATACTCCATGCAGTGTCTTTCTGCTGTGCTCTTCTTGGGGGTTCCCAATGTTGATCTCTTTATAGAGCTCCTAAGCTCTTCCCACAGATGAAGTTAAACTAATGGATCTCAAAATTCCTATTGCACAGGCTGCTTCTCTCTCATATTAGAATTGTCTTGGCCTCCTAGTCTTTAGGGCATTTCTGTCTTGTATTAACAGATCTCATAAAACTGTTCATTGTCATTTATTTCACCTGTTCCTATCCTTAGATCTTTTACAGCTAAACCGTATACATTCTTTGTTCTCACTGCTCAGCTTTTTTCTTTGCAATTTTTTTGAGCTTATCAATTTAATAACCATTTCAAATGTTATTTTTATGATCCTTAATTCTTGCCGCTCTGTCAGTATATATCTCACATTTGATTTAATCCTATGATTTAATCCTATTGATTTAATCCAACAGAAAACATATAACAGTACTTGTCATTACAGATTATTAGAATTAAATGTCTCCCAAGTGTGCAAGTGCAGTTCAAGTAGACATAAGACTACATGGAGGAAGTAGTATTGTCTTTTTTTCTTTTTTTTTTTATATACAAATAACTGGAAAAAAAAACACAAAAAAGAACATCTTAGCTGTAAACTAGAAGATACTACATATACTGATGGTCCAGAAATGTGTATTAGAGCTAAATGCATTAAATAGATTCTTCCACACCATTCTAACAGACTTTTTTCTTTTTTTTGTAATAAAATGACAGCATGCCTGTTGCTTTCATGAGTCTCCTTTTATTTAGAGAGCCTTTCAGACAAACCAATTGCCATCGAGCACTGCGAGTACTTTATCCAGTTAACACCGACTGCATTTTCAGGCTGCTCAGTCATTTCCTTCCACGGTGCGAGTAGGGCCATTCTCAGCACACAATGCTCATCAATGCAGAATACACTCTAGGAAGCAATAAATGGCTCCGGAGGTTGCTTTAACACGGAGATGCAGCTGAGCCATTTGATAAAATCAATAGTAATTTACTGCAAGTGTATGTCAGAGCGATGAACATTATTCTTTTTGCGCAAGCGAGAACAAATCATAAGGGAAAAAAAATAACACAGCATTTGATTCCCTTAAGAGCTTTTAAGAGAACTCCTGGGATTTTTCTTACAATGCTCATGAGTTTGTCGCTATGAATATATTATGAAGAAAAGCTTACTAACGTATTTTGAGAGGGGGCAGCACACAAGGACACACGGAGCCTAGTCTGCTGCATGGGCTTATGACGTGTAGCTGGAACTATTGGGCTGTCGACCTGCCTAGCTCCAGCTCTAAGGCTGAACGTTGTTACCAGCTCCACAGCTTGCTTATTTTGATGTGAAAGTGGTTTTGCTGAGTAGCACAGCCTAAAACCTTTATAGAATCACAGAATGCCTAAGGTTGGTAGGGACCTCTAGAGATCATCTAGTCCAACCCCCCTGCACACGCAGGGCCACCTAAGGCACGTGGCACAGGACTGCATCCAAGCGGGTCTTGAAGATCTCCAGAGAAGGAGACTCCACAACCTCTCTGGGCAGCCTGTGCCAGTGCTCTGTCACCCTCACTGTCAAGAAGTTCTTCCTTAGGTTCCTGTGGAACTTTTTATGCTTCAGTTTGTGGCCATTGCCTCTAGTTCTATCAGTAGCCACCACTGATAAAGGGCCGGCCCCATCCTCCTCACTGCCTCCTTTTAGGTATTTATAGACACTTCAAACCAGTCCGAGTTCAACACTTGAATTTCCTTGACCAGACATCCAGTTAGTTATTCCGGATCCAGGGAAAGCATTAACCAGAGCTTTCAGCCAAGCACATAATGGAATATTGTAACTTCATGGATGGGTTGACAATGTCTGGAGGCTCCCCAAAACCCAGCACCACCCGCAGTATAGCCTGAACGACATTGAGAAAGATCACAGTAACTCTGAACCGGGTTTATTACCCGGTGATGAAAATCCCTTGAGTGGGTGAGAAGTAGGCAGAAATCCAGCTTCCCATCCCATAACCTACAATTCTTGGAGACAGCCTGACTTCCCTGCCTTCCTTGCATGGCCCCTCCAAGCTGTTCTGCAATACTGCTTAATACTTTCTTGTGGTGGAATATTAAGGGAAGCAGAGACCTCTAGAAGGTAGATATGAATCTCAGAGATTTTTAGTGCCTATACTACTGCTAGCTCCTTCCATTGCTAAATGAGGGCTGTTTCCCATTAACAGCTTGGTTTGAAATCTTGTTTCATGCAGTATTTCTCCAAGGCTAACTTAAGTATACTTCAGCCTCTCAAAATCAGGCTGTCACCTAAAGAACTACCAGCTCACCTCTCTGCAAACTCATACCTGTTATTAGACTGCCATTATACTGTAGGGAGGACAAGGGAAAAATGAGGCTATGTTGCCTTTATCTAGGATGAAGTATATATATATATATGTATTTTTAACCTATTTAGGTAACCCTATTTACAATCTTGCAAGTCAAGAAATGACCATTTTTTCTTTTCAAAAAATAAATCCATTTCTTTTCTTTGGGCATGATGAGTACTATGAGCCATCCGAGGTAATATGGAACATAAAGTGCACTGCTTTTTCAGAAACAGAATTCAGAGAGAACAGTATTCCCAGGTGAGCCCTTTGGTTACTTGTACCTGAAAGGCTACAAATTTGAAAAACTGAAGAAATTGAGTTTTTCTTCCACTAGGCTGTGGTGGGTCAGGTGAAGGTTGGTGTCTTTCAGAAGCAAGAGCCATCAGACAACTCTGCTTTTACTCCTTTCTCTAAAAAGCCATCCCACCAGTTCTGTATATTACAAATGCAGTAAGTAGAGAAAAAGGGCTACAGAGCCACGGGTACCTTATTTGGGGATGTCTGGTCAAGTAGTTCAGATAGTAACTGTCATGTTATAGATATAGAATCTAAAAAAAAACTATCCAAAAAAAAAAAACCTTCTTGTTCACAGCAAGACCCAGCAGCCATAATAGGAAACACACGTTACAGCTTTTGCTGCACAGCAGTATTTTTTTCAGTGGGTAGCATAAGGCACTGTAAAATACAGAAGAGTTTCACTGAGGTTCAAGTATGTTTCCACCTCCCACCACCAAGTATACCAAAAATCATCCCTGGCAGCTCTTAGAAATCAGTGTTCACTCTGTGCTTTTAGCATGTATTCAGGAACTCAATGACTTTCCATTACACTGTAGATGAGAAAAAGTTTTTCTTCTCTGCACTGAGAGTTCTGCTCACTTTGGACTCTCAGCACTTTCTCCTGTTGCAAATGTGTTATCGTGTAGGACCTGATTGCCTTGCAAGGTCCATTCATGTTTTATGCAAGGACCACTTAAAGTCCAGAAATCAAGTTCGCAAGTGTCTTCTTATGTTTAAAAACAGAAATATGAGTAATCCATTTCCTTCTGTAGGAGAAAACCTATCTTTTGTGTTCAAAGAGTTCATCACAGTGTCAAGAAACTGTTCAAGGGAACATGGACTGAAATTTCTTTCTGAGATTGGTGCTCATTTTGACTTCCTCTGTTAATGCTGCCCAGAAGTTTTGATCACAGGGAAGCTAGTATGTACCAAATGCACTTCTCACCTGCATGACCTATAAACAACCCAATTTCCTGTAATTAAAGCTGGATGATCTGTTTTTCAATTCTAAAACAAAACAAAACAAAAACAAAACCCCTGTCAACTTCTGTTTTGAATATTTCTTCATAGTGGGAGAAAAAAGATGTTTCAGGTTGATTGCAATGTTTCATTTTCATTTTGACATAAAATGGAACTTCCAAATGTCACATCCAAACTTCCTGAATGCCCAATTCTGATTTAATTTTGTAAAACCAGATTTCAAACACAGAGGCCTTTCCACAAAGTATTTTGCTTATTGCTAAGATTGCATTTTGCCAAAGAACTCGTTCACTAGGCACCCTCTAACTAGCACTAGGAATTCCTCTGTATCCCCAATGGGGAACTCACTCTTCTCAAATAGACTTTGTTTTAGTTGTTACTATAACTTACCTAGATTTTTCCATTGTCTTTTTTCTGTTTTGAGAGTGAATGCTGCCAGCTAGAAAACTTGACTTTATTGACAAGTGTTTCTAAATCATCTGGATTTATCTAAGGAATGCTGAAGGAGTCACTGAGGATTCCACCTCAGTGATTTAAAAACTTTCACCTTCCAAGCGGCTTGTTGTTCCCTTTGGCTGAGCTAGCAGAATGGCTCAGATGAACATTATCTATTTCAGTGCAAAACCAACTGGGTTAATTTAGGAAGTGACAATTCAAAGTACGTGTTAACTTGCTTCACGCTCCTACCCAATGCTCTGCAGGACTCAGCGGAGGGCAGCGATTTGTCACTGTGAAGACAGTGACACCTTCAGCCACCATGGCCACTGCTCCAACCCCTGGCTGAGCTGCATTTTACCTGTCAGCTGCACTCTTCACTTCTTATCTCCTGGCAAGGGAGATTTTCCTTGTCTTCCTTTCTGAAAAATTGTAACAAGAACTGAATCTCTAGTGTTTTACTTCCAGGGCTGATACGTTCATCCTACTTCCTTCGGAAACAGTTGAAGCTATTTGTGCATCCCCACAAGATAAAGAAGTGAAATGAATGTACACCTGAGGAGATAGCATTTTTACTCGGAGAGACTGATACCTGTGCTCTGGATAGAAGCAATATTGTCTGGGGCACAACCAAAAATATGTTGCTTGAGATTATTTTGTTGAGGCAAACAACAGCAATCTAAAGACAACTGGCATGTTTCAAACTATCGACCAGCAGTTATTCCAACCCTGCTGACTTACTTGCAAAAATGAGACTGTCTTTTCACTGTTATACCCAAGTAGGATAATAGCAAATTCATTCCAACCTTACAGAATGGTCAAAGAGTTAATAAAGAGATGCAGCATGGTCAGTAAGTGCCTTTTTTTAAAATAGATTAGGTTAGCCAGCAAACTGCAGAGGATCTTTTCTAGGCACTTTTCACTGATGAAATTTTACCTGTCTGCAAGTACATACATTACCCTGTCTGTCAGGGGTAAGTGATGCCTGATTACGGCTTTTCATAGAGCAGTCTTAGCACTCCTGCAGCTGTTACCCTTTCCAAGCTGCCAGAGCAAAGAGAAGCAAGCTGCAAGCTGGTCGTCCCTCTCGCTAAATGAATATATACAGAGCAACTGAGGACTTAAATTGAATGGGAGGACTGCCGGATGCTTTCATGCTCAGCTCTAAGGATTTAAGAATGAGTGGGAGGAGAGACTATTTGAGTATTCCTTGTTTTTTCGAGAATGGTTGAAATCTGAGAAACCACAATGTGAAGAGGTAGTAAGTAGATTTTGGATGTTATTAATCCTGCAGAGATCAGAGAGTCACTTGTTTTTGAATGAAGATTATACCTGAAGAGAAACCTGCAGTGGCAGCTAAACTACCAATTACCTTCCTGATTACTTGTAAGAATATCTAAATGCTGTGTGCATCTCCCATGATTGCACAAAAGGGTAGAACGAGCCTGTTTCAAGGTGAGAGGATTTGATCCTTTTCCGATGAGAGAAGAAAAGGAGGAGGAGAAAGATTTTACCAACTACGAAACTGGTTAGGGAAACAGTAGCTCATGCAGCTGAAGCTACCCACAAGGGAACCAGCACGAACCCCTTTAATAAATCAACACTAATGGGCCTGCTTCTTTACCAAAGTGACATTTAGGATGTATAGTAAAATGAAAAGATAGAATGATATTGGTGTGTAACTTATGCTAATTCTCATTTAGGTAAAGTCAATATCTGGAATATTACCCTATATAAGTACAGCTGTAAGTTTTTAATCACTCCCTTGCTTGATGGAAGGAAGCAGCACGGTGATCTCTGCACGGATAACTAACATCAGTAACGGTAGCTAGAAGGCTACATTAACAGAAATCACTGTTCCTTGATGGCCACCTATTCTCCCTCCCCTCGGGATTTTGGAAGAGGTACTTTAGATTCATAGATGTGGCAGCTGGAAAGAGCAATTACCATCATCTCATCCAACCTCATGCATCCCACAGGCCAAAGAACATGACCCAGGAGATCTTACTTTGTACTCATAATTGTCAAGCTATAATGCCTTTTAGAATGCTACCTGCTTTTGATTTAAAGACTTTGAATTATAGTGAACCATCCAAAGAAACTCAATTAAAAGTTAGACTTTATAATATCTATTAATAATATATTTTTTAATTTAGTCCTTTTTGTGGGCAAGAGTCCCATTATCTTGAGGCACGACTGCAGTCAGTTATTTTACTGAGAGAAGTTATTTTTTAAGGAATTACTCAAAGCATTCAACATGTTGAGTAAAGAATGCCCCATGGAATAATACAAACACATCTATTCAGGTAAGAAAACATTTTTGTACTGAATTGTAAAAGATATTCTGGGGAAATCTGAAGAGTTCTAAAGATCTTTTCACAATGTTTTAACCATAGAGATGACCTACAATGATCAGTTATTGAGTTCTCCTTGTTCTAACACGTGGGATTCTCTGGAAAATTTTCATAAGAGTTTTTGAGAGCTCTGTCAAAAATATCCTCTGAATACACTACATAGATGTGCATCAGTTTTCCTAGACATTGATTGTCATGAGATCTGCCAAGCAGAAATAAGAATATACTTCCTTTCCAGAGACTGCTAAATAATCAGCTATTTTAATTAGAGATAATGGAAACTGTAATAATATTGCCTACCGCTTTCAGTATGGAAGCCTCACGTTCACTATATACTCTATTAAAACACTGCATTAACTAAATATAAATGCTCATTATGAAGATGAACTGCCTTTAGATAGCAGTCCTTAACTTCATTTAATGAAACTACAACTACTGCTGTTTTATTAAATTTTCAACGCTAAAATTTGACCAGACCTTTAAAAACTCGATGTACTCCTTACTTTTCCTACTAAAACTCTGTAAAACTTTTATACTCTATCACAAATTCGTTATTGATCTAGAAAAACAACAACATCAATTCCATTAAGATATTTTTTTCTTGACAAAAAGCTTTGATTATACATGTGTTTTTAAAAGCAATTTAATTGGTCACAGTCATCAGATAAAAAGATACCAATGCAAACCATCAGACTGTAATTTACTTAAGTTTCAATTATTTTAAAAGGCCCTTTTTAAAAGGAATTGAAAGTATAAAATTATTTATTTTCCAAAATTAAATCTGTTTATACCTCTTTTCAATTACAAATACTACATAGCTCTACAGACTTTTACAGTTAAACTACTAAAGTAATTTCTGAAATGTATCTTACTTCCCTTCTTTAGCAACAGTCTCGAGTGTCAACACTTTTGTACTGCTGGTAATGAGCGAATTCCAAAAGCTGCTGCCTGATCTTTAAGCCTATTAGTATATGCCCAAGCTCATGTTTATGCTCACAGGGAACTCCAGCAAACCTTTTCTTCCAAACACAACTCTATTAGTTCACTAACTCACTGAACCAAAATGAAAGAACATTATAGTAAGTACAATGAGTACCTGCAGGATTTAAAGGTTCTTATATAAACTTGAAATTATGCACATGCCAGAGTGTTTTGCTTGAAAAGGCTCTTTAAGGATAAAAAAAAAACCCAAGTAGGAATAATAATTTCAGGCTCTGATCTAAAGTCCATTGTCATTAATGGGAAAAGTTGCACTAACTTTCGAAGGCTTTGGAATAGGTCCATACCTTTTAGCTTTAAGTCTCCAAGGACAATATTTAAATAGCTCTGCAAGACTGCCAAAATCCAGAACCATAATCTGAAGGGTAAAAATCATGACATTTTCAGAAGGGAAATAAGGGTAAACTGCAGTGTTCTGGGTATTCCTGAGACAGGTTTTCAGATTCCCATTTGCAGTAAACATCTTGCAGCAGAAGCTGTGCTGACCTGGGCTACCACGGTTTCTGCTACAAAGAGCAGATGAGATCTTGGGTTCAGAAGACACTATATCACAAACCTATATATTTTTTTTCCTCCTGCATTGAATTCTCAGCCAGTGCCATTCTGGGAGGCAGTGTGAGTTCCCCTAGCAGAAATGCAGCAGTATCTAAGTTACCAGCTCTACGTATGTGGTTCAGGTGCGTAATGCTACCCCTCTTGCGAGCCCAGGTATTAAAAGCATCCTGCACACAGCATTAACCTGCTGCTCACCCGCTGCAGGTCACCCACGGCAATCCTGACCATGAAGGATGTTATCTCAAATGTTACACTATTTATCCTCTTCCCTGCTCCTGAGAGCCAGTCTCAACTGCTTCCTGATATTCATAAATAATAAAGCAATCTCAGAGCAGCCATAGCCAAAGGTGGATACCTTACAGAAGAAATGGTAAATATAGAACAAAATACAGAACAAAAATTAACATGATTACTCAAAGATTTTCTTTACTTGGTCAGATTATCAGGAAAAAAAAAAAAAAACACAGATGATGTAGATTTATATCTGTGCCTAGGTCCTCTCTTGCTTCGTTAGATGAGTAGTTGCCCATCTCTAGAGTACATTATTTCAGACAAGAGCTTGTGAGATAAAATTTTCATATTTCAAAGGCCTAAGACAACAGACACTGGCACAATTAGCTTTGATTGTTTTCCATCCTTCAAATTAAGGAATTATTTAACATGCAGACCTTATAAACTTAATCAAATCATTCTGTACACATCTGATTGCACAAATTTATAGTATAATCCTGCTTATGCTGAAGTAAACATGATTTTTTTCCAGGGTCTTCACAGGCTATGCAGCTTTTATAATCTTTTCTTGTATTTAAGAGTATGTGCACCCCCATGGGAACTACACACTTATCAGAAACACTCACGATTGAACTAATGTGGAAGCTCAGGCACCAGAGCATCTCAGTGATTTGAATACAGACTCGTAACCATTTTTAGTCTTCTCCTCTAACCCGAGTTATACTTTAAATATTGCTCAGATCAGATATTTGCTGAACAGCAGTTGCTGAACAGTTTGCTGATAAAACAGCTTTTCTGCCTCGTTGAGGCACAACAGCAATTCCATAAAGCAGTGGTAAGTCTTAAAGATCACTCATCACTAGTCCAAGACCGCTCATGCTGTCTGTGAGGATGGCAGTTCTTGCAGAGCATCAACACGAAGTTCATGGGCTCCGTAGTACGTGGAGGGCTGCAGGGAGGAGCACTTTGTGGACGCAGAGGTATGTTGTATTTATTTGCAGTCAAGACCTGGGAAATGTAGAGCATTTGTTATAATCCAAAGTTTGTTTCTTCTCCCTTCTCAGAGCAAGCAAGTTCAGAAAAAACAGATATACAGAACACCCATAACTTAGACATTGACGTAGACTGGCTCATTTCATAAAACAGCCCAAAAGACCTAACTACGGTGTGACTATTTGTTCCTTGCAATCAAGAGTCTTATTTTAATCAACAACTTTACAGTAGAAATCTTAAAAGGCAGCCTGACACTACCAATCCCAGTTTAGCCAGCCCTTGATTGTAACACATTTTTCTTTAGAAACACAGAAACAGACAACACAAACTTTAAGCAAAACTCTGATTTCAAGGAGCTTTTGCACCAACCCAGTTCCATTCTGTTTAACAGTGGTAATCCTAATTTACCCCATTGTGAATGTTATAATCAGACTCTTTGTTAAAAGCGCTTTGCTTTGTAATTAAG
>JAUBNY010000146.1:215771-240312 GCA_032275445.1 Crypturellus soui | reverse complement strand
ATTTACACGAGGGTTTTATGCCAGAAAGGGCATGCAAACAGCGATGCCTAGAGTCCACGTGGGCATGTCAAGGCCACTTGGCACTTTCCTTCTGCTTTTACCATCTGCACAAAACTCAGTATTTACAAGAAAAAACTCACTATGGTTCAAAGATGTAGGAAAGAGGTTAGGTATCAGGAAATTAAGCAATTTTGTTTTCTGGAGTCTGTAATGTGTGGATATCCAAAAGCTTCTTTTTAGAAGAACTAACAGGGTAACAGCAAAAGGTTTCCCAAAGCATCTCCGAGATCTCTTCTCCTTTGCAGATGTTAACTGCCAGTAATAGTCACTTCTTTGAAGCAAACTGCAGTCAGGTTAATCAAGTCAAACTTCAAAGTACCGCAACTATTTTAGTGACTGGCATTCACAAATTAATTGTAATAGCAGAACTGAATATTCCTCCTAAAATAATAAAATATAAAGGAAGCTGAAGGGAGAGGGACTGTAGATGCATCCTGCTTTTTCTTCCTTTTTCCTTACAGACACATTATCTAAGGTGGTATTAATCACAGGCGTGTGTATTTCATTAGGAAAGGGGAGAAAGACTACAGCTGAGCTATGGTATAGATTTCTCTTTAGGAAGCCGGCCCATCCTTGACCCGGCACAGCGCAGCTGATCACATCCAATGTGGGCGCCTGCGTTTTAGTCCTTGTTTACAGGCACAAGAAGGGAGACAACACAAAAGGAAACACAAAGATTTGCGAGATAAGAACTGAAAACACATTTAGGGATAAGCCCGTGCTTATTATCTTTTAGTGACAACAGTTAATTAAATATATTAAAAAGATACAGATATTTTTGTTTAGTCAGGTAATTTTTCTCAGCTCCTTGATAACAGAAGCCGTGTGATTTTGTTGTTGTGGTGCTGTTCTGACTCTCAGTTCAAATGCAGAGGAAAATAAAAGTTTTTATTTAATTCTAAGACTTTCTTATCTGTAGAAAAAAAAATCCAGAAAGAAGAGACGATTTTAAATGTAATTATTCAAATTCGTAGCTGACATCCTGATTTCTCACAAGATAACTCTGCCTATATGCATAATGTTTATAGTATTTACAGCAATCTTAAATTTTGTGGATTTTATTTTTGTAGCTGCAGCACTGCAAAAAAATACTGCTGCAACTCTCTGGGCATTCCCTATTAAAATCTAAGTCAACATTGCTAATTCTTCAGGATTAAAATAACAGAAGATGATGCAAACATTTCCTCTGATAGTTCTAATCATCTGCTGATCATTTTAAGTATCTTCTTTAGTCCATTATGTTGTTAAAACAATGGGAAAGAAAACTTTTAAGTGGTCTTTGCCCACACAATTTCACCTGGTCAGCTTTAGGATATAATTTTATCTTTTTATATCTGTGTTGCAGTTTTATGCTGAAGATTAGCCATTTCAAATGCAGGAGTATCACACTGACAAAGCAACTTGACCAGATTTTAAAATTTCATATATTGAACATTATCTTCTTGGAGTACGTGGATACTCCACTCAAGAGAAAAGGGATTTCCAGGCATCAGTGCCATTTGCAGCTCTAACTTCTGATTTCAGGAAAGCTTCTGAAGGCTTCTGCCAAAGAAGAGTAAAGCAACCGAATGGGTCTACATAAAGCTGAACTGGCCCCGAGAAGTCCTCCCAAGAGCACAAATACCCTTGTCCAGGATTCGGTTCAGTTCCCAAAACAAAAGCGATGACTTCCTGGCTTGGAGTTGTCATGTACAACAGTGACATCATTTATAGCTCTGATGCGATAAGGCAGGATAAACAGATAACAGAAAAGAGCTAGTAAAATCAGAAGCATTTTAAAATGTCACGGTCTACAAAAGAATGGCCATTTTATAGTTTTGTCACAATCATAAAATATAGTAGATTGTGTCCTTTACATAATAGTTTTAAATTTTATTGTCATAGAAGAATGTAAAACACAGGCCTAGAAGGACCAATAGAAATTCTATCAAACCATTATGAGGCTCCACAATATGCCATTGCAAAATCAGTGGTTGTGGAAGAAACTATCATAAAATATCCAGACTGCATCTTCAGGACATTTCTAGCAGTTTGTGTCAGTATTCATTTAGGATGTCTTTAATCTGTGTGGTTATATGTGCAGAAAAAGTAGGAAATACTCATTTCATATTAAAATTATTTGCTATCCCTGTGCTACCGTAGCCTTCTCCCTCAAGCATTTTGCTTGCATTTATGTACCAGAAAACAGGAGGCCAGTGATGGCAAATTCCACTTGAAAAGTGAAAGGCATCTTTTCACCAGAACCCTGCACTGAGCATCTTATACCAAATACAGTAGCTCTGAGACCTTGTTTCAAAAAAGGGACAAAATTTCGCTTTATAGGCAAAAGCCACCATTCTGAAAAAGGTGCCTAGTGACAGAACCTTGATTTTTTGAAAAGACAAATACTTCCATCTACCCTCAGAGATACCCTTTTAACAGACAAAGCCAGAAGGGTGCAATTCATTTATCACTTTTGAAAACTTTGGCTTTCTATTTTAGCCAGTGCAAGAAGAATCTGCAAGAAGAATCCTTGGTTGTGACAAGATCCCATATTGCAGCCTCCTCTTCAGAGTAAATTATGGGCAAAGTTATACACCAGCAAAAATAGAGGTTCATAATGGAATGATGACAGGCCTTTAATTATGCACTGCATGAGGAACAATGCTATAATAAAATTAGCAGAAGAATCCACGTGTCATCTGCTCTAGTACGTGCTTGAAGCCTTCTACACTGTAGATGAACAATTGCGCTTGGTTAGAGATGTTTAGAAGCTGATGCTCTTAGTTCATTCTAAGGATGGAAGTGATACGTACCTTAAATCTTGCATCTTGACTAACCATGACTGGGAGTGCCTTTGTGAGAGAGGGAGGGGTAGTAAATACTGTTGATTCATTGTTATTAAAGTTATTTGTGTAGGTCTAATACAACAGAGGCTTAAAACTAAAAGATGAGAATGAATGATCAGTCTCCAGCATAAGCATCTGACCTCAGCAGGCACCAAAACACCAAAATCCAAGCACCAAAATGCCTGTTGCAAAAAGAAACATTTGGGGGTCTGCAACCTTGGCCTGCAAAATGCTAAGTACCAACTGCTCTGCGGTGAATGTTTGGGCTCTGCCATTTCCCCAAACACTTCTAAGGATTTAGGGTTCCCTTCATTGTGAAGTTGAAAAAAATCCGTGAGTACAACTTTCCATTGAGCTCTGCTGAACATCAGTCAGAGGTGTGGAATTTTCATTTTCACACGCATTTCCTCTCTATGTGTACATATGACTAAATTTATCAGGATCATGGAGAACCATATTAGAAAACCACTTAATCACAGGCAATAGTAATTTCCCAAGTTCAGTCATACGCATCTCAGTGTAGTCTACATGCAAAGCAAAACGGTGCTCACTGCAAACCTAAGGTAGGTGAAATGGGTATTTAGAAGTATTTAGAACCTCATCTGTAATCTTAAAAAAGTAGTTTTCTTGAGAAGAGAGAACAATAATTAAAAAGTGCTACCCCTTATTTATTCGTTCAATCATTCATTCCAGTAGGCCAGGGATTAAGCAGAGGGTCAGAACTAGCTGAAGGGCCACAGAGTCAGATCCTCAGAATCCCAGATATGAAGAAGCAAAAAATTCTGTAATGGGCATTTACATGGAAAATATATTGATAAAGTCACCTTCCACTAGGGAAGTTTCTAGCATTAATGGTAATTACATTTCATGTTAAGATTGCAAGAGTCTTTCTCAGTGTGCCTGCAAGAACAAGTTTTAGTAAAGTGGCTTTATATAACCAGGCATTTGAGAAGGAATCAATTTCCAGAGATTGTTTACCAGCAGCTCCCTTTGATCTCTTTTTTTTTCTCTTTTGCCCCAATAATTTCTTTTTCACTTGTAAGTTAAGGGCCATCTTATTAAAAGCAAATAATTTCTGTGTATGTTTCAAAATGATGTTCAAAACATCAAGCACTGTCATGGATGCCTGAAGACAGAATGGTATCTTCATAAAAATGCAAATTATTCCAATTATAATAGCAATCAGCGTCGCAGGGAGCAGGGGATTTCTCCATTATAGCTCTTGTGTGGCACTCAACATTCCCACAGAGGCACAGCAGAGGAAAACACAACAATTTAAATAATACTGATGCCCATTCCCTCTACAGCTCCTAATGGCATGAATATTATTTAAAGACTTTGGAATGAATATGTTTCATACAGAAGTATCATAAGTTATAAGTGAAGTTTTTCATTGGAGTCACTGCCATATATTTTCAGGACTATTTTACAAGACAGACACAGATGTTGGAAATTAGCACAAGCAGGAGGTGACAGCCAGGTCCCAACCTCGATTGCTCATTTAGTAGCAGGAAGAGATGAGAATTTTTCAAGATATGCAAAATGATAGACGGATCACAAGCAACACGAATCTGTTATAATTAAAGTGAATAATAATTCAGTCTAAATACTCTGCATTATCTCAAAGCACTCCATAAGCACCCACTTTGCAGATAAGGAGATAGACACACAGTGAAGGAACAGATATACCTGCCAACATTCAGCATGCCAGAATAAAGAACTAGATCTGTTCTTCTCAGGTGTTACCTGATGCACTACCCCCCTTCATCTGATGTCCTTTAAAGTTTTTTGGTTGCATTTTCCAGAGGCTTCACTATTCAGTGCAGAACCTGTCTGTAAACACTTGCTTTGCTCGCTTACAGATTTCAGGAGATATTTAATATTTGGAGAAAAGATGTTTTTTTCCATAAGCATCTGTCTATGAGTGAACGTTGAGGTACACAGGCAGGAGTCACTGAGATCAGCAGGATGACAGACATGACCTATCAACCCTCAAAGTTCAGCTATAACTACAGGCAATTGAATTTACTTTTCAAAAGCACCACATGTCTGAGAGGGATTTCTCTCCCTATTTATTGCTGCATCTTTCCTAGGATTATCTGCACATTTGCTCCCAACTCTCACTCTCTCGTCCACAGATCTACACAATAACTATTTCCCTTGGCTCCTTTATCAGGACTCTTTCAGTCCACTGAAATTTCAGTCTCTTTCTCTCAAACAGAAAGGGACTGCAAAAAAACCCCGCTCTGGATGGTGGAGCTCCTGTCCCATGTGTCCCCTACCACACAACAGCCCCTCTTCACTGTAAGACTTGAAGTGAGAATGTCCTTACTGCATTAAACTAACATTCCCAGGAAGAGATTTATTCTTATTAGGGAAAATTAGTGCTAAGAAACAGCGTTGCAGTCTCAAGTGCCAGGTACCTTTTAAAACATCAAGTGTAGTAAAATTTTCAGACACATTATTGTGGTGATCTTGTCCTTGGGGTTATTATCCTGGAATAATGGAACAGCCTCTTGCCTTAAAACCTGGCAAGTCCTACACGACAAAAGATTTACATTTCAATTAATATCTTCATTTACCCATAGGAAGCAAACGCTTGAATATTAAATTTCGCAGTGTGCCTCCAAGCAGCTTAGAGGTTGGCTGAAACTCTTTCTGAAAGCCATCGTATTAGAAATATTGAACTGTCAAAAATATCGAAGTGTCTAGAGCGCAGTGGCAAGTTCTTTTATTTTTCTTTTTAAGATTTTGAGGAAAACCACGTGAAGCATGTATGCCTTTGCACCATGCTTCAGAGAGGTTCAATTATCAGATGGTTTCACTGCTTGATTATCTGGCTATCAAGGCAATATGTCATCATGGAAGCTTGCTGTCATAGTGGCTTAAAATGCAGAAGCATTTTCTTTTACAGTAAATTGCAATCATTCATTCACATTTTGACCTTGGAGTGATCACAGCAGTTAGAATCTTCATATTATCCTCATTTCCAGATGTACACGGTTATCCAAAGAGCATTTTAGGACGTGGGCTGGGTTGGAGGAGGAAGGAAATTAAAAGCAAACAGCCTTGAATTTTATTTTATACTCAGTCTGATGAAAGTTAAAGATTGTAAGGTTAGGGATTTGAATAGACTAAATTTCTGAATTTCCAGGGGTTAAGAATTCTGCAGGATTGCCCCAGTACCCTGGAAAGAGGGTACCCTGGATGTCCAAGGCTGGAGGCATCAAGTATCCATCACAGGAGTGATTTGCGTGGGGCAGAGTCAAGCAGCTCCAAACCTCCATGGAGCTGGACCATCCAATGGGCCGAGATTCTGTTGTGTTTAACAGCACTTAGTTCCATTTCTAAATTTCTAACTATATTCTAAACTAAAAGTTTCCATTTATATATAGAAAATTTCATTAATGGTAAGTGACTCAAAGTGTTCAGGAATAATCTTGGTGCAGTATCTGGTTATATTCTTCATTGCACTCCTAATCTGAGCAACTGTGAAATGTTGTGGTTATTCAGTTATCTTTTATGATAAAGTCTACAGGCTTGGATGACATATTAGACCATTCAGCCCATCTCTCTGCAGCCAAGCATTCTGATTCTGTGAATGCTGAGCATGATTAATTCATTGTGATCATCCACGTTTCTAAGACATTAAAATTTATTTGACACTGTATATTTCATAGACATTCAAGGATACTTTTGACATTGTACATCGCAACAAATTTAGATACAGGAATTTATTTAGTCACAGGACATAACTATCTCATAAAACTCTCTAAAATACATGGGCCATGTCCTTCAGTGGAGAGAAAGGCAGATATTTAAAGCACCATAGCGATGGCTAGATGAAGACATTAATTGAAATGTAAATCTTTTGTCTGAATAACTCACTCTTTCTGGAGGGCCACTTCACCTGCATTTTACCAGCATTTGAGAGAAATGCAAATTGGAAAAATGAAAACGAGACAACTCTACATCTATTAATAATGCTACAGGACTATTTATAACTAACCTAAACCCTGCACTTCCATAGAAATTTGTCTTAATTCAACCTCCTGTATTTTATAGGCTTTTGTGCAGTTGTAATACACACAAATATAGACAAAAATAGCTATTTTTGGAGTAGTAAATCATACTGCCCATCTAAACCAAAACCTGCTATTTAGCTGTGAAAGGAGAAAGCAGGAGTAGATGCCCTGAAAAAGCCTGCACGGGAGCTGGTCATTATTCTCAGAAGACACTAAATTTCACTGATCGGAGTTAACAGTTTGCTACAGATCAGATTATGATCACTTAAATGTTTATGGTCCAACAAAACTCCAAGTTAAACACTTCATTAAGTTACTGGGCAAGATTCTCATAGGATCAAATAATGCGAGTGCATTAGTTTGTATCCATTTAGGTCAATTAAGTGTCTGAGTCACTGGCATCAAACTTCAGATTGGGGACTTAAAATGCCACTTTTCAAACATCTTCAGACATTAAGTGAATTTCAAACACTGCAGCAAGCCGTGCAGACTTGAGTGTCACTACCATCAATCTTTACAACTGTCAATGGACCAGAAAGGTATGAAAACAAATTTCTTAGTTTTGAACTTATTCAGCTAAATGCTGCTTCATCATTTCCTTTTTCTGAGATAAAATTCTATCCCTGGCACTCAGATCCTACTGGACTCTGGATTTGCTTTCAAAAGACTCTAGTGAAGTCACGACCTCCACCTCTTCTTCCCATCTGAATAGATTTTGGAGAGGGAATTTCAGCAATGAAGCAAAGATTATTTTTTCCCCTTGGTGACCTGGAAACCAAGGTCTTGAGACTACTGATGATAAGAAGCTGTGAGATGATTTCTTAACCCCAGCCAAGCAAAGTACACCTTTTAATGAAATGAACTGTTAAAAGTGCGAGTTCAGCTCCCACTGTCACACGTTCTGCTGGGATTCCTGTGTCTCAGGAGGCTGCAGCCCAAACTATTCCAAAGAACCCTGGTTCCTTGGGGCTAAAATTTAATTTTTGTCTATTTGTTCCACCTGCCCCACATATTATTATATATGGTTTGGAAGGGCTGGAGCTGGACTGAGGTGAGGAATAGTTTTCCTATGAAAATGACAGTTTCTTGAGTTTCCTGCTCAGGAAAAGCAGAACCCCATGAAGACTTGAGGAAAAAGTGAAGAGATGGAGGTGATTTAGCCCATGGCCTGGAGCAATAACATCTGAAGTAGGAGAATGACCCAGCAATGGCATGAAACCAGGTTTCCCATATAATAGAAAAATTTCTGCACATCGCTGGCAACCTGAAGAGCAGAGACTGCTCAACCTGGTCAGGGTTGCACCCTCAATGCCTTCCCAAGGTGAAAAGGGCTTTTGCAAAGACTTCTGAGACTACCAGGTTCAGCCGATGGAAAGAGAAAGGTCACACAGAGGAGAGAGCACCGCAGAGCTGCTCTCTACTGCTGCCATTGAGATTTCCTTCAAGGTTACTCTCTTCCCACCCCTAGCCCTCTACCACCCTAGGCCTGATGAAAAAACGCATATTTGCTAAAAGAGAAATAGCTGTCAAGAATTCCTACCAGCTCCAGCTGAGAGAGCTCCCTGGGATACGCAGACATTTGTTTTGAGTGAGAAAATCATCTAAAACTTCTCACCAGAACTATATACCTTGTGATATTATGTGATAAAACACTTTGCAACATATTTACGAGTTGGAGCAATCTCCTTTTATCATTAGATAATGTAGAAGTTAGTAGTGCTTCTGGACTGTGTGAGTAGACTGAGAGGAGCCAACGACCTGAGCACAGCTCACATGCAGCACCGAGACCTGCAACACGACAACTGCCAAGAGCTGCTCCCCTTCAGCATCACGACTTCTTACTTCAAATTTGGATCCTCCGGGACACGGACTTTCCAGCTGTCTCTAATGATGACACAGGCAAAAAACCCAACTTCCTGAAATATTCTCTATCTCATCCTGTGTTTCATGACCACTAATCCTAACCCTGACCTCAGATGTGGCTGCAGAGCTGCCCACAGCAGGTAGTGTGCTGATGGCCAGAAACACTTGCACTTGGCAGGCTTTAAATGACAGATGGGCACGATCGCAAGCAGCTACACAGAGCACTTTGCAGGAGACATATGTCACTCTGCTGAGCTTTGGATCTTACTAATCACAAAAAGCTCTAGGGTTCAGACAACTTCCGTAAAACAGGCGTTTAAGTAAAACCTTTAACAAATGAGAATTGTGACAACTCAAAAGGCCCAGCAGGTCAAAAAATAAATTGCATCCCAGCTCAAAGTGGTACAACAAGCCAAAGCATCTCGAAATATGGAGTGAAAGAAATTAGATCAGTTTTGTTAGAGGAGAAGGACCAACACTACAGAAGCCAGACTCAGCTCAGCTCTGATGCAGGATCTAGACAGGATTTTTAATAGTTGGAAGAAGCTCCTTTTTCATTCTGTTTTTTTTAAGCTTTCAAACCTAAGGACCTTTAAAACACTTGGCTGTCTTCCCTGGTCCTGCCACAAACGACTGTAGGAACCCAAAAGGCAGGACAGAAAGTGACAGATTGTTGATTTGTATGGATCACAGCCATATAAAGTCCATTTATTTTACCTATTTCCTACTCTTTTTTTTCCCCATTTCTGTTAATTTCAGGAAGAAATTTGCTGTTTTTCTGAGAAAATCATTACAATCCATGTTCATTTCCATCCCCACAGTCCTTCCCCAGTGACTGACGCTGAGAAGGAAGTGAGCATGCCAGCAAGTCTTCTTGTGGCATAATACCGCCAGTTGCGGGTGTTCCTATAGTCTTCAGCAATTACGTTGAGTGTGCTGTTACAGCCCAGAACGAGACCAATTTCAGAGAAGAAAAACTCATAATACAGCAGAGATACCCCAGGACAACCTGCCTTCACAACTCGCTTTTCCTTTAGCTCATTTGCATTTGGCAAAAATGTTTCCTCCAGGGTTACTTTGGCTGCCATTTCTTAGGTTTCTTATCCAATTTCCCCTGCTATGGCTTCCTAGAGAACACCTTCAGGCGCTCTCAACTAGTCTGCTGCGATTTTTTCCCCTGCAAATTGCCTTGTATCTGCTTTCCCTGTTCCTTCGCTCATGGCTTTTGTCACAGCCCGGGCAGGGGTGGCAGTGGCACTGCACGCCTCTCTGAAGGTGCAGCCTGCTGTAACTGCTTTTGTTCTGCATTTTGTGGTGTTCTTGCAAACACTGCTTGTTTAGTTTGTTTTCCTTCCAACTCTGTCTCCTTTGCAACTTCTCCCATCACCACCGCATCCCACAGGCTCCCCGGGATACACAAAAGCCAGTGAAAGGCTTCGGAGATGTTAAGAGGAGGGAGTTCAGCCACTCGTGGATGTCACAGCACAATGCCCAGCGCTGTCAGTGCTGCAGGTGCAGCCAGCCCACATTGGGCTGGACCGGCCTTGAGTGATGCCCGGGATATACCCATGTCTGGGGTGGTGCCCTGCCAGGGCAGTGCAAGCGATTTCATCCAGCCTTCTTTCCTGAGCGTGGAATCAGGATTTTCTTTTCAGCAAGACTGAGCAGTATGGCATCTGTCAGAAGCATTTTATGCATGGCGCTTGGCAGTGTAATGTGTTGTATTTTTAGATTACTTGGTGTGGCAACTTCATTGCAGCCTTTGCTATAAATTGACACGATCAAGATCACACTAGGGAGAGCCTCATGATAAGTTTGGAGGGATGGCAGTCTGTTTTTCCTCCAGCTTTTTGTTCAATGTCCCTTTACACTCTCAGATGGAGTTAGTAAGTGAAAAAGAAGGGTTCATGAACCACCCTTTGTAGAATTATTAAAGCAGAAAATTTCATGAACTTCTGATCAGAAAGGAAAAAAATGGGGCAGAGTTGTGACGTGCAGTGAGCATAAGCTGTCAAAGCAGCAAAACCAGGTAGGCAAAAGAAATTAACATATTTAGTGCAACTGGAAAGTGGCAATTTTTTTTCTCAGCTTAGTATTTTAATTGCTAGAGACAGCTGACTAACACACTTTAATGCGGATATTTAAGGTTCTGTGCATACATTTGCAAATTTATAAACAAACCTTTTCTACCTTGAACAGTCCATTTCTTTTTGAGTTCAAGATCTCACCTGAAAATCTTCAAAAACATGTATTAAAAACTAAACTGAAAACTAAAATGTCAGCATGAACAGCAATAGCTAAACATGTTTAAACATTCACCATGTTGAAGAACATACACAGAAAATAATGCAAGTCAGTTAAGTCACAAACAGTGATGGATTGTTGAGTTTATAAATACCAGGTTTTCTGTAAAGCAGCCTGAAGGATATTTTTAGAGCACAAAGAGATGTATGGCTCAGCTGAGAAAAGTATAATGTCTAGGAAGAATCATATTAAATGTTTTGAAGAAAATATTGCAGTTTTTCATGCTTCAGGGACTCCTGCAGTTATCTTGCTAAGAAAAAGGTTCCCAAGTGTGATCAAGATGCTATGAAATTATCACAGTGCTTTCTGCCAGCCACCAAATTAAATATGAAATTTAAATGAAAAGGTCATAATCTCCAACTTTTTTCATGCAAGAAATGAAAACAAGCTTTGCAATGACTGAAACCTCTAACATGTCGCCAGACGAAGGAAAGTCACATTCAGAAAGATTTAATTTTAGGGATTAATAGGGCTCATCATCAGTGACAGCCTTCAAGAGATTAGAGACTCACGTATTAATTTCAGCCTTAGCTGGTTTATTTTATCAGCTACTTTCATTCTGTAGGCCTTTTTCTGCCTTTCCCTTTGTTTTCATGTTTCCTTCTTTCATATGCAGGATGCCCTCTTCCCAACAGAAAGTAGGTGATAGATTCAAAATAAGCATTGCAACTTACAAGAAATATGAGGCATATTTATAGATGCAAATGCAGACATGTAAAGCCCATTCTCACAGGCTTCCCTCCCTCACCTATCCACTTGATGTCTATATTTTTGTTCTTGTGGCCTACAGTGCTTGTAACTCATGTTATTTCTATATGTTATTTCTACAGAAACAGCAGTGCTTGACAAGCAAATTCCAGTGAAGTTAAGCACTGTTCCATCTCAATAGATAAGCCAGGCTGCTATCTAATAAAGATACAAGATTAGAAGTTGCTTATTTTGGCCTTTACTTACTTCACTGTATATTCCTGAGGCGCCCAAAGGAGCGCTTATTTACACTTGAAATTGGTGATGCTGAACTAGCAAGGCAAAGCTTCACTGATGTGCAGCTAACCCCACCTCTGGTTCTGCACTCTAGACAGAAAAACAACAGTCTGGAACTTCTTATGTCAGGTGTTTGGGGACTCTGTGGATAAACTTTCCCTCAGAGCTACAGAAAGTATGATACCTATTTCAAACTATGTGACTTCAAAAAACAGTGTAACTTTTTCTTTATATATTTTTCCTTTGAAATTTGTAGACATAAGCCACAGATCGCTGACAAAGGGAGAAGCTGTGTACATAGCAGCTGGGTACCAAAATCACAGCTGGAGGAAGAGGAATAAAAAGAAGAAAATGAACATTCAAGATTTTTCTTCTTATTCTTTCCATTCTGTCGGGCAAGGTGCTTCACAACTATGTTTAGTCTGGACCCAAAATAACTACAATTTTGTATTTTACTTTCTCTTTCAGATATCAGTTACTATTATTAAAGAAATTAAGACAAATAAGGTATCGGTGCATGGCTGGGTAGGAGTAGGTGCGTGCTCAAGTATAGATAACAGTGCAGAATATGAAGAGAAATTCGATAAAGAAGCAGGTGGCTTATAATCCTTTTTCTTCTTAGTTCTTGCTCTATCAGCACAAACCAGATAAAGAAATAGTCTCTGAGCCTATAGGCATGTAAAATCAAGTGCTACCTTTTGTAACAGGAGGGTTCAGGAAGGGTTCGCTGCGTTGTCTGATGACATTTCAGTGCTACTACTGATCACAGAAAGAGGCTATTATGGCAAACACTACGAGATTCCTTTTCTGAGGTTTGATTTCCAAGTAATCTCAACTCTGATACTGAGCCATCAATTTGTTTGTGCCTGTGTGATGTCACTGATGTGGGCAGGTACCGCAGGAACATCCCTCCATCCCTCCATCCAAACAGGGGCTCTCTGAACAACCCACCTCGTTGGTCTTGTCCAGAAGAGCAATTTCCTTTTTATTTACATATACAAATACACAACTTGCCTTTGAAACCAAGGGCATGAGGCTAATTGTAGTAGGACGTTGACGACTTCTCAATTTCCATGCAGGTATTTACAGACAAAATGCAAATTTGTTCAACAAAACATGCAAGAAAAGCGAATCCACTGGCCAACATCTGCTACATGTGCACTGCCCAGCCAGTGCAAAAGTTCATTGTAGACCACTGCCAAGAATATAGTAGTACCTAGCACAGAACTGAAAGTAAATCACAGGTAGTGAGCAATATTGCCTGACCTTTGATTTGAGAGAAGAGAGATTCGGGAAGTAAAGTGGCAATAGATCAAATTCCCTGGAGATAGAGAGGCTAAAAGCGAAAGGTTATAACCTCCTTCCTTATAAATAACTGAATCAGCAGATGACCAAGTAATGGACAAGGACTTTAGCAGAGAGAGATGGTTTTTATGCAGTATATGAAGGAGGCTGTTATTTAATTTGTCTGCATGGGATGACAGGGACACACCTGAACACAATCTGTCTCCTAGCAGAAGACAGTTTAGGTTGTGAACTATGGAAGTCTCTTTGCTCAAAAACAGAAGCTTGCTGGGACAAAGCCGTTTTGCGCAGCCCAATGTGCATGGCTGCCTGGCTCCGGGATTTCTGATGACACCAGGGGCAAAAGGAAGCCACCACCAAGGGAATGGGGATCACACTGCCTGGAGAAGCCAAATGTGAAAACTCACCAGATCATAACATAGCAAACTCCTTAACCAAAAGCAAGATGATAAAGTTCAAGAAAAATCTGACTTGTCAAATAGGTCAGTAAACAGTTTACTGTATCCAGCAGTTTTCCCTTTCTTTTTACTATTAATTCCATTTTTTTTTGTTAGAGGAAGGCTTGCCAAAATGATTAAATGCAGAGGAAGTGACATGCATATTTAAATTGGTGAATATCAAAGTTATCTATCTCGGACACAGTGGAGCAGTGTATTAATCAAAGAGACAGAGGTAAACTTTCTGCACATGAATTAAAAACATCACTTCTCCTTTGTCTCTAGTAAAGGTCTACACAGCTTGGGGGTCACAGATGTTTCCAGAACATTAATGACACACAACATTATGTGAATTATTGGCACAACAGTCTCATGGGAAAGTCACAGAATTTTTCTTTTAGTGCTTCAACAGATATCCAAGAACTGTCACCTCTTTTGTGTTTAAAATGCAAGCACCGCTTCATTTCATGTAAGCCAGTAAGGTCACGTCAATATTTCCAGTATGGAGTAAATGGATCACAAAGATTTATGGAACCAGCATTTATTGCTATAATTTAATAAATTGCATTGTTCCTCGAGTCTGGAATTCTCATCTAGTTTCCTGTCAAATCAACTACACATTAAATGTTCTGAATTTCAAAGCTGCTGGTACTAGTATTTCCTATTCAATTATGGCTGCTGAATAAATCAGCATCTCTAAAAATCCATGAGGCAACTAAATAGTTCAGGTTTGCATCCCCAGAATAGTTGGGCAGTGTTTCGCAAAACTAACAAGTATTCGTGTACAAATAAAAGAAGACAACAGAAATCAATGCATCCTTCTTTCCCGATCTAAAGTGATTGTTTTAATACGAAGGTTGATGTTAATATAAAGTAAAATTAGTCTGATCATACAGCAGATGGGAACACTTTATTGATGCTTTTCTGAATTTCTGAGACAAATATATTGCTCGATGTAGTTTTGTAGCTGGCAATTACACCTCTAGTACTTTGAATGTGTGTGACACCATATAAATATGTTTGTAGCAACTTGTATGGATTGATACTAATTGAATGCTCTTAGTATCTTATTAAATAAGACTTGTGCTAGGGCTAGGAAAGAGAAAGAGACCTATTTACTTAATCTGAATTTCTTTTCACAACTTAATCTTATTTTTTTTCTCCTCCTCCCCTATTCTTATTTCTGTTTCAGGAGAACTGCAGGCTTTTGTTCCACAGTGAAGAGCTAAAGGCAAGGGTGCTTGAAGGATCCCTTAATTATAAAATGTTTCATTTAGAGTCTACTCCAGTTTCCAGCTGTGCAACTGCAAGATCCTTATATGCAGGACTCTCAGCAGTATCTTGATCTTATATAAGATTGCTAATTCCTGAAAAATTTCTAACTATTGAAAATTTTGTCAGGCCAGCCCCCACAAAATCATGAGATTTGCCTTAACTGGACTTTTTATTACACTTTTCAAAGCTTTTGAAGTACACGGTGCATACTTAGGGTTTCTCTCTGCCATCAAGAGGGCTGTAAGGTTTTTTTTTTAATGAAAATTGAGAATCCCTCATAATAACAAGAGCCTTGAGTAAAGCCAACAGACATGAAGTAGAGCCATCAGAGCTGAGGATGGTATTTGAACACAACAATGGCGCAGCCTTGTTTTTCCTGCACTGCATAGTCACGAGGGCATACAGAGGATCCTAACGACAGTTTAAACCAGTACAGTCAGATTATTTTATATCTCTTCCTTTTATCACTTCCAAGCAACTCCAGCAACTTGCCTAACCGAAACTGAGGTTAATAAGACCATATATTTGGTTAAAATACTGACATTTGGCAGAATAAAGGTGTCATTTAGTTGCCAGCTCTGGGAAGTTGATGCGTATTTGAAGTTGGACAATTCTACCTCTAAAGCTAGCATGTTTCACTCTCTTAAAGACAAGTTATCATCCTCCTGATGCAGATTATGGATTTTCAGAATTAATGTAATTTACTTGTATTTCATGTGTATAAATGTGTCATGTCTATCGAGCACATACAGCCTTTCTGATATAGCTACGTCTATGCAATGACAAACTCCTCAGTCTTCAAAGATAGAACCAGAGTGGGGAGTGATCCTCTCACCTTCTCACAGAACTGCAGGGCATCGGGCAAAGCCCAGAAGAGTGAGGTTCACAACAAACAGTAGGGGAATCTTGTGTGGTATAGACCTACAGCTGGCTCAGAAATAGATGGAAATGAGAAAGTACTGGAGGGAAGGAGCAAATCATCCGCTAGCCCTGTTCTTACACTCCCCCTAGATGTCTGCTCACAGCTCAGAGACAGGGCATTGGACCACACAAATCTTCAGTCCGACACCTTCTGTTTTCATGTTTTCTCCCTTAGACCTACGCTGCCAAGGCCAGGCTAGCTCGGAGCTGTCCGAGCTGGGCAGGGGTGAGCCTGGTCCATGCTCCATGCCACCATCTGGTGACATCAGCCAGCAACTACTTAAATACACAGAGTTAAGATGTCACAGAATTATAATGTTTGAAAAACACCTTCAAGACTGTCAAATCCAACTATGCACCCTTTAGCACCATCATGCTAAACCATGTCCCTAAGTGCTTCATCTACACGTTTCTTGAGCACTGCCAGGGGCAGTGACTACATGGCTTCCCTGGGCAACCTGTTCCAATGCTTGACTGCTCTTTCCATGCGGAAAATTTTCCCAGTGTCTAACCTGAACCTTCCCTAGCACAACATGAGGCCGTTTCCTCTTGTTCTATCTGCAGTTTTTCTGGAAGAGAGACCGGCCCAGCCTCATTGCAGCCTCATTCCAGGTAGCTGTAGAGAGCAGTGAGGTCTCCCTGGAGCATCCTTGTCTCCACACTAACCCACCCCGCTTCCCCGTCCGCTCCTTGTGAGCTCTGAGCTCCAGCCCTGCCCCAGCCTTGCTGCCTCCTTTGGACACACTGCAGCACCTCAATGTCCTCCTTGTAGCCAGGGGCCCAAAACTGAACACAGGGTTCAAGGGGTGGCACCAGCAGCGCCGAGTACAAACGCAATTACTACATGAACCAAACGCACTCATCATCATCCTGGGGGCTGAGAACTAGCTGGATTATGGTTGCTGAAATTATATCAAAACCTGAGCTGTAATTCATGGACCTTTTCAAGGAGAAAGCTGCACAACTTGGTTCATAATGATTAAAAGATACCAACCAATGGCTAGAAAGTACAACTGCCCAACAGCTCGATTTCAGTCCCTACTCTAGAAAAACACAATGTTAAAACTTTTACTTTTTAGGAAAAAGAAAACAAAACAGAAAACAAAAATGCATGGGTGTGTGAGAGCATACAATAATCTATCTAAAAAAAAAATCTATGACTGGTAATAAGATTTTTTTTAACTACCTAGAAAAGCGAATATACTTTCAACTAGCAATCATACTGTGAATATTAGACCTTTACAGCCAAGATTTATATATACTTCTGAATATCATTAACCTGTTGCAAGTCAAGTTATCAGGCTCTAGAAACCACCAGAATTAAAGATAGCAGCACAGCAGCTTCATTACATATGCAATGCAATTCTGTTTTTCATTCAAACACATATTTTATCTCTCTGCTCAGTCAATGTACTGGCTGGAAGATGCTGCGGGGAAATTACACCTGTATAGATGAATGGGTCTGTTTGTTGCCTTCTTGTCTGGTCATTGGCCGCTTCAAGAAAACAGAAACTGAGCACCATCCTTTCTAAAAGAGGTAGAAATTTCTATATGAAAATAGGCAAGTTAGTGAAAATATTTTTGAACATATGTAGTAGGAACCTATTCAAGCTTCTTTTTTTTCCCACTCCTCCAGGCACCTGCAGGGGTAGAGATGAGCAGGAATTTAATTATATGGCTTTAATGCCAAAGAACGAAAGGTTTTAGTAGTGTGACCTCACAGACCTGGACAAAGATTAAGGTGACCTTCTTCTTTTCTTGTCCTTGCTTTTGATGATCCCAGCCATCAAAAAGTTCAAGTTCAAGCTGCTTCTCTTTGGGGTACTATCACAATAATGTTCCATTCAGTGCATTTTTACAGTCTCACTTTACCTTTAAGTTATTATTCTTGCAAAAATAGAGTCAGTCCAAATTTAATGTTGAAGAGAATCGGCAACATCAAACGGGAGTGAAACAAGATTTTCTTTTATTCCTTGAAAAAAGACGGCACAGAGAATTGCAAACGTGCACTCCAGTAATTTCATTTCCCCTTTGCTGCCATAGCTTTTCTATCATTATGTCAATATTAAAAGCATCACCAGAATCAACACAAACTGGTGTTGTTGCTCTAAATTTACTTTTCTAGGTTCAGTGAATGATATTCAGGCCAGATACAGACTGTCCATAATCTGAATCACACCTAAGTGACATTTTTGGTGATGTACGGTTTGGGCCATTTTCACCTCATTCCTAAATGTGCTGCTTTGATTTACCAAAAATATTTCTGAAGTAGGTTTTTTGCAGCTGTCTCCCAGAAGGAAAGCATTTTAAATCACTGAAACACTGAGTAACTTTACAAGGAGAGCAACCATACAAGTGCTTTACCATCTTCTCTCATGCCCCAGTCAAGTAAAGCTAAAGAGGAAATCATTTCTTGTCCACACAACCAGAAGGAAAAAGGAGAATTAAGACTGGTATCTTATTAATTAGTACTTAAGACAAGACACTTGTTTGGACAAGTACTGTGGTATTATATACTTTCCCCTGGATTAGCTTCCATATGTTTCTCTCTGTATACTTACTGTAATTGACTGCATAAATGAGCTTACTGCAAGATGATCTGTTGTTTTAAAAAAAGAGGTATGTAATTTATTTATTCATTGCTATTAAGCTGTAAATAGCGTGTCTTTGCTCCCTTTTCCTGAACACAGAGTAAAAAGAAATCCATCCACAAATGTTTTCTTCCCTAGTAGCAGATTTTCTCTTCAGCAAAGAGTATTACCAGTCGTAAGTATTCAGAACAAGATGCTATGCACAAGGAGAATAAGAGTGTAGATGAAATGTAAACCACTTCCTTCTAGAAGTCACAGAACGTATTCCAGCAAGTCCAAGGCCAAACAACATTGAGAAGCATTGCTGGAGTCCAGCACAGCCCTCAGGGGTGAAGTCTCTTTTTCTCTGCTTCTCCTCCTTCCCCAATGAAGAATGATCACACGCTTAGAGAAAAGGAGTGATGCAAGTGTCATGGTGAAGCAAGGGTTAAGGGGAGCTACTCCCAGGAAATAAAACCAGAGATGATAACAGACTCCAGCTTTCGTAACACAGGAGAGAAAATGCATAACATCCAACTTCTTTAAAAAATAGGATCACAATTACTTTATAATAACAAAATAATTAGGCAGTTCCTTCCGTATATTGAGATTTCAGAATAAATTTGTTTATATCCAAGCTGAAAAGACATTACTTAAAATACATCAGCTACTCATGTTTCTAAATACATCTGAATTTTGTAGCACTTTGAGAGATTACCTGTATTTGGAAGATCTCTTTAGGTGCTGCAAAATAGTTGGGGACCAACTATAATATATATATGTGTGTGTGTGTGTGTGTACATATGTGTATATATATATATATATACATATCAGAAGGAAGAGCAAGTCTCTCAGTCACTGTCATGGCATTCTAGTGTGTCCACACCTTCAGGACTTTCCCAGGTTAGAAACAGTAAATTTATGCACTTACATTTCTAGAATACGAAACATCAAAAAAAAACAGTCCTGTTCGTCTCCTTTGCCCTTCTAATGGGTGTTCTCAACTGTATTTTCTACTTCACTAAAATCAAAATTCCCATGCAGAGACCTAGAGCGTTTTCATTCCACCCCTGCACCTTTGTTGCATTGTACCTGCTCTGCAGTCATTCTTCCATCACTCTTGAGTTTCTATCTCCTGTCTTCATTTTTTTCAAGAAAACTGGAATGCAGTCCCCTCAACATATTACATCTGAAAAACCTCTTTAAAATTCTCCTAAGAACTAGCTCTACAGCTCTAAATCCAGCTATCCTTGTTACCAATAAAACCGGATAAAGAGAATTATGGCTTGGAGAAGGTTTCTCCATTTATATACCGTTTATCTCTGCCTCTGCATCTCCTTTTTTTCCCTTCACTCACTCACTGCTGGAATGTCTTCAAAATATTTTCTTGGAGCCAAGCTAGATCTCCCTCACAAATGAGTTCAAATTAAGCTCCCTTTCCATTTATCTCTGCTTATATTTTTTAACAAACAAAACCATTATGGAAATATTTTTGTTTAACTAAAGATTTTAGAATACTAACAAGGAGATAGCAGCATGATACAACACCAAAGCCCAAAATTAAAGCTTTTGTATTGTCCTCAGTCCCACATCGAGATGGTGTCAATATTTAAAAGAAGTGGAGGAAATAACATTTTGAAGAGCACCCCTGCCCGCTATTCCTCTAGGCCGCCACCCCACCATCTGGCTGAAGAAGCCCCAGGTAGGGCTCAAGAGCATCAGGAAACACATTGGAGCCTGCGTTCAGCTCCATGGTAGGGAAAAGAAGAGAGAAACTGTTGGTGGTTCGAAAATCAGAGCAGTTTAGTATCCTCTCCTTGAATTGAGGCGCTACAGATGTTCCTACTAAACCAAAGAAGAAAGAAAAATTGTGTTTCACTGGATATTGCATAACTAAGCAGGTAGCTATGATGACAGACTCTAGCTTTTTTCATAGGAACAGGTAGACAAGAGCATGTTAACTTTGAGTCCAGCTCTCCTGCATGCTGAACAACTTGGGCTGTTCACAGACCTTGTAAAACAGTCCCACAAGGGACGTACAGATGGCATTTTTCATCATACTCCACGACATGGAGTACATCAGGGTGACAAAAAAAGCAAATAACCACTGCTCAATATCGTCAGTACTTGCTTCATCACAGCACAATGCAATTGCTAAGCCTAATGTAAGTGAAATTAACGGATCATATTCTGCTTCAGCAACATTAAATCCAGTGACAGTTTATGCCAAACCTTTAAAATGGAGTATCAACTCACTGGGCTATTTAAGCAGTATTTAGGGAGAAATTTCCCTAAATTTTCAAAGCAAGTTTTTTTTCAAAGCAATGATACTGTTTTTGAAGCTAAAGCTCAAACAGCAACTGGATCAAGAGTTGTGCCAAGAAACTGTAGATCTGATAATAAAAGAAGCTCACATATAGCCTGCAGACTGGACATCTACAATTTGTTTTAAGTGAAAGAGTAGAGGAATGCCTTCCTTTGCATGTTCCTGCTGCCTGCTTCTACCTATTCCCTCCGAACACGCTTGTCTGAACACAAGTTGCATTTCTTTAAGCTTTCAAAGACTCTGTAGAGACTTGGTGCTTTTTAAAATGTGTCCTATGACAATTACAAGGGTAGAGAGAACAATACTGTTCTAGGCACTTTAGGTTGAATCTTAAATTTCTTCATTTTTGCTTAGATAGACTGAAAAAGGAGCCTTGAATCAATCATTAGGTCTCAGAGAATGGATAAAAACATCAAAAAACAGAAAACATGTCTGAAAACAATATATATTATATATATATAAACTGTTGCTCATATAAATTGTTGTTAAGTAAACAAACATTTGCATGCATGGTTTTATTAGCTCCTATAGGAGCTGCAGCTGAGTTCAGTACCAGTCTTATTCCATCCTGTTTAGACATCAAAATGGCACATTCAAATCGCAGAGGTTTCCCCCTCCCGAGTCACCTTCCTAGCAAGGACTGCTGGTGTAAACAGAGAGAGATCAGAAACAGCAACCTGATAGGAACCTCTCTGAACTCTTACACATCTTTACTTATTCATGCTGGAAACCTGACTATTTCATGAAAACATGTATAAATCACTGCACTATCAAGGCAGCGATAACTCACACACCATAACGATTTGTGTATTTTATGTTTTTTTAAATATTTTAAAACAGTTGCCATAGCGACTGCCTATTTTGGTTACCTCTGAGGGAAATACCAGCACTTTTGTGGGAAATCACAAGAACTATTTACGGACTACGTATTGGGGTTCATCCTCTGCCTGGCTGCTGTCAATTAGCCCCATGAGTGTCTTTAAGGTTAATAAGAAAGTTAGATTTCAACATGGTACATGGGATATGATCCACCTGGCCCCTATTCAGGTTAATGACAGTCGCGATGATGAATCCTGAGGCGTGCGTGTAAACACCCATGCAGTTAGCTAAAACCTGAGTGAGCAAAAGGCTGGGGAGTTAAATTTGAAACATTGCGGTTGATCTGCTTAATTGTGAGTAAAGTTGTTTACTACCTTAGTATAATTAAAGAAGAAGGGAGAATAAGAGAAAAGACCAATAAATATTTCAGAGGTACCATGACTTTCATTTCCGACTGGGATTTATGATCTAATTCCAAAGCTGAAATAAATCAGCATAGTCATAACTTTTCTGCTGTCCAAAACACCCTCTTGGCCTGTTCCTCTGCTGCCTAGTGTCCTGGCAAAGGATGAAACTCATCTTGCTGTCCCCTGCATGGAGAAGCAGCTGGAATTTAATTTCCATCACTCTCATTTTGAAATCGTAGTCTTCTGTATGGGTAAGCTCCATGGAAAAGTGCCAGTTTTTCTCAGGAGAGTATCAGGAGAATGTGAGGAGACCCTGCCAGGCTGGGGATGGCGGGGTGGGCTCGCGCCGGAGCCTCCTCCTTGCCACGGCACAGCCGCCCGCCCTGGCTCAGCACGGGGACAGCCCGGCTGAGGGGGAAACACAAGAGATTGAGTCACTGGGAGAAAAAAAAAAAGGCTTTTCTTTTTCTTGTTTAATGGTGGGGGTGAGAGGAAGGTACTCAATTCAAACACTGAAACTATTTGCAATGTTATTATTCATTACTTTACCAACAACAGGTAATTTGAAAATTCCTGCAGGACTGGGAGGTCTCCCAAAATAGAATGGGTTTTAACATATAAATGTATTTGGAGCATAGCTTCCAGGGCGCAAGAGCAGCTGTATCCAGTGCCTCTTCTCGTGCTACTGCAATCCTGCACCTTCCCATCCTGCTGCCTCACACAGCTCAGTCCTGCTTGCCCACAGACCTCCTGCTTCTTTCTGCATAGCAGCTATGGCCTTTCCATCCAAACTATTATCCATCTTCCTGCTCTGTTTCAGTTTTGGCAACATTCTCTGTAATATTACTTGTCCCACCACAGAGGCTCCAATGCAGCTGTAAGGGCTGTTTTCTTAACTGTTGCCACACTCTGAATACCTCCACTCACCATTTATTTGTAGCCTTCTAGTATCTTTTACCATAACCACCGAGTTTAAACTTCTTTGGGCTGGTTTCTGCGCTGTTTATACAGCACCTAACATGGTGCCAGTCAATGGCGAGCTCGGACCTCCCTGGCACAGGAGCAACGCAGGAGCTAGAAAGCTCCGTCTCCACTTGCCCCTTGTTTACTGCGCTATTTACGCCGGCTTTACCAAATGAGTATGACTGTGCAGTCCCCACTATGAATTCACAAGCCAAAGTGTGAATGAGAAGACTTCACGTGTCAGCTCCATGGCACACATCGTAACTGCTATTTCAAAGTCTCCAAATTACATGTATTTCTTTGCCAAAATGAGAAAAAAAAAAAGATGGATACTGAAGAGGTGCTGAGTGGTAATGCTGTACTCTTTCAAGCTGAATCCAATGCAGAACAAAAGTCCTTTCAAGGGTAAAATATCAGTGTGTGAGGCTGAAACCTGACCCGCACACGTGGGTCGGAGCCATTCCTGGTGCCTCCGCATTGGAGCAACCCCAACTGTTGGTCTCAGGACAAAAATCTCCAGGGGGTTCCTCACCTGTGAGCTGCTACTATGTGTTTTAAGGCAGATAAATGGCTTCCCCATGAATTCAGAGTTTGTTTGCCACCGTCTGACACGGACTCCCACTCTTCTGGCTGCAGCAGCAGGGCGATCGGCATCTAGAGGCTGAACACAAGCATGCCAAGCCCTGATCCCTGCAGCTCGTCTCGTAAAGCAGTAAAATAAAAGGTGCACTCTGGTAAGTGTTCCGTTCTCCCAGTTTTCAGATGGGTTTTGTAGACACTGGTTTTATTTTAAAGTAATCTTCTCTAGGTCTGTGTTCTGCGAGAGGCACATGTCTCAGAGGGGAAGAGTCGGGGTCCTGGGCAGGCCTCCCCAAGCGCAGAGCCTCTTGCCACAGATTTAGGGCCGCATAAATACACCTTGGTGCAACGAGTCCCTCGGCTTCTGCACACCTCTCATGCCAGAGTCTGTTAAAAAATTCTTTTCTTAATGACTCCACAGACTTAGCTCTCACCCTTCAATCATTCTTCTCCATCCATCTCCCTTCTTCTATTCAACATTTATTTGCTGCTCACTATCCCCACGTCAGGTTATTTCTCACTTGCTTGTGCCTCTTTCTCCCCTCCCTCAGTTCTCTTCCCTTAGTTTCTCCCTTAGTTTTAGCTGAGATAAACTGACTATCAGTCCCTCCTTCGCTTCTCATCCCTCTGCAAACTGGGCAGACGTCCCTCCAAGTCCCACGGAAAGAAATATCACAAATTCTATCCAGATTTACAAGAAGACAGCAGCAAGCTCACAAAACTCTAGAGCTATACAATAGACGGGAACAGTGAGTAAAGAGTAAAGCTGCGTTCTCCTACAGAAGATGGAGATGCAGCAAAAATAATTAAGTGTTTTTCTTTGGAGGCATTTTTATATTATTCAGATATCTGTGTTAGAACAAAGAAATAAGGAG
>JAUBNY010000146.1:202781-213810 GCA_032275445.1 Crypturellus soui | reverse complement strand
CTCCTGCTAAACCATGTCCCTAGGTCATCTACATGTTTCTTGAGCGCTGCCAGGGATGGTGACTTCATGACTGTTCCAAAGCTTGACTGCTCTTTCTGTGTAGAAATTCTTCCCAGTGTCTAACCTGAACCTCCCCTGGTGCAACTTGAGGCCGTTTCTTCCTGTTCTATCTGCAGTTTTTCTGGAAGAGAGACTGGCCCTGCCTCACTGCAGCCTCCTTCCAGGTAGCTGTAGAGAGCGGTGAGGTCTCCCCTGAGCATCCTCTTCTCCACACTGAATCATGCCACTCCCCTATCCGCTCCTTGTGAGCTCTGAGCTCCAGCCCTGCCCCAGCCTTGCTCCCTCCTTTGGACACACTGCAGCACCTCAATGTCCCGCTTGGAGCGAGGGGCCCAAAACTGAACACAGGGTTCAAGGTGCTGTCCCAGCAGCGCCGAGTACAAACGCAATTACTACATGAAACAAATGCACTCATCATCATCCTGGGGGCTGAGAACTAGATACGGGATCTAGTCTTGTGTGGTGATGCTCTCTAGTCAACCCATGACAAGATTTGCAGTGGTTTTCAAATATAGTTGAGTATTACAGCCAGAGCAGAGTACTTTCAAGCATACATATAAAGCAGGATGAAATTTAATGCAACTAGACTGGATTTTGCCAATATTGATCCATTTAATGTTTTGTTTGACCTAGTATGGAAAACTCCTAGAAATGCTACTTTAGAAAATATAAAGATTTGTTTTTCCTAACTAAAGACGATTGAAATTTTCATAGTTAATAACAAGACGACAAGGTATGCTTTCAATCATTTTAAGTGGAAATTAGAGGCTAAAAAAGAGTTTTGTACTTGTGGAACAGTAAGAAGAAACAAAGCTTTATACCCATGCAAGGAAGTATTCATTCACTCATACAGCCCCTGGTGTTCATCAACTCCCAACACCTCCAGAGTAGGGTTAGAAAGAACAGGTTTTGGATAAAGACAGCCTAGGAGAAAAAGCCCAAAATAGCCAAAATTCATAATACATCATTGATATGTAATTGATCCTGATAAGAAAGCTACTGTGAGGGACTTTGGGTAATCTCCCAGAATGGGTACCTCAGCCTGTGCACAGAGAAAAGAAAATTCCTAGAAAGTAGTTAGACGCAAGCTCCTATTGAGAGCAGTGAAACTGCATGCCAAAATACCCTTAAGAATCTGGAACTATAGTTTTAGCTTCCAAATTGTAAAAAATAACAAAATTATTTCATACTAAAAATTCATTCCCCAGCATTTTTAGCATGAAGACCATTGAAATATTTTTCAGCAGCCATAAACAGGTCACACTTTACTAATTAAACACATCTACTTCCCCAGATCACTTATTTAATGAGCACTAGCTTCTTTATTTCAAGCACAGATTAAAGATTAATGTTTTGAGAAACATAAGCCATAGATACGTCAAAAAGAAGAACCTGCTGTACTTGAACACTTTTCGATTTCTTGCTAGGCTTTTCAGAATTTATATATAAACTGGAAAATCAAGTAAGTTACCCTAGTGCATCTTTGAGACACACCCATGAATAATCTGTTTATGATTGAAAACACTATTTTAAAATGAACAATTAACAGGCTATATTTTATCCTCATGTTTGAGCAAGACTTGCAATAGCTGGGTAGTACACAGAAGATTTCAAATTCATTGCAACATTAAAAATACAGACCTCTCATAAAAAGAGTTTTGTGGCTCTGAACAATGCAAATTACCCATTCTATCACTGCCATAAAAATAGGACAATATTTATGTCCCATTTCCATAGCATCTAAGTATCTCAAAGTCTTCAACTTAGTTACCCTCCACATCAAAGGGAAGTTGGTGCAATACTGCTGTACCGTGAAACTCGATACACTGACTCATAACAAACCTAAAGAATTAGATGCTTAAGTTCACAAAGCAGCCTTGAGAACACTGGCTTGTGCTTAGGAGTGCTCAGGTTTTCACCAGAAAGGAATAAGGTCCTATTTTTGAAGTTCTGTATTACAGATGAAGGCCAGCACACTAACTTCCTTGACATCCTCAAAATTACGCATCTATCACAAGGATAACTCTCCACATCCCCAATGATGTGTTACCCAACAGCAGTTTGTAAGTGATTGGGTGTTTCTTTAAAAATATGTTACTACCTGCTAAGCCTAACTTCACATGCTCCAGAATGGAACAGACCCCTAAAGGCCACAGAGGGGTTTCCTTAGGCTTGGGTTTACTTTCCAAGTCAAAGATCTTCATCTGTAGATCTGCAAGCAAACATTGAATATAGCTTTAATTTTTACTTATTTTTTCTAGTGAATAATACAGAGATCAAAGACTTAGCTTTTTTGCATATGTTTCTTAGCTGTCCGTTAACAGTCATGAGATACTTAAGAGCCATCTGGAATAATTTCTATTCCTAAGAATGGCCAATTTCTCGATCAAATCATAGGGGATTGGTTGGGGGTAGAAAGGCTTGTCTGTTTACTTGTGGTATCTCACAAAATTGCCACTGATGGATCCAGAAAGCCCACCGCAGAGGTCTCCTTTTGAGCAGGACTCCAGGGAGGACCTCAGCTTTCATCTTGTCCATGCGTGGGCCAGAGCAGAGTCCCACTGCTGGGACTCCCTCGTATTACAGGAGAGTGAGGGCATTAGTAACTTGTAGGAGAAGGAAAATGAGATAGCTGGGGAAAAACAGCCAGTTGAGAGGGAATTTTGAAAGCTTGCCACAAACATTTTAATAATGTGGGATTCCTGCTGGTAAGAGAACTTTTTCTTTGATTTTCTTATTTATGTGAAAAGCTTCTTCATACCTTATATGGCACCACAGGGCTGAAAAGTTAACCTTCATAAAGAAGTACAATTAGAAGTAGACTTTCATATACATGCAGGCACAGACAATGCATTAATACTTATTCACCTTCCCTGGCTAAGTGCAGAGTTCTTGTCTTGGTTTTATTTCTAACACTTATTTCCTAGTTAGCTGCTTAAATCAAAAGGCATAAAGATAGATTTAATTTTACAGGGCTGCTGTCAAGTTCTCTGTATGGGCAAGAGCTGGCTGAGGAATTAAAGCTGTTGACAGTCCCAGGAAAGGGTAAAAGTGAAGCAGATATCTGTGGGCCAGCCCCCTTCAAAGTGTTTGTTATCTTCACAAACGTGTGCTGCACTTCTTCAGAATTATATCTAAAATTTGCAGAAATGAATATGGGATTTGTATCATCTAACTTTAGACTTCAGTGACATAACCGTGTATGTCTGATCTAATTATAGCCTCTCTTTATAGATATGGGAGAGAAAGGGGGCACTTCTAAAACCCAGTTTTGCTGAACTATTTTAGTAATCTACTTTTGGATGAGATAAAGTATCTCTGGAAGCGTCCACTTCTCCTCTGCTGCCTGTGATGTGCTGCAGTGACTGCCTCGATACAGACACATACACCTGGACATCCAAAGTTCGTCAGAATTATTTTATCCTGAAAATACCTGCACAAGTTTAGCACATTCAGGCTGCAGACGCAACAGAACCCACATTTAGGTGACACCAGCATTGGTAACAGATACCGGAAAGGTTTGGACATTGCCAAGACTGGAGACTCAAGAAGTACTGGCCTTTCTTGGCCAAAACACAGGTTTATATGGGCTTATACACACACGCATACACATATATGTGTATATATGTGTATACATATATGTGTATATATGCATATAGGGAAGTAATAGAAATTATCACTGTATTGGCAACCAATTTAATGTGAGGTACAGAAGTCACTACTGAATGTGCAGTTCTCACAGAAGTAGCCGTGACGTTCACTGTTAAAGAAGGGACTAAACACTGCAGAAGAGCATATGGAATAGCATTTTTAATCCCATAGTATTAGTTTAATTACACTTACAATGAGTGTGATGTGAAAGAAGAGAGAAAAGAGTCATTAGAAGCAGTTCATGAGGGAAGACAGTGAATATCTTTTACTGTAATTTGCCTATGGACTGAATTTAAAAATACATTTAAATACCAGGTTAGGTGCCGAGCACTACAGCACCCAAGCTTTTCTGTGGAGTGAGACTAAACAAAGTATTTATTTATTTTTTTCAATTTATTCATTTCCAACAATGCATCTTGGTACACTATGTTCTGCAGTGCAGACACATACTGTCACATTGGAAAAGTGCTCAGCAAGAATACAAAGAACATTTAGAGCTAAGGAAACCGACCCCACACATCAAGTATCTTCTATTCAAATTATTAGTGAACAAAAACCACAAAATTAAATCCATTTAAACCAAACACTACTATTTGAGGGCATTTCATTCAAACAGATTTCACAGAGCACCATCAACAATTCAGCACAATTATGTGGTAAACACAAATAAGACAGAACTGACATTTTTCTTCCTCTATTCTGTATTCTCTACTAATATGATTTATTTTTTAAAAAAGGATGATTTAAAAAAGGGCTTCTGTTTAATCTTTAAATATATCTGAACAGAATATTCATCTCCCTTTTTCTAAAAAGACAGATGAAAATATGAGGAATAAGGAAGTTTTTTAAATAATGATACTGAATATTTAGACTCTAAAGTTGTTCAGAAAACCAGGGTTCTATCTCAGAGAAACTCTACCTGTTCCATCTTGGGTTTGGTATCGGCTGAACTGTTCTTCTGGTAAATCCCTGATATCCAGAAGGTTCCTACCATCCCACCACTGGAAATTATACGGGATTTATAGACTGCCTGGTCCCTTTTTCTGCTTTGTGCAGTGTAAGCAGTTACTTGCATTCATTTACTAACCACAAAGGAGGAGCAAGTGAGGAAGAGGAGGCAGAACCAGGGTCTCCCCAGTTCACCCAGGAGAAAAACACATGACAGCAGCATTTGGATAATCTCATATATACATCAAGAGAGGCAGTTCCAGGCGGTAAATCACTACAGTGGATGTGGTGAGCTCAGGAGGAGGCAGGGCCATGCTGACCCCGTCGGTTACACCTGCACACCACGACCTGGGTAACTCTGATTGCTGGCCACAGGGATAATGAATTTGTCTCAGAAATAGATTTCTTCAGCAGATTATTGCCTTTCAGTTTGGTTCAGGTCACACAAAAGATAAACCGCACATTTTGGCTAAACTATACAGCAGTGATTAAAATTTTAGTATATTAATATATATAAGTGCATAATTACTGTTGGCCAAAGTTTATCATATAAGATACATAGGTAACAAAGTATCTTAATTGTGTCTTTTAATTAATGGAATCTTACATGCTAATGAATCTAAGACCTTTGTAATAGTAGTCAGCATTGCCTAATCTATATAACTGTCATGAGTTTAATTGACTAATGGTTAATAGGTATTTCTGAAACAGATTAAATCAACGACATTAAGCAAAAAAGACAGATTTCTAATGAGACTCATTGATTTGGTGGCTGATTTTGTTTGTTTTTTTAGTTAAGACATGAAATAAGATTAAACTGGCTGTGTCTAGCCATGCTGAGCACATGAGCATGCAGACGAGGGTTGCTGGATTGAAAATGCTGGATTTTGCTGTTGCTCCTCTGGGACCACATCTCCTTCCAAAATAACTTCTGAGCGGGCGGCAGCACCACACAGCGCCTGCCCCAGGCAGGGCCACAGACCAGAGCAACCAGGGAGGATGTGGGCGTCACCACAAACAAAACCTAGGGGCTTCCAGGCTCCTCTATAAACTTGTCAACTGACTTTGGACAGGTAGTTTCACCTCTTTGTGATGCAATTCTCCATCTAATCATTCTCACAGGCAAAAGGTTTAGATACCTCAAATGCAACTCCCCACTCAAATCTACATTTTCCTCACCCAAAACAACTTTTTCCACTGCTTTCACCCTTCACTGTACAAGTCAGAAGTTGTATTGTGCACAGACTCTCACTACCGAGTTACTCATAGAGTTTTAAACCAGAAAAGCCACTGACAAGTTTACAATGACATTTTCTAACTTTTGCCAAGAGCTTCATCACACTTATTTTCAAGAAATCTACTAAGATTTCAATATACCTTCCCACAGCCGAGCATTTGTCCAGCCCAGCTACACCTGCAAAGATTCCTTGGCTCTGCAGTGATCCAGCACTTGACCTGCTGTCTCCTTTATAAGACCTACACAGAAGTTGAAAACAGTATAATCACTTTTTAACTTTAGTTGAATTTAATTATCCTGTTAGTAACACTGTTAATAACACTGAAATACACATATATAACTATCACCCAATTTCTCTCCAGCATTTTCTGAACTACTATTTTAAGCAAGACCGAAGGCATTTTATCTTTCCCTGATAAAGAACAGAAAACTAGTTCTTTATCTTTTTTTTTTTCTTTTGTTGTTGTTTTTGTTTTTTGAAAAATCACGTCTACAGCCAGTGATAAAAAGCCACAACTGGCTTACAAACTAAATCCAACTTGGTCTCCCTGGTCCAACTTATCATATGACCTTGTGAGCAGATCTGCTACTTCCCTTCTTATTATGTAGAAGAGGAAGAAAGGAAAAATAATTTCAAAATGCTGACATTTGAAATGCTGGCCAAGCTTGAAATACTTGACCTCAAGGCTCTGACAGCCAACAGCATAAGAGGCAGAGAAGTGCTGCTTTTTGTAAGTGGTTCTTGTATTTGGGATGATCCGCAGCAGTTAAGGTTACTACATATGCAGTGAAAAAGGCAAGGTTAAACTTCTTGTTACATTTCAGCACAAGCAGTTGCATTCTGCATTTTTAGATTTACCAATGCTATTTCAAGAGGATAGAGCATTCTTCAGCGGGTTCGGAGGGTCACTGCTGCACTCTGTTACAGAATAACCACCTTGGTAATGTGCAAAATGTGCAGACTAAAATGATCTCTCCACCTTGTAGCAGAACCAACACGGACATCTCTGCGTAGCTCCTTAGTACCAATGCCACTTGAGCAGGGGCATGCTGGATGCTGGCTGCCTACAATATAATTTTAGGGATAATTTTTTATCTACAAAGAAGTCCTGAAGCAAAAGGGAACCAATGACCAAAAAAAAAGTGAAAATTAGGAAATATAAATACACCAGTTGACAAATGGATCAGCTTTAGTTGGTTGATCAAACCACCATCAGTTTCAGCGTGTGATCAATGACGAGTTTATTTGGATGTTCAAGGATGTTCAAAGGCATCTCAAAAGGCAGGTCTGTTCCATTTTCTGTTCCACTTACGCACACTTGTCTGCCCTCCAACAAACCTTCTTCCACTTCCGTTTTTTTTTTTGTTTTTTAAGTATTTCATATAAAACAGCTTTTTTCTTGGAAAACATACATAGAATTTCATAAAATTTACTTTTTAATGCTAGAGTCTAACGCTAACTGGGCAAGAATTTAAAGAGTTAAGAGAATATATGTTCTTCTTTACTCTTAATTCTCTCATTTCTCTCCTATGCGCTGCTATACCAAACAAGAATTAACATGTTTTAAACTTATCTGATTTTATAATAAAAGAAGATATATTGTGCCATTTTTCATAGCGCATATCTTCAGTGGGACAGGATCTTCCTCTGAGATATTCACTCTTGCTCAGATTAGTGTCCACAATTAATCTCAGTGAATTATATGTTTAATTAGGTGCCTATTAACTTTTTACATCTACAATGAATCATAGTGCTAATCTTGAGGAAACGATATATTGATTAAAATTGATTAAAATATACGGTTATTGAAGTTGATATTGTGCGTAAATATCAGTAACAAGCCAGGTACATGTTTTAATATGGGCAATAATGTTCCCTCAAGTTAAGCATTAGGCAATGTTCTCCTGAAGATATTTATCACCCCAGAAACATTTAGCATCCACAAAATAATAGGATTGATGGTGTGTTTTCCTTTTTCCTGTAATGCTCTTTGTCTCATAGACATAGAATTTAGCAGAAACATCAACAGTGAGAGCATTTTTGAAGAGCGATTGTATGCAACGTTTGTAGCATGATTTTGGAAGAGTAGAAGGTCCAATCTAAACATAAAAAAAGGATTTGTACCCAAGTGTTTTGCTCCGAAAGCTTGAAGTTGGCAGGATCTCTAACTTCGGGGAGGGCAGGACGACATACTTGGGAGATGAAACTATAACCTTGTGTACTTCCAAACGGTGCTTGAAACGTAGTGCCCGTTTGCTGAGGACATCTGTATGGGCTGGCTCATCCCAAGGTCACCCTTCCCCTGGGGACCTTCTGCTGGCCCAAGATCACAGACCTGCCTTCCTACAGCAAATGCATGTGGAGCAGAGGCAACACGCTTCTCTCCAACCACGTGAAGTTTTCAGGCTTCTAAATTCAGTCCTGATTTGCTTTCTCTTTCTCAGTCCCCCTGTATTGTGTAGCCCTCCAGTAAAGACTGATTACAGCATGAGTTTTTGGACAGGGGACAAAGTCCAGTCTAAATTGCAATTATTCATATAATCTGAAAGTACGAAAGTTCTGCATGTAGGAATAAATGCCAAAGGCTACTGCAAGCTTCAAAAGATGGAGTTACATTCCCTCTGGCATAGTACCTCATTTTCCTTGCTGATTTTCAGGAGCCAATTATCAATGTATTTTGCAATCTGAAAGCATATTGGGCACATTCTCCTTTTTTACTGACTTGCTGAGCGGCCAAGGTTAGTGTGCATCTCAGTTTTTTCATTCAGATAATAGGGAACATTATTTAAGTTTCAGGAATTATTTGGATTTTGAACTCTAACCCAAACTTCTTCCTTCTCCCTCCTCTCCCCGCCATTGTCACATACTTAAATACAGCTGATATATGGCGAGTAGATAGGAAAATCATTATCTCCCTAGGAGTGTTTTTAATTACTCTACTGCTATTAAGATTTTAAATAGGCTTACAGTTTCATTAATTTTCAAATACTGGCTCAACTAGCATAGGAATGAATCCTTACTCCCCAGCAAACTTGGAAATGCTTTTTGCGATGAGTTTTTGTGACAGTGTTCTGCGGTGGTGAAGGTCTGCGATGGGGTAACTGCAGTGGCAGATAAAGTTCGATTTGAACTTGCATTTTGTTCGCTTAAATTTCTTCTTGACCTTTGTAGCTATCAGAAATGAGACGTAACCTAGCTTTTCCTCTTGAAGCAAACCTCAATATTGCATCCAACAGATACAGAATACTACAAGCAGGTTCAAAGTAGCAGCTTTTGGCAATCTGATTTCAACATCATAACTGCAAAGATCAGAGCATTTACCTTGTGCCTGCTCCTCATTCTCCTTGAAAGGACTTAACAACAGCAAAAAAGGAGTAGCTAATGAGATATGGTGACACTTCTGATGATTTTAGTGGTGTTTTCAGACACCTGGATAACAAAAAAAGCTTCAAGGGACTCATAAAGTAAATAGATTCCAATAGCTCCAGTTTGGATAATTCTTGGTTTTAGTTAGGACATTTCATTTTACCTGTTTAACTATTCTATATTCCCTTATTTAGACACAAATGGCAAAACTCCCAGAAAGTCTTGTTGGGAAGACTGTGCCAGCAGTGAAGTAAATGAACGCTACAAATAAAACCCATTTCCAAAGCTTGGCCAATAGCAGCTGCATGTTTCACTGTGAGCCAAATCAAATAATACACAGTAACCAGTCTGATAAGGAACTTTTAATCGAACCTGTCTCTAGCGGAAAACCTGCGTTTCAACATTTTCATGACAGGTGGATGCATTTGGTCAAATAAATTTACATCATAAAAAGAATATTTTTAGGGCAAATGAAGTACTTTAGGCTCCAGAACTTTCCTATTTCTTCCCTTCAGATTTCCCCACCCTGCCATCCAAGCAATTTCGGAATCTCTTATCTCTGCATGAGAATTCAGCCCAGATGTCTTAACGTTCCCCAGTGTGCTCAGCTGGTGGTCTAGGATAACCACGGTCACGGGGAAGCAGGAGGCAGGGCAGCAGGAGAGAAGCCAGGGACCTTCTTGGAGACATTTTCTAGCCCACCACTGTCAAAGAGAAGCAGGAGACACTAATGTCACAAGTTTTTGAGACACTTTTACAGTTTCTGCTCACAGTTTTCAGGAAGGTTTTAAGGTATCAGTGTTACTTATCCAAAAGTTGACATTCTCTGCAAAACTACCCCATTTGTCAGACTGGCTTTAATAGTAAAACACTCATTTTTCAGGCCAGGAAAGCAAAGCTCCTGATACCATGCATTAAAAAATAATGCCATACATCTGACTGCTTTGGCAATGGTCTTAGCACACCAGCTGCTTCCCTCTCCCCTTGCAGATAGAGCTAAACACGTTTTTGCTACTACAGGGAAAAGAACTAAGTTTAGCTCTTCTAATTGCATTTTACTTAGATGAATATAGTCTTTCACCTCACTCAGAAGGTTTCAAAGTCCTTTCTTTTTCTATTGCGCATCTCTGCTCCTTGCAGAAAGGGCAAAATGTAAAATACTGCCTCTTACCTCTGCTCACCTCAAAGGGAAAAGAAACAGGATTTATGTACTAGCACTATGGATTTCTATTTATGATTTAGGTTTAATTACCCTTGTAGAAAACAGAACATACATACCATGATTTAAGCAGAGGTAATTCTTCATTTAGACCTTCCAGTGTAACACTAACACTTTAATTATTTGTAAGAAGGTAGGATTCTGCTATGATTCCCATTACATTTCATCAGATTGAGATTCAACACAAATGATAGTTTTTTTCTTTTTTTATAAGCTATTACAACTCTGTTTAATTTTCACTCATCTCATGTATTCGAAATATGATCTGATAGCATTGTCAGGTAAATCCAATTAAAGTAGATTTACACTGAATATTTCTTTTTTTTCTGTGCTGCCAGTGTCCAGGTAAAGAGCTCATAATACATTTACAGATAATCTTAATGCTCAATATTGTCTGTTTTTCTCTCATTAATTTGAAGCCAAAGTAGCAATGGCAAATAACTCAATATTTAAATTTGAATTTAAATAGAAAAAAATAAGAAGAAAATATGTATTTTTAGTGTGTGTTTTTTTAAAAGATTCTATACAAAATTATCCTAATCCTACC
>JAUBNY010000146.1:164918-187308 GCA_032275445.1 Crypturellus soui | reverse complement strand
ATCGACTGCTCCGCTTTACGCCGGGAATAAACCCGTGACATTTATTACTGCAACAGCACTGCGGTGCCAACTCATTCATTTGATTTTTCTGACAGAACATATTTTTATACGAATTACAACCAACTCTCAAGCAACGAAGAGCGTTCATCAAAAACTCCACCGAGTTGAATTTCCAAGCCCTACCCCTGACCAGCCTGGGGTCAGGGACTCGGCCTTCTGCGAGGTGGCACCAGGTGACATCGGTTCAGAACTCGGCCCAGGCTCCTGGATAACTGCTCTCTTTGCAACAGTCTGAATTCGTGTCCGTTTGGTCTTTGACGGATTCTATTAACAGAACTGAAAGTTGCAAGATAAAGCTCAAACATGATAAATACACATAATCAAAACCAGGTAGTAAATCTCCAAAAGCTTAAAACAAAAACTGACCAGAAATGTCATGTTATTTTAACAAAATACCAAAAAAGTTTAATATGCACATTAATATGAAATTTTATCTAGAAGAAAAACAGAAATTTCACGGTGTTTTCATTTTCCTTTCTAAATTAATTTTTATTTGAAAAAAATATGGCTTAAAATATTGTTACAGAAAAATCTTGAAAAGCCAAAACATAATTATTTTTATTATCTCGTATGATACTTCCATCAATTCCCGAGTTGTTTAAATTTGGTCTATAGTTTCTTTTTTCTTCATTCCAATTCCAAGAATAAAAAAATGTGAAATTCACTGAGAAATTAGGAATTAATTTTGTGCCCAGATGTACTTAAATTAAGGTTATTAGGACATTATTATTGAAAATTCATTCCCTCAGGATGCACTGGGCCAAATTAATTCCTATTAATTAATCTCCACTGATTTCACTCTGCTTTTTCCAAAGCAGGATTTGATTTTTATTTCTTTAAAATGTTGGCACACCATTAATATTTCTCAGCATTTAGATTTATTCTGCATTCTTAAAAAGGCTACCCAAAAGCAGAAGAAAACCTCTGGCAAAACATACTTTTTTTCCCCCTACATAGTGAAAAGATAAAGCAGTTCCAAATCCTGTACTCAAAGCAGATTCCCATCTAGCCTTTGCTCGGTGTGCGATAAAACAGACTAAAATGAAAGACGAGTTTATTTTAATTAATGGGAATTGCAGCTGGAAGACTGTGTCTCGTTATCAGCCCTCAATCAGAGAGACTCTTTCCAAAGTTCTTCTACTCCAGCCAAGCGCAGGTCTGCCGAAACACAGGCATGAACGCGCCCCTACGCGGTAGCACAACATTCGCACGTCGTGTTGGACTCGGGATGTGCTAAGGCTCCAGCCACGCTGTCCCTCGGCCAACCCCTGAAGCTGCTCGGTTATTGTGACCTCAGGCTCTGGCACCAGAGGCGGATCATCGCTCTCCTCCGCGATCCTGCACCTTGTGCAGGGGTGAGGGGACACGTCCTGCGCTGCCGCGCGCTGGGACACATCCTGGGCATTCTGCAAACCCCTTTGCAGAAGCAGTTATACTGTCGCACCTATAGAGTCTATTCCTTGTAAAAAGAACACACCTGCGTTTCCAGTAGCAGTGTCACATCTCACCCAAGAAGCACGAAGGGCTACGTAACAGCCCTTCCTATCATTAAAAGAAATAAACGAAAACATATTCCCAGGATCCCAGTTACAGCAGGAAGAAATCTCAGTCTATTTAAAACGTTTAACAGACTGGAGGCTGGAGGTTGTCTAAGCACTCACAGAGTTCTGTCTATTATTTAGATGCTTCAGCTACACTGTATTAAACTGTTTTGAGACAGATTTTTCAATTATGTTATTGACATAAAGAGTTATATTAATTGCATATAAAAATATTTAAGAAGTTGCACATAGGCAGAGAACTCTTAGGAAAAAAAAATCTCTACATGTAACGTTTTAATTTCTCTTACATCCTCAGAAAATCAGTGATGCTCAGAATCTATAAATCAACAAGGTATCTGCACTTTTATTTTTGCTGCCTTTAGCATAATAAAATAGAAACAAAGTCCTTTTGAATCACACATATTTTACACTTGCTTTACAATATTCACGCCTTTGCAGGGAAGATGATACTCTAATTCGATGTAGATGATACTCTAATCCAATCCAATCTGACAAACTGCAGATTGCCCAGCGTTAAACTCAGCGATGTATTTTAATTCTTCATACTTAAAAAAGAGAAAAACAACCCAGCAAAATATGCATTTAATGTTGTATTTTTCTCTCTTACACCACATTCTTCACGTGGCTTCATTTTCCAAAAGAAAAGGACATCGGCAAACTGAAGAGAACAACAGAGGTGAAAATCACACGTGTTCAGCGGTCTCTCTCTGTGCCTGTTTCCACAATTTGCAAAACCACCCAGTGCCAGAAGCAGCGGAACAGACAAGAGAGGAGCAAGGAAGCTGCGACCCCGAGTGGCTCCCAGCCCCACAGCCTAAGTGGAAATGGGGTAAAGGCAGAACGCCTGCCAGCCTCCATATATTACACAGAAATTAACTCTTAAGAGAGAAATTCCACAACCTTAATTAAGGAAAAAAGTTCATGTTTATGGTCCAGTTAGCTTCACCTTCAGATTTAAGCAGAAATTCTTGTGTTATGCAGTAAAAAGCAGAGATGAGAAAGCCTGTAGATGGATTCCTTTCCTCTGCAGCTACAGACATGGGGTGCCTTGGCAAACACAACTGCCAAGTGCTCTAGGGGGTTTAAGACAACAAGCATGTACATTCTGCTAAACATCTGCATCATGTCGCAGAAAAAGGGCGCTGAGCCTTAGAGCTACATGATTAATAGATAATATTAACAGAGTTATTAACCTAGATCTACAAAATACCATGTACCTCCTAAGGTGAGAAACATAACCGATTTATGTTGCTTTCAAAAACACACAGAGTATCAGGCCCTTCTGAATACCTCGCTTGAACTATATCAACAGATGCAATGTAAGACCCAGAAATCAAGCACACAGGTTGTCTTTAACTATATAAAGCCTATATAAAATCTGCAGTATATATAAATCAGCATCACTAATAAGATAACTTAGAGATCCCAAATATTCCTACTTCAAAAAACACTATGTAGAAATGGCTTTATGTGCAGAGTCCATAATTTTCCTGTACCCTTTTTCACAGAGCGGCTTGTGGGATTTTAGATCACGAAGGAGTCGCTCGACAGGCAAGAGGAGGTTAAACAAGTGCATTTCGAATCTTCAGCAGAAACCTCCCTGACTTGCAAAGCCAAGTATTGATCCGTACATCTCCCCATGCATCAAACCAACATCAAACTTTCATCATGTGTATTGGCTTTTCCGATATTACTGGAAATAACAAAACATCCAAGCAAGTGAATAAATGGGCACCCCTAGGAACTTGGTACTTTTCTGTTGTACACCGTGAATGGTGCAAGATCAAACTGCTGATGAACAGTATAAATGTGGAAGAAAATGAATAAAATCAGACTCGCCTCCACCGAATATTTTTTGGGGAGGAGGTAACGGTGAGAGGCGGGGACAAATTCCCAGCTCTTTGCTCCCTCCAGCACGGCACTCTGAGACCTGTGTACACCGAGGCAGCTGAAAGTCACCAATGGAAGGAGCGTGGACAGGATTTACCTGCACCCTGGGCTTCCTCGCACACAGCAGGGAACAACAGGGACTATTACAAAAGCAGGTAAGTTCATGTTGCCATCAGAGCTACTTTGGCCAGCACTAGAATTGAAGTGGTCTGTGTAGCCCCTCGAGAAAAAGCGGAAGCTGCCTCACTTTGACCAAGCCCTGTATTTGCATCTCAATAGGGATGCACTTGGCATTAGGATGTCATTTTGTACATCGAGATCTGAAGCACTCAGCCGTTTTTATTCTTGTTCTTTAGCCTTTTTATTCTCTTTTATTCCCATGAAACTACCCGGCATTCACACACTGTTTTTATGGTAACACCTGCAGCCATTTTTTTCCAAGTGATACCGGTGTAGACTGGCTCTGCTGGAGGTGCCCTCCAAAGAAGCTCACACTTCCGAATTCACGTGGGCTCCTGATTGCTGGAGGAAACGCTTAGAATCAGGCAGGTATTGTGTCTGTGTCCAGCTGAGCCCCCAAAACCCGACGACGCTCACCCCAACGTGCCCGTCTGCTTTCACCAGTCCTGCACAAGGTCTGCCCCCTGCATTCCCCTTTACAGCACAGATACTTCCTCAGCTTCTGCTCATACTTTCACATTCTCTCACTCTTCATTCGGGTAACCTTGCCAAAAGCAGATTTTGTCAGGTAAAGTAATTTCCATCACATTAGAGAGATTAGCTCAGCTGATGCGAGTTACACACAAGAGGCTCAAGCAGGCACTCGTAGGCTTGTCTGACAAATGCCAGCTTAATTTTTTTTCCCCTCAGCTGGGTACACGAGGACAAGGCAGCCAACTACTCATGGAGAAATGCACTGAAGCAATCAATTAAAAGCACAGCTTGCGACAGAATAAAGACACTGAAAGGTTAACATAAATACATTTTTTTTTTTTTTGCTACCAGGAGCATAAAACAAACCCACTGTTAAATTTCAGATGGGGACTTTTTTTCCTTTAGGGGCTTGTACAAACTCCTAGCAGAAGTGCCGTGGTTTTAATGATGAGGATGCAGTGGAGGCTACAGCTGCTGCTTGAGCTCGGCTCCTGATGGCACCAACACGCTATGGAGAGCACCCAAGAAGTCAACATCACTGAGCAGCACAGAGAAGACAGGGCTAGAAAACTCACCACTGGCTCCACTTAATTTTCTCCAGCCTGCTCCCAGTCTTCAGGAGACCAGAGGGTACACAGTATGTCTCTGGTGTCACTCTCTATACCTGTCAGCTAAAACTAGGTGAAGCAGGACATGTATTTGGAGAGCACTACTCTGGCACCAGGCTAGTAAATTTGTCTATTTTTTTGCTTTAAAACATAAAATGTCCTAAACTAGTGTGACATCAGTAATGAAAAGCCACTATGTGAACAATGATTCATGAAATTGCGGGAAGAGACCTCTCCATCAGTCTTTTGGTTTAACATGAATTTCAAACTGATACCCAGCTATGAACAAAGCTGGCTCACGTTGCAATTGGCTGCAAAATCATGTCAAATCTGCTATTTCATAAGGTTTTGAAATTAATCCAGGTGACACTCAGTAGCTGAATTGGTTTTGCTTTGTGATTTTCTGTTCATGCCATCTTCAAACCCAAGAGAAAAAACAGAGGCCATGAAACCTCTCGTGCTGAAATCAAGAGGAGGAATAAGACAGCCTCTCCTTACATGCAGTTTTATACTGCTCTCCTGTGCAGATATTCTCTTATCTTTCAGAAAGTCACGAGGTACCCAAAGTTTCCTTATTCAAGATTATTAAAAGTGAAAGAATTATAACATTTCCTCCTCTGCTTGTTCATGTATTTGTGAGCGTCCCCGTCAGCCCAGATGAGGGCTGTGTCAGTCAGCCGATGTTGTCCTGAGGCAGCGCTTCTCCGCTGGGGTTTCGTCACTGTTCCACAGAACAGGACGATCACCTAGGGGGCAGCTGGCTGCACATAGCAGCTGGGCAGACACTGAACCTCACATGTAGCCACGTCCCTTTTGGGAAACGGCCATTGCTGCTGCTGTCCCATTGGCACAGACTGGGCACTCACCTAGCATCGGTGTTTCCCTCTGGACAGAGATCTTCAATTCCTCTAATTCCTACCACTACAGGTGGAGCTACACTCTACCACTACAGAGCTCAGTCTTACACATTGCATCAAGTCTATGCCTGGAAATTAAGTTGTTAAATCTAATCATTTTGTGATCTAAAGCGTCCTTTTTCCCCTCTATGAGAGCGATCTTCATCTCACCACCTGCATTCCTGAGGAAAGAACTGTCTGCCAGGATGCATACAGAGCAATGGAAGAGGCTTCTGCTTATTTTTTATCTCTGTGGCAAGAATGACAAATAGGATGCTCTGCCTTAGCATAATTTATATAACAAATTTAAACCATATTTAAATCATACAATACAATCCTCCTGTGATCCACTGATGCATCTGCTGAGAAAGGTCTTTCCATAAAAATCCTCCTTTTCCACAATGATGTTGTTGCATCATTTCTTTAAACTTCAAGTGCATGTATTTTTATCACTCTTATCCTGATATATTTCATTAAGAAGTTTCATTTTTGTTTAGATTTGTCCACTACAATTTAACCTACCACTACTCTAAAGTTACAGATACAGGATCGAGTGACCGAAATATATATATATATATATTTATATTTTCATAGGATTTCAAGTTTTATATTTTGTCTCATTTTCCTTCCTTTTTATCTTTTCAATTCAGAGCAGTTGGTGCAACTACTTAATTCTGTCCTACCCATCTACTCCCTAGGGATTGGTGGGGCAGATAAGCAATTAGACATGCTGCTCATGAGTGGTTATTTCTTATTTGGAAGTGATTTCCACCCACAATTTATTCCAAGCCATTTGTCATACATTTGTGCTCATGCCTATGTAATTGTGGTATGGTAATGCACTCTTTCTCTATAGAATAAAGACAATCCTCAACATTAACTACTGAATTATGTTTATGGCTATCTCTAGAAGGGAAGAGTTGTTTAAATGTGAAAAGATACTATTCTTAAAGGATGTCTTTGATTGCTACAATTGCCATAATTACATGAAACATATATAAATGAGAAGATATGTGGGAGGTAAATACACTGGCATATTTACAGCACTTATATATCAGGAATATGAGGAATGGGCTAAAGCTCTGTTTCATGTCTGTGCATACTGAAATCCAAATTTGCGGCCAGATTTGCATTTCTGCAGAATACATTTCAACACAAATAGGAAGGAGCTTATGTCAAATGGAGAAAGAAGCCATTTTAAGTAGATCTGAGTCACTTTGTCTTTCCTCTCCCACTGGCGTGGCTCCCTCTGAATCTCTGTCTGGGAATATCACACAGTTCCTTCCTCTGGCAACATTCTCATCTCTAGGAAATGAAGGCCCTGATCCTTCAAAGACTTACGTGTGTTTACAGGGCTGCTCCTTGCCAGCAGCGGATTAGTCACTGGGCACAGTTTAACTTTGTCAGGCCTGGGTGCGAGGCCCACGAGCAAAGGCTTCAGCAGTGCCGAATGCACTGATTTAATCCACTGCTCTCCAAATCCTACCTGCTCCTTGCCCCTTGCACACTCTGCAGTGCCACCGTCACCTCCACTGCTCCAGGGGCACTGGGTTACCTCTGCCCAGGACTCTTGTTGGGGTGGGTATGGGGAGGAGGCGGCAGCATCTCTGAAACAGCCCTCGCTCTGCAAAAGTCCTAGGCAGGGACTGAAGCACCTTGGTGTCCTGCACAGCTGGGTCTTGTCTTTGGGAAATGTGCCTTGCACGGCGAGGGACACTCGTGTAGCTTGTGTAAACCCTGCCTGCAAGCTGCCCATAGCTGTATAAACACTGCCATACACTGGGCATTGATTACGGTATCGAAACAGCACCTAATGTGGGAGTTGATAAGAGAAGGCTGTTTGGAAAGGAAGCCTTCTGCAGATAACTCTGCTACCTCAGAACATGCTGCTGCACTGGTTTTCCCCGTCTCTCCTCCCCTTGTGCCCAGTCAAACCTCTGTGATTACAGTACAGCCTCCCCTTGCTGCTCAAAGGACCTTGTCTAGCTTTAATCTTAACTAGAACTATTATTTCCTCCCCCAGCTTTTACTTCTAATTTCCTTTTCACACTCAGATGAACCTCCTATATATTTGTACATTACCAAGAACTTTTCATCTGTTTTCATATCGGCTATTTTTATTATATTTGGGTAGCTTGCTTCATTTTTATTTCTAGAGCAGACACTGCTGCAGCATGGAAAAGGCTCTGCAATGCCTCTAAATCACTTAAATTTAGGACGAGATGCACTCCCTTCTCCAGCTGCCCCCGGCTGGGCTCAGCCCCACAGTGAGGCCATCCCACACCTTCCCCACAACAGTAGCTCACAGCGCAGGCTGCTGATGCTCAGACCCCAATGCACGACCAAGGTTCACTGGCTGCACTCTTCTCCCTACGTTTGTTCTGTGGTATTTTTAAAGAGAAATTCTGTTGTATTAATTTTGGATATTACTGTGTTCGGCTGCGTGGGACCAGGCTGACGTCCCTGGAGACGCTGTGAGGAGAACACGGAAGCACCAGCCGGGCAGGCAGCACCGCACACCCGGCCCTCTCCTGCCCTCCTGCACCGTCAGGCACCTCCTCCCTGCTGACGGGGCACCCACTGCATTTCCAGGGATCCGGCGCTTGCTCGTTCTTTGCCTATTAGAACTGCAAAGAGTCTTATTTAAATCTTATTTTGCATAACCCGCTGGGTTATTATGCAATAGTTTGCACCTGTTTTTCAAGATTTCCTCTCTCTTGGTTAATTAAACATATTTAGCACCTGACAAAACTTACAAAGTTAGTGGGGGTCTATTCCAAGAATGTGTGTCGGATGTCTAATAAACAATTTTGTATCATTTTGATTCCTGTTTCCAAATACCTTGAAAAAGATTCAGTTTTATACCCTGCTCAGACTTCCATGATCTTAACATTTTGCGGTGGACATCAAAATCCCTAGTTTTACTCTGGGGTCGTTGGAATTATGCTTTTTCTCTGTTTGCACAAATTTTATAAAGGTTAATTATTAATTATATCATGTTGCCCTTCAGATCTATACTAGACCGTGACTTCATAGCAGATTAAAGTGCACTTGTTGACCTTTCGTTTGCAGTACCAGTGCGATGATTTGGGAAATCCTGGTACAATTTATTTTTGTTTGGGATCCCAGAATTCTTAAAGGAAAACCCAGACTAAATGCAGAGATGCTAAAAACGAAGCAGAGAAGGATGCAGAAGTGCTTAGCTGTTATGTCTACCTGTGTTGGCTAAAGCAGAACACAGAGGCAATCTGGGAACACCATTTCCAGTACAGTGCCATTAATGGAAAGGACAATACAAGTAAAAGCCTTTGAGGTCCTAAATTCATCACTCTTCAGCAAAATATTTAAGTACATATGCAAGCTCCATGAATGTCTTTTAATTGGGCTCTAATTCAATCCCCCTGATTTAAGCTTCTTTGAGAAAAAGGGTTCTGTGGGAGAAGCTAAGGTAAGGCAAAGGCCTGGAAAACAGTGTTCAGCCCTGTGCGCCCCCGAAGCAAACCTTTGTTCTAGCTGTGAGCAGAATTTCTATGTTGGTTGGGCAATATATATTAAATCTTTTCAGTATTAAGCTTGCCTTCCTCATACATAGGGTAACAGCCTACTGTGAAGCTTACATATGTGTAAATAACTCCCAGAAAATCTGTCAAGAGACAATAGAAGACAGAAAACATTTTTATGGTGCACTAAAATAAAGTATCTTGTGGCAACATGCAGCCATAGGAATGCTCAAAACTTCTGCTCTCTTCGTAGGTAAGTCAGTTCTGAAATTCCTGTCTGTTTTTTTCTGCTCTTTAGTCCAAAGCCCGTGGCTCTGTAAGCGGAATCCATGGAGCAATGGGAATATTAAGTAATGCATTGCTTTAGTTTGCTGGTTGGGAGACTTCAGCATCTGTGACTGAATCTCTATCTAGAAAACACTTAACAAATACAGCAGACCAGTTTCCCGTGAATAGGACATTCTTATTTTTCCATGGAACTGCTAGGTAACACTCTTATCTGAATAACTCTGAAAACATTGGTGTGAAATGGGACTTGCTAACCCCTTTAAATCCTGCACGTGTACACACACCGCGCTTTGAGAGGCGCTTGGAGATGCAGCCAGACAGGTTTTTGATACTCAGCAAGCCCATCTACCCCATGATGGCAAAAGCATTTCTAAGCTTTCCAAATCCCACTTTAGAAACCTCAGACACATCTGTGATGTTGTTCTTCTGTCTACCTTCCCTTAAGGTGTGCAGTTTCCTCACTGGCTCTTGAATGATGCACTAAAGCAGCTTTAATCCTGTAAGAGTTCTCCACAACATAAAAAAGTGGAAATTGAGATAAAAGACTGGTGGTGCCTAAAACTCATGGCTCCTCTTTCTCATGCAGTTTTCAGAACAGGTGGCAACACTAACTAGCAATAAAAAGAAAAAAAAGGCTGAAGAAAAAGGAAATATGACCCATTCTAGATGGCAAGGGCTACACCTCTCAAATTTTAAAGCCCTCTTAAAACAGTTTCCATGGGAACAGAAATTTGGCACAAGGGCTGTTATGAAAAACTGTTGGGAAGCAGCTTCTACCAAGCCAGATGGTTAATACGTAACAGGGGAATGTAACGAGAAGGAAAGTAGGTTGTATAACCCCTAAAACCTTGATAATGGGTCCAAATGGACCTAATCACAGGGCTCATCTCCAAGAAAATGTCATCATGAATAGCAAGGGTGACAATATTATCAAATGCAAGTGGAACATTCCTGATTAGGTGCAATGTGCAAGGTTGCATACACCTTTCAGAAATGCTGTTGTGGCTAGAGGAAAAAATAAAAGAGAAAAGAGTAGATGTGGCCACAAGAAAAGGCAACTGTTCCCACTTTCAATTAAGCAGAGGAAAATAGCCGCAGTTTTGGCTCCAGTAAATACGCAGCTAGTAAGACCAAGGAGGCTTCAGAACATCTCCGGGCTGAAAAAAAATGTGTTTTCTATTTATATTAAGCTTTAGATAAGGTGGCACATGGGGAGGGAAAGGTTCCGAGCAGCATAAGTTGCTCAAGCTCAGCAGCACAAGCTCCACAGAGCCCCATGGTCACCCCACAGCCACATGCAAAGCTTATTTCAAGGTGTGCTGAGGAGCTGGATGAGCACTTTGGTTGCCATTAGTTGGCTTATTAGTGTTATGACTTTGTTCGACCTCCCAACCTGTGCAGCGTCGGGCACCGAAAAGGGGAAAGGCAGCAGCTCTCCCCAGCCCGGCAGGGACGGAATGGCACCTCCTCCAGCTGCTTGGTCTCATGGGTGAGCCCTTGACTCGCACAGATAGGGAGCACGAGCATGTAACTCCTGCGATGTAAATAACAACGATTAACTACATCGGTACATCTGAATTCGTGAATACATCAAGAAGCAGCAAGAAGCTGGACTTGCCCTGCAAAACTGAACTAAAATTCTTTGCTCCAGGAACTATGCCATAGGTGTGCGTAAGATACTGCTTAGTGGGTCGTTTTTCACCTGGCTTTAAGGAAAATAGAGTGTTGCAAAATCACTTTGGTGGAAGAAGCCTCCCAGATGGGGTTCTTTGGAGATTGTGCCACAGCATCCTGGTCTATTGAAGCTGGAATTCTTTTTCTAGCAATGAATGCAATTTAATTTAAATTTAGCAATTTAATGTCTGAATGGAAAGCATTATGACTGTAATGCTGGAGGAAGGTTTCTTCTTGATTATAACAGTAATCAGCTGTGAAAGAGGCATGAAGATTTATTACATGCCCAGTTTGTAGATAGTCATTGTAAGACACAGAACTGCTCACGGTATCACGGGAGTCTGCGAATATAAGATGGGTCCCAATTCCCTATTGCTCCCGGGCTAAAACACTTACACACGTGTTTATAAATGGGAGGAAAGACACAAACAAATTGCAGAACTTGTTCTAAGTCTGCTCCACGCTGATGCAAAAGACACCAAGTGATATGTCGTGTGTAGTCAGATCATAATGAAATAGTACTGAAAGCAGTTAATACAATCCTGCAGACATACAATCCTATACTTAACATGGTGAAATATCACTGAGGTTGGGGCAATTCTTTCTGTTGATAGAACTTGTGAGATCTCTAAGCCAAACACCTCTCTTGAGAGAGTAAACACAAAAACCCTATCCCTTCTCAGCCCAACTTGTCTGTGTCTGCAAGCTGTCTCTTCAAGCCCGGCTCCAGTGTAGCGCATACCCACATAAAATTATGTGGCCACTGATAGGAATTAGATCAGATCCAAAGACTATCCTTGATCTAAATGGAAGCTGAAAATTTCATTAAACCTCGTGCTTGCTTGCCTAAAGCTCCCAGGGGAACATGACTGGCTTCGCTACATGCAAGATGACTTTGGCTACTCCCGGAGCACCAGGATATAAACATTCCCGTGTGCGTCCCGGAGCCGTCCTAGCGAGGACACCACTGCTCCACGCGTCTTTTATTCTGACTGACATTTCATTTTGGTTTCATGCTAGTTGCTACTTGTCATGTCAGATAATTACATTTTTCTGCAGCCACCTGAGCACAAGTATCTCAGGGAAAAAAAAACAACAAACAAAAACAACCATCCAACCAAGAACTACCAGAACCCTTTAGTACTCCCAAGTGACCTAGAAAAACAGCAAGGGAAATGCGCTCACGGCCCCTGTTATGCCACAAATGCCTTTATTTATTGCACATAAAGCAGTCTGAACTCTGGTCAGACGAGACGGAGTAAGACGTTGGTGCACTGAAACTATGTGAGTCTTGCCAGAAATGAGGCAATTTTATACTCCAATTTTATTATTCTAAAGTAGTGGAAAAATGGGGGGGCGGGAAGAGGTCTTCATGACAATCAGTTGTAATTCAGGATGGTCTAACATAATTTACTCTCCTGCTGTTTTAACTTTTGAGGACTGGACTCTTGGCTAATGACGTGTTTATCATGCTGAGGAAAACAGCAGTTACCCTCCCCTTAAGTCAAACAGTCACCTCTGTCAACTGGAAAAAAGCTTTCCTTCATGTCTTCAATGAGTTGATCCAAGCTGCTTAGGCCTCTTAGTCTGAAAATGTAAGTTTGGGCGTTTTGCCTAGCTCCAGAAAACAGTAATGGCTAGAGACATCACAAGCTGCCTGGACTCCCTTTTTCTTGCTAGAATAAAATCTGCATGGGGAGTTTCGCACTGGGACGTGTTCCTGGCCCATACACAGGTAAGGCAGGCAAGGTAAGAGGCAAATGTCTTCTTGAGTCACGTCCTATCTCCAAAACTCATCTGCCCCTGAGGAGGCTGCATGCAGGCATCTCCATTTAGTATCCTGACTCCAAAGCTCTGCCTTCAGAGCCAGCATCTACCCAAACCTATTTTTTTATTATTATTATTATTTTTAAGAAGCAGATGGACCAGATGATCAGACATTTCTTTTCAAACACAGTGCCCATGCTCAATGTAACAGCCTTCTGGCTGAAGCACAGCACCAGGAAGAGGGAAACATGGGCTCCTTCCTCCTCAGCATGAAGCCAATTTTATCTCCATCTCCCAAGTGCGAGGAGAATGCCCTAATCATCAGATTTGCACATGGATACGACAAGACAGCTTTGCCTTTTGCAACAGTACGTGGCTGCCATCTGTTTAAAAGCAACACAGTCCCACGTGCAGTTCAGTCCTACAGTGAAGACCTTTCCTTGCCTGGGTTCAGTGCCAGAAATGATGCTTACTTTAAAGAGCAGGAGAGGAAGAGAAATAAAACACCGGGTTCTCCAATCCTTCTTTAGGAGAAAAAAAAAAAAAAAAAAAGATATTGGTGAAAGACAAAGTATGAGGAAAAAGTTGGGCTTTCCCACAGCTGAAGTGTTTTCAACTTTCTCATTTTAAATTGTGGGGTTGCAATCCAGCACCTGAGTCACCTGGGTTTATGCCATGTGCTATATCTACAGAAAAAAAATAAAAGTAATTATGCCCAACATACCCATTTTCTGGTGGCAGGATGGGTAACATAGCAATGTCTATGTGTGGTTGAACTTCATAGTCATAACTTCATATTCTAGCGGTATAATATTCTAGCAGTTATCCAAGCTTCCTACCTTTGTTTAACTAACATCCTGTGCTCTGCTTGCATCCTTCAACAAGCCAACCCAGACAGGAAAAAATTGCTTTCAGGAAAGTTTTTAAATGCTTATTGGAAAGGCCTCTCTTCCATGACATTCTGTTCTTTCCCTGTTCTTCCAGAGAAATGGCCAGACACACATGATCAGGCTCCCCTTAAGGTGTCTTGTTTTGAATGTCTTAAGTGTCTCCATGAAATAAAACCATCTTTCTCATCACTGCCCATTTTTGCTACCTCAAAAGCAACAGCACCGACACTTTAAACACTGCAAGCACGTACGGCAGGACACCCCTTCCCATCTCATGGGGGAGAATAGTCAGGCAAACGGATGAGCACAAGGGGGAAAAGGAAGAACACAGACATACAGGGAGAGGTAACTGTGTTCAAGTGAGGCAGTAAGCAGGAGAACTCTGATCAAAGTCATAGTATTCAGTTATTGTATAAATTTCACTCTGTTTCACTGAGGGATATGCCTAGAACTCACCCCTACCTGGCAAACCCAGAACCAGATACCTGGACTGCAGGGAGCCTGTGCCCATATCCTAAAAGCTGAGGGCTTCTCAGCTCCTGCATAACGAAGCGGTGGGGGAAGCACAGGTAAAAGCTCTGGGCTTTGTAAAATTGAAGCAATTCAAATTGATTAGACATCAGGTAGTGATGTCTGTAAAATTCGCAGTGCCAAACAAATGTGGCTAAAGTAGTTGTAGTAAATCCATTTGGGAAATAAGTAATCAACTGCTTGCCAGTCTATAAATTGAGCATAATGTGGGTCTTTTAAATAAATACTCTCAAAACTAAAGCTGGATACTAAAGGGCTCATCTTCAGGCTTGCATGTTTATATTTAATAATGACTTTCAATAATATACTTTCTTTGGTTAAAAATTCCAGTGCCTGGAGGCTTTCTATAATATATCTCTGCCCCAGTGATGGTACTTGGGATTTTATTTGCATTTGTTAATAATTTATTTTTCCTCGGCTTCATCAGTAAAAATTTTAGACTGGAAAGAAAGGGCATCATCAGCTGGCTGGAAATGAAGGAAAATCCAGCTCGATCCTGGGAACACGGCAGGCATGGAGTGGCCTCCCCGCTGCTCCAGGGGGATTGCATGGGACACTGCCCTTCTGTAGGGAATAAGGAATGCCGTAGGAATAAATGTATGCAGGCATATGCTCCTGCTTCCTAAGACCAGAGGAGATAACTGTTATAAGCAGCATTTTGTTTTGTGTTTTAATTCCCAGAGCCTTCCCAAAGTGGCCTGCGTTATCCTAGCAACACCACCAACAGACCTGGTATCGTCAGGCAGCTGCAGACTCCTTGCTGTCCACTGAAGTTCAGCTGAAAGAGTCAGATCCCAAACTGTGTGCGTAGAAAAACAAACTCGGAGAAAGACGCCCCAAGTCACACCATGTTATCCATCAAGGGAAAAAGCAGAGCAAGGACTATGCCACTCTGGCTATTAATCGCTGCATATACAGGCAAATTAAAGGACACATTTCCCTATCTGCCTAATTTTCCGTGGCTTAATCAAATATACTGGTCCTGATACAACAAAACACTTGAACGTAACAGATTTCGCTTTTGGAAACTACCTGGCTGAAGAGAATGGGACCAAGGCAGGTACAGTCAAGTTCATCAGTAAACTCTGCAAGTAGCCTGTGTTTATTTCCCAGACTAAGTGCATGACTTCATGGACAGGGGCCACCCTCACAGAGTCCCTAGGCCATGGACCAAGGCGCTGGCGTTAGTGAGAGGCACACACATGGGAGACACTCGTGTTTGGATTGCACTGCTAGGAGGTTTCAGCCACAGAGCACCGCAAAATACAAGTCGCCTAAAAATGCTGTTTTTTTGAGTCCTGCCATCCTCCACATGCAACATTAAACCCAAATCTCATTTTCCTCCATCTCAGTACACCTTTCACCTCTTCAAGAAAAAAATAATAACCACAGTAGCATGACCAATTTTCTTCAACCAAACAAAAGCACTGAAGATTAAATTGATACTATTCATACCTGCATACAAAGTGCTGTAGGATAGATATGACTATCTACAAACTCCTCTCATTATACCCTGAATATATTCTTTTGTTACTGGAAACATTCTCGCAACAGCATTTCACATGAGTCAATAAAGCTCATTAAATACAAATGTGATAGGATAAAAATACCACTAGCTAAATTATTTCTGCTAATTAATTAGCATAAGGCAATAGGATGAAATAGAGCAAAACTAAGGAATAAAGTTTTAAATAAAAGTTGAGAGTCAACTACAGACCAAAACACAGGCTTGACGTCTATTAAGCTCACCATATATTTGGCCATACACTCTGTACCTTCCCAGGTACATTCTGCAAAGAAATGCTTAATATGCACACAAGCCAAAAAAAAAAAGTAATTCCCTTCATATTCTGTTTGACAGGAATACTCATTTCAATGCTGCATTTGCTAAGGAAATCATGGGGACAGAAAGAAAACAAAAATACAGAAAACAACCACGCTACAGTTTCAGGGGCTAAAGCCAATGAATTGGTAGAGTATTTCTACCGCGGGTAATAACAGAGCCTAAAAAGAAATAAAGGGGATATGCACCAAAAGGAGTAAGGTTGGACATATCTACACAGAGATGTAAGCACTGGTATTAGAAGAATATAGCACAAGACGAGCAGTGAAAATGATAGAATGATGCTACCTGAAAGGAGGATTAGGCAAAAAGGGAAAGAAAATGAGGAAATATGGGGAAATGACCCATAATATCTATCTTGCAAATCCCTGATCCCATCAATCATCTCTGCTAAGATTACACACTGCTGGAGAGAAATTGGGCTGAAATGTTAACGATACCGTAATTTACATCCTACCAGAAGCCCTTCCAGCAGCCTCGGGAAGGGCGCGAAGGCTCCAGAGCTCCGTGAGGAGGAGAAGGAGAAGGAGGAAAAGGGAACGCCGCCTCCTCAGGCACAGGCAGAGGCTGCTGGAGGCTGCAGCAAGACAGGGCTCTGCTCAAGACTGCGCCTTGAAAGGTGCTATAAACCCTCAAGGACCTAAAACCTATAAATTAGGGAGTCACCTATTAAAAAACAAAACAGAATAGAAGCGGTCCTGTAGGAAACTTTAAGTTTTGCCAAGTAAATTTATGTTAAGTTGTAAAAAAAAAAATTCTTTGTCATTTTTAATGTCTGTTCAAAGCAAATATTCCCTGTTACTTTTAACTGCAAGTCACATCAACCACCAGCAACTGCTGATGTATAGCTAGAACTGCTCAAGTGTTCCCCAAAGCCCGCGCAGGACAACTGCGATTCGGAAATTTAAAATATCAGAATATTTTTTTTCTTTGCTGAAAGGAAGAAAAATATTTACATTCCAATGAAAGCAAAAATAAGAGAGGCTGCTCTTAAAAAAAAAAAAAAACTAAAAATAAATTTAAAAAATCACCAAACAAAACCCACCCAGATGTACTATCTGTAAAAAGTCTTTGCGAATGATCTAATATATAAGAATAAAGCATTTGGTAGTATTTCCAAAATAACCAGACTGTTCCTCTGTTTCTTTCCATAATGTAAACACCCCAACATCCCCCATTTGTGATATAACAAAATGGTTTTGCAGCTGAACAAAATGAGAAGCTAAGCATTCTGAATGCTGATTAGAGAAGCAGCTGTTTTCTATAGCTTATTTTATACCTGGTATATTTTTTTCACTTGAAAAGATGCTTGAAAAAGGAGCTCATCTCATCAGCATAATAGAGTATTTTTGCTTCTGAAAGTATCAACAGGGGATATGGAGGCAGAATTGCCTTGGAAAGGTGGCACATTAATGGTACAGAAGTGAGATAGACAAATTGGAGAGGGGCTGAGGAGAGGCAGAGTAGAGGAAAAGCAAGATAAAGCAGCACAGGGACAGGAAAAGAGAAAGAAAACGGTAGTTTAATGCCTATGGATGGAAAAGGAAAGAACAAGGAGCAAAACACTCTAAGGATCCTTAAGAGTGAGCAAAGAAAAGGAAGAGTAAATGTCCAGAGAATGAAAGAGGGACAATATATTAATATCTTAAAACAGAGAAACTTAGATGAAGTCACTGAGTCCAAAAATACCACCTGACACTTAGAAAGCAATCATCTCAGACATTCTTTTCATCATTAGGAAAAAAATAATGAATAGAGCTTTCCTGTGCAGCCGAAACAAAGCCATACAGAACGCATGTGTCGTCATCCCCTTCCTGAAATCGCAAGGGAAGGTGGCGAGTACCCTGAGGCATTTTATCTGCCACCAACGCGCCATGTAAAAGAAATAAATAGAAACACAGCAATTTGGATCAGAGACGAAGCTTCTTAACCCTGGCCGTGTTAATGAGGAAAGTTGACGAAATGCCAGGAACAATTTGATATACTATATGTATCTAAACATAGAAATCGCTAAAAATAATTTTGGAAGTCAGATTTCTGTTGAAACAAACAAAAAACTCTTTGATATATGAAAAAAAAACACATTAAACAATGAATCAGCTGCTTTTGTTAGAATGAAACAAAGCAGCCTCACTAAAAATACTCAGCCTGCAGCTTTTCCACAATTAATCAACATTTTCAAGTAGAACCCTACATTAGAAAAGCAAAAAACGGCAGCGAGGCACTGAGATGTTCCTAATCCGTGTCCATTTCACCCTCATGGGATTGCAGTTACATAGCTGGCTAACACCTCCCCTCTCAGAACTCTTGTTCTAATGGATCAGATATTACTCCAAATACACCTGCGATCTCTTCATCCAGCACCGACCTCCTCTTCTCTTCGGTGGACGTAGTAAATGCATGGGCAACATCTATACACTGTGTATACAACAAACACACACCTGTATAGGTACAGGTATAGTGTATAGGTAAAGTGTTTGCATGTGTATGCAGCTGAAAACACAAGAATGGCAAAAAGCTGAGCTGTATCCACAAACTGTTTCTTTGTGGAATTGCAGCCATAATCGTAAAAACAATTAAACATTTAAAAGTTACTAGTACTCTTCCACGCAGCTAGCATCACCGCCTCCCCTATGCAAGGAGTGGGTGCAAAATGCCATCAGATCAATTTGCAGCCCCTTTCGGTACAGAAAAATGACAGCATGGAACAAGGTTGAATTAATCCCTCTTAAATTAGGATTTATCATCCTTTTACACTCACCTGAGGAAGAGCACGTATGACACGTAATTGACTTGTTATTTGACACATTGATATTCTTTCCCCCCGCTGTGATCTTCCTGTTAACTCGGATGCCCAAGTCTGTGAGAACCCAACCAGTGCTGTGGCTACACGGGTCAGGGAGAGGAGCGCTTGTAAAATACTGGTTTAGGGTTAAATCCTCAATACAGAAATAGTTGCAGCACTTACCGTGTTAACCATGTTTATTAAATAGCTCAAGCTCAAAAAAAAAGGAGGGGAAAAAAGCTCATTTGTGCATATTTCTAGGATTTTAAGAAATGCTACCTGTTCTGCTCAAGGTCGTGTTTCAGATGAATAGTAACAACACAGCATTTACTAGAACATAAGCAACAAATGCTCACTTGGCTGGATTATATTAGACTTTATAAGTATCTGTATCAGTTTACCTTAAACAGCAATGACAAAAAATCTGATGGAGCGTTACACCATTATTGAAAAGCACCCAGGTCCCTTATGCTCATCACATCAGCTCGCTAGGTTCCAATAAACTTGTCACATCACCAATCCAGGTGGATTTCTGCAGCACAAGGTAGCCTCTTATGTAAATATTTGCAATGAATATAAATATAAAAATTTGCATTTATGTCAATACAAGCCATGAATTTACAGCCTGCAAGTCACCAGGAAACCAACACAAGGGCAGAAGGACCAATTTGATGAAGCCCCTCCTTTCCACCAAGAGTGTATGAATTACATTTCCTGAGGGATCTAGCCAGTCTAACCATCCTTACCTAAGTACTGTCAGGATCCAGAAATCCTGCTAAGTGGCTCCATAAAGGATCAGCATTGCATAAGTTTTCAAAAAGGTTTTAAAAAATGCAAGTAATTTCTGAATGAAAGAACTATTAAGCTCAAAAAAATAAAAAGAAAGAAAAAAAGGCGGGGGAGGGAATTAGATGAGTGCTAACCATGCTTCTTTTCTGCAGCTTCGTATTTGGGGAAATCACCTGTAAAATAATTAGCGTTGCCCTTATTTTTCTTGAACTGCTTCTGTGGCAGGTCCTGAACTCTAGCTCCAGCTCTGGCTCCTTGGGCAGCTCTTGTTTGTGTTCATGGCAGCACAATGAAATATTTAGCACCTTCTCATCTGTGAGGAGTTAAAGGGGGGTGAGCAGCTGGTGGGAGCAGCGCAGGGCGCGTTGATTAGATGCAGATGCTGAGTGGTGCCAGATGTTGAGACAAGCCTGATGGTCACCTCTGGGCTGCAGATGCCACAGAGACGTGCTGGAAAACAGTTCTGGAGGCTACAAAATACCACAGTGCCCCAGCCTCTACAGGCAGGAGCAGAGCTTGGTGCTGCTCAGCAGTTATCGAGCAGACAATCTACCCGTGTTTTTGTTCTCGGACCTTGGAGAGATCCTAAAACCATTCTGCATTTTAGGTTCCTAAAACCACCCTGGGTTTTAGGAAGTTGTTAGGTTTTAGGAGGTCTTTGGAGAGAGCTATCCTATTTGTCAGCCCACAAATATATATTCTGAGACCGATTACTAAATTCAATCTCTTGGGAAGAGCAGTTGCTGGTCAACAAGCCTGTCTCTACACAAGTAAGGTGCCACCGGCCTCCTGGCCATTCTCCTCGCCTTCTCCTGGGGAGCTCTGGCCTCCCCCACAGCCAGCCATGCAGGCAGGATGTAAGTGATGACGGAAGCTAAAACTCTGTCCACTTGTAGGCCTCAGCTCAAACATAAAGAACAAATGATAATACAGAAAGGAAAAAAAGAAGCCAGAAGAGAGGAAAACTAAATAATTTCTGATGAAAACCCTACAGCTACAATTCTCTTAATTCTAAAAACGCAATGCCCACAGTACTTCTGGTATTGTATTCAGCTTTTACATAACTTAAGCAGGCAACTAATGTCACAGAAGGTTGTGCAAGTATCATTATTTCTTTCTCCTGCACTGTAATCAGTGGGTCTGCCACTTGCTGCAGAATATTTTTAATCATCTTTTGTTTTCCAAGTTAACTGCTAAGTCATTTACGTGCACTTCCAAGGAAGCAATCTAGCAAGGCAGCCTCTAAGCAAGAGTTAAACCGCTCGCTCCGCGCGGCCCAAGTACCACGGGGACAATATGCAACTGCCGACACTGCAGGGCACAACAGGATTAGAGAATGACAGGAATCTAGAAACGACATGAAGGATCCTGACTGACACAGGATTATCGCCCCGATCGGAGCGGGCTTGTTTACTGGTTTAACTGCTCGATGTATAATTTCTATAATTAGAGTCTGACTGGCTGAACAACATTGCAATGCAGCTGCAACACCCCAAAGAAATTTCAGACAGGCTATTAAAGAATGATTTATGAAGCAGGCTTTTGTTCAACCAAGTGATTAGAATTTAATAGCATCGCCTGCTTAGTGGTGAACTGGACATAACCAACAAAAAACAAACAATCAAAAAAAAAAAAAAGGAAGTATTGCAGAAATATTACAGTATCTTTTGCACCAGGGCTATGAAACGCAGAGTCACGGTAAACTAACCAAAAAATGTCAGTCTTTCATTTTAAGCAGTTTCTCACACAACAGATTGTGATGAACTGCCACAACAGGTTTTTCTATGTCAAGGAACAGCTTCAGCACAATGCCCAGCAAGGGCTCCGGGCTTTGTTTCTGTGAGTGGGGAGAGAGTAGGAATACCTGCAATAATCCTTTGGGAAGGGGGATTCTTCAAACACTAGATTTTATTTTTCTCTTTTTAATGAGTTTTGGACAAGGAGAGGGGGAAACAGAAAGAGGAAACATTACTTCAAGTGTCTTAGAGCTGATACTTTTTTTTTGTCCTCCCTGAACTTCTTGCCAAGTGATGCCCTGTCAGGCAAGTCCCTGATTCTCATTAACTTTAATGAGAGCTAGATTGTGTTTGCAGGTATTGCTTGACCATTAGTATATATTTCTGTTGGGAAAAAAAAACTGTCTCATAACAGGCCTTCATAACCATGCACGACAGCAGCTCCATTCAGTATGTGGCTGGTGACGTTGTTTTTATAGCGCTTTGCACTTGGCAAAAGAGATGCAACAGGGGTCACAGAGAAGAGAGATTCAACAACAAAACAGTCATTGCTCACTACCAAATGGATTTGAAACAGGATGGAAAAGGATATACACGACTGCAAATGAGCAGCAACACCTGCTACAGGCAGCGCTGGGAAATCCCTGGAATTGCTTAGGAATTGGCTGTCTTGATACTGTTGTGCAACATGGTTCATCCCATTTGCTGTCTTATTCTTGTCTGCTTTTGTAATTCTCTTTTCTCATCCAAGACAGAGTTCAGAAATGTTTCCACAAGATTAGCAAAATTGGGCCAAGAAAATTATTCTGTACTTTATAAAACTGCTTGAACATGACGGGAGGAAAGAAAAGCGGGCAGAGCAAAGAAGAGAAGGGCAACAAGCAGCAGCAGCAGTAATGTTAGGACACGACGAGGAC
>JAUBNY010000146.1:126411-143674 GCA_032275445.1 Crypturellus soui | reverse complement strand
GAACCAACCTCCACATATCACCCTTCTATACCTGCTTTTAGTTGGGTAGCTCTACTCCCCGTTTATGACTCCCAACAATCCAGTAAGAATTCAGTTCACATTTCTTGACCCTCCCAATTTTATCAGAAGTCTTGCCCTAATTGATAAGTTTTTCTTTAAGTTGAACATCCCGAAATCATGTAATTGTGACAGAATGCCTCTATTTCACTTTTTATTGATAGACACATCCTCAAAATCAGGAGGAAAAATACTGAAGTTAACTCTTATGTTTAAAATAGCATAATTTAGACCCTATGATCTGTTTTTATGAACAGTTACAATTTTTCACTTTAAGCAGTTATTAGTAGAAATATAAAAATCTGTTAAAAGTGCATTAAAGAGAACATAAAGAACATAAAGAGAACTTAACTGAAGAAAGCAAAAAACTTCAGTCAAGCACAAACTTGTGAAGTACTAACAGAAGACAAAACCCTCCTCTTTCTTATAATCAAACAAATTTAGTTTTCAATCTCCTTATACCATTAACATTACATTGCTTTTTTCTTACATTCTTTGAGATTCTTTTGATAAAAATGGAAAAATAAGAAAGCATAAGATTTTAATTTGTATGTATATCACATGCATCTGAAATAAGGTCTGCTTTCTTGATATTACTATAATTTCCAATACTAATTGGAATACTAAGATTGTTAATTTATTGAGCTCTTCCATGATTCACTTTTCTTAAAATAACTAACGATTGCTCCTGCCCTGGAAAAAAATTCCAAACAATTTTCGTTCTTAGCCAAACTAGGCTTTCCTCTACCTCTTTTCATATATAGTTAAAAAAAAAGTCACCTACTGTTCCATGCAAAACACATCTGTGCAGGAATGTAGATAAAGATCATTACAGTAGACACACGAATACGCTGGAGGACTCTCTTCTCAAGACCTTTGGGTCAGTAAATCTATACAGTGTGCCCAGATGCTTTGTACTATTAGCATGAAGCCATCAAAGATGTCCATTTTCCTGTTGAAAACACTTGTGTGCTCTGTGTAAAAGTTGGAGTTCTCCTGGTGTGCTTATCAGATTTAAATTCAACGTGTTTGCAAAGAACTTGACAGGTTGAGAAGTTGTAATATCTACAGAAGTTGCATACACCATGTCTTGGGGGACAGAATTCATCTTGTTTAAAGTAATGCTCTATTCAGATATTGCCCTTGATGAGAAAAGGAACTAGAACTAGATACAGAGTAATGCAAGCTTGTTAGTTATATAATCCCCAGGACACAGATTGGAAAGAAAAAAAAAAGAAAAAAGAGCAGCCTGACTGTACTAAATATATTCTGATCAATACTATAAAGCTCATTTACGTATCATTGTAAAATTGTCAAGATGATGTTATGGGGCATATACTGGCATGAGCAGCCCAAAATCATGCTAAAGTTTCACTTGTTCCTTTGTAAGATACTCTACTTTGATAGAGATCTGTCAAAGCTTCAAAGTCCAACATTCTTCTAGGTCCTCCATAACCTCCTTCTCCTTCCCCAAGAGCTTAGGAGCATTTTTAAATTATTCTATTGCCTCTAATCAACACACGCCAGAGCGCAACTTAAAAACAACATCACTAATTTTATTACATGTAATACATTACCTTGAAAAAAATCTCTTACCTGGAGAAGGCGGCAACTAACTGCTGGAAACCCGCTTCCCTGCTGCTAGCACGAGCAATGCCGCTTCTTTGAGGGGAGTGAATTTCCATCTCCAGACTCCCCAGCAGTGTGGTAGGGGAGGAGGTGGAAGTCTGTGTCCTCCTGCGCTTCACTGCAGCTTTTTGCTTGTAGTCGCTGCCTGCTGCTTCCCCAGATGAGGGTGGCCAGTGTCTCCAATGGCCCGGGCTGATGCCACGTTCTCTGCCTGAGCAGAGAGCTCGCTGGTGCTGCAGCCACTGTGCCACCTCACTTGCAAGGAATAAAAACTCCCATGGAAGGGCTCTTCCCTGGAAACGCCAGCGGGTTCCATCATGGTTGTGACATCAACAAGATGGCCGTGCTCCAGAGGGCCTTGGTTGTTGTTTTTCACCTCTTGGGAGGTTCATTTCCCATGCAGCACCTCAATGCACTTTCTGTTAGGTCCTAACAGTCCTGGTCCCTCTTTGGTGTAAACAGTAAGGAGCAAGGCAGTAGTATGGATTGGGAAAAACACAGTTTTTCTAGGTCTTCATCTGAGATACCTTCCAAATACTTTTCGCAGTTGATGAGGCCGTTCATGAGCCGTTGCCTGTCAGCACAGGGTCCGTCTCATGAGGTGACGTCCCGTCTGGATGCTTGGGGGAGTCCCGCGCGGTCGAAGGTGCAGGATTGAGCGCTCTCCCGGAGCGGGCGGCTCTCAGCTGTCCTCAGCCCCATGAGCGGAGCTGCAGACGGGCTGCTGCCCCTTGTCCAGAGGGAGGGAGGTGCTGGCACGGGTCCTGGCTGCGGCCTTCAGGCCGAGGCAGCGCCGCGCGGGTGGCTGGTCAGAATGGGGCCGGAGCAGAGCCCTCGCATGGCTCCTATGCCTCAGGGCTGTGTGGGCAGTTGCCTGCCGGGCCTGGGCCTGTCGGCCCCACATAGCCAGCCCAGAGCTTCCTCAATCTGCTCGGCCCTCGGGAGGGTCTTGCTGAGCGTTGAAATGTTAAGAAAAAGCAGTAGTTACCCTTTAAAGAAGGAGGTGAGAAGTAGAGATGTTCCTGCTTAGGGAGTAAGCGGTTTAGAACTACTCGTGTTGTCACAGTGTTGCCGGGAGGCTGCAGGTTCCACAACAAACACTCCGGCAATGGTTGCGGGGGACTGTCACAAACACAGAGCAGGGGCGGTGGCCTTGTGATGTGCCATCCCTGAGGTGTGTCCAGTGGGATGGAGGTTGGGACCAGCCCTAGGAAGTGCCCAAAGGCGCCTCTATCAATCCTCAAACACCAGCTCTCTGCTGTGTTTTGTATCAACACACCAGTCCGCCCCGCTACTGAAGACCTAAATGTTATGGCTGGCAATTCCTAGGGGACTGCCGGTAGTTTAACACGTAGCTTCCATGCAGGACATTTCATTGTCTGAAATAAATTCTATATCAAACCCACAGCTTCCAGCTAGAGAGAAAACAGCTTGAGTTGCGGAGTCTCCTCTTCAAACCTGCCTGGATGCCACCCTGTGCCTCGTGCTCTGGGTGTCCCTGCTGGAGCAGGAGGTTGGACTAGGTGATCCCTATAGGTCCCTGTCAACCTCAACCATTCTGGGATTCTGTGATTAACAGAAAGAACATTTTGCACATGATAAATAAACCACCAAATCTTATCACATTTGCAGAGGTCATACTCATTTTTCAGCACTACAGAGCTATAAGGACAATATTTAAAAAAGAATCTTTCATCCAGATATTTCTGTTCCCAACTGATCTGTGCACGTGATCTTTGAAGGTAACACCAAGACTGCAGCACACAGCAACTCTGCTCAGGGTGTCGAGACGGGACGAGCAACTCAGCCAAGATGAAAAAAGCAGCAGGGGAACTGGCTCTCATGCTATGCCATGCACAAAAAATTGGGAGCAAATATGCCTGAAATGGCTTGGCAGATACTGTAGAAACAGTATGTTAATCTTAGCCTTGCTGAAAACTTGTGAAGAAGCAACGGCCCTTCTAAGGAGTGGTTGTTTTGCAAGCAACATCAACAAGGCTAAGGTTTTACCCTGGGGAAGCCAGATCCTGACTATTTGATGAGGTTTAGGTTAAAAAAAAAAGCTTTAAAAGAAAGCAGTGATTTTCTTTTTAACACCACATGGAAATGTGGCATCAGGAGCTGGTATACTCTTTTTAAAATGTTGAGATACTCTAAACTTTGCACATATGTGCTCCCATAATTTTCTGCATTCAAACCTAGGCAGCCCAAGGGGAATAAATATTTTCCTAATGCTGCTCCTTCTCAGCAATATATATCATGTGTACCATGTGGTGATTTTAATAAATCTGCATTTTTTTTTCCAAAGGTCTGTTCCCGTTTAATCAACTAATGTTATTAAGACCAAAACAAACGCTCTTTTATGCAATTGATTGCAGCTTAGTTCTTGCAGATTTACTAGTATATTGTGGAGAATAAAATGCAATGTATAATCCTGTAGTTGTTGATGAGACAAGATTTCTACAAGCTTGAAGGGAAAAACTGTCTGAATAATGCCCGTACACAGGGGGCCAGTAAAGCAAAATAACTGACTAACATCATGTCTCGCAGCAGCACTGAGCAGCAGCACTGCCTTCAGCATGGTTACTCATCTTCATATCTACCATATGCCTACAATATCTATTTACCACAAAACTGTAATTATTTTACCTAATTAACTGATATAGTAAATGAAAGGCAGACTCTATAAAGTAAGTTAAACCATACCAGTTACGGATTGCAATGCTGGATTTTCATTCCTATAATTGTCAATGGACTTTGACTATGATTAATACAAACTGATTAACTTTCTTTTTATAGCTTTAATCTTTCTAAAATGTGTAAATATATTCTAATATTAGCAAAAGGCCTTGAAACAGCTGAGTGAATTAATTTTTCCTTTATTTACAGGATGCAGCCCTCATTAGCACAGCACCATGCTGTAGGAAGCTCCCAGATCTGTGTGATGATACAAAATACCTCAATCTCTACTGCTTGTGTGTTTTTGAGGCCGAGCTTACTGAAAGATACTTACCACACATTCATCTCATGATCTGTATTTTGAATGTTTGCTCAAGAGTCTTCAGAAATACCTGGTTGTAATGCCTAGGAGCGCAGGCTGGACTTAGTCTTATTATTAATGTCTCACTACCCTCTAAAAATCCATACAGTCCCATCCGGCCACTCATTAATGAGCTAATATAATGCAAAATACACATTCAGATTTGCACAGTGATTAACAGCAGGGGATATGGAGCTAACATGTATCATTTGATCATTTAGTCTCCGTTCATTTGCATTTGACTATACCACACCGAATCAGTCATTTTTATTCCCTCTGACACTGCTCTTTAAGTTTTAAAGCAAATATTTCTGAAGAAGCAAATTCCCAGACCTGTCCTTTTAGTTTCATTCAGCTCCAGTAATGTCACCAGCAGAGTTGGTTTCTTTTGGCCTGCTTTCCCCCTTTTTTTCTTTTTTTTTCCCCCACCCCTCTATTACTCCATCAGCTTTTACAGCATTGGCTTATCAGATGGGTAGAAGAATTCAGAAGTTCTTGCAAGGGAAGTTGCATGAGAGGTAAAAGGTCTTCAGGCTCCTAACATTCAGTTCCAAATTTCAGATTTCTTTTCAGTAATTAAAGAGTTTGAGAAGTCTTGAGCATCAGCTAACAAGGAGAATCATGGGCTTCTCTTCCACATGTCTCTACAAATTACTCTGAACTTAGTACTACCAGAGGTAGTTTTTTTTTTTTTTAATTTAGGATGTATCAAACCTGAAGAATTGTTTTACTACCATGCCTCTGCCTATGCATATGTGAAGCACAATGTGCAAATAAGTACTTTATCTGAACCACTCTACAACAAACGCAACTAATGCTTAAAGCTAAAGTGACTGCCCAGTGCTAGTGGCTGAACCATTACTATAACTACTGTCTCTCTACCCCCTTCGTCTAAAATGAAAATAAAATTGAAGGTTGCAAAATAACTACATTATGCCACGACATTTGCTGACTTTTTTAAACTGAAACACCACAGAAAACAGTTCAGCTTTGACAACGTTCACCAGAAACAAGGCAAGTTCTCCAGATCCACCTGCCAAACCGTGTTTCTGAGAACCGCTTCCTGCCTCCTCACTGGAGGCTCCTGCTCTGTTTAGCTCCCGGCTCCCACCTGGTGGGGCCGAAAACCTCGGTGCCCCAGAGGGCTGCGCGCGGGGCAGCGGACACCCACAGCTCCCGCGGGCTGCGGAGCACAACAGCATTTCCTGGCCCAGAGCTTCAAAATACTGCCGTGACTCAAAGCAACCTCATTGGAAATTCCCAAGTTCTTCCCCAAATCAGAACTATTGCTCTCCAGTCAACTCTGCCTAATATCCTTTTTCTGCCTTCTGTTCTAAAAATAAGTTAAAGATTAAATTAACATGTGTTTCCCCTCTACTCCACCTTACCCACCTTCCATGTAATTTGTGGTCAAGAAGCCACAAGTACATTCTCACTTTTGAAGCACTGTCCTTGCAGAGGACAACAATTTTGCCTTAGATTACCAACCAGTACTTATTTTGCTCTAGGGTAGCATGAGTTTTGGTAAACAGGAGTAAAAACACAGACTACAGTGCAGGTTTCTCTAGAGAAGCCTTGTCAGACAAACTAAATTTACACCAAATTTGCAAGACAGTGTCATTGTTCTTGCAGGTGTAGCCAAGACTGCTATGAGAAAAACTAGGCTAGATTTGCCCCTCAGTGCACTGTAAATTGGATGCAATCATGCTGAATTAATGCTGTTAAACATCAGAAAAAATATTAGAAAAAAATAGCTGACAATATTCACAAGGAATTAAAGAAGAGAGTCTGTGTGCAGATATTGGGTAGCTAAAGGCCTTGGATGACTTCTCACTTAAAAGAGGTGTCGATAACAAATTCCGTATAATTCCTCTTTCATTCTTCATCAAGTTTAATTGCAACATAATTACCCCAGGAGATATGCAGGTGCGACCAACCAGAAGACATTTCAGCAGCTTTACAACAATCCAAACAACCTCACTGAAGCAAACCAGCAAATAATGCATGTTCTCCAGGGCTAAGCGTTCCGCCAAAACAAAAAGCTCAACTATGTAGTCAAGGTGCAGTAGTGCAGAACTGAGCCTGCAGAGAGGAATTGCCAGCGCTGGCCTGAGGAGGAGCCCAAGGAGAGCTCACCGTCGCGTGGACTTTGCTCCACTGCAGCAGTCACCAAAGCTCCTGCAGCAATTCCCTCCCTTCAGAGCATGTCTTGAAGAGTCAAATAGCACTGTTTCTACCATTTTTCTTCAAAAGAATCTCCCTCTCTCTATTATTAGACTTTTAAGCCTTTTTAAATACATAAGTAGCTCTCATAGTGCTGATATTAGGGGCAGATTTTCCAAGGAGTTTAGCGCTTATTTTAGCACCTAAATAAATCAGCAGATTATCAAGCAAGATCAGTACATGGTCATTAAGCAGCCTGAAAGTAGACATCTTGAGCACTTTTTCAAAACTTGACCCTTTCATTTTCTCTCCCTTACAGATTTCTAGAAAATCTGATTTTAATTCCAGGTACTAGGTACTTAAATCATCCAACCTTAGTGTCTTAAAAAACTCTTATTTAAGAAACTCAATATGAACAAGTGTGGGGTATGATCCAGTAGCAGTCCTGCACTTAACAGTAAACAGTGCTGGGCCAGCTCGACTCATCTGATTACACTGAAGTGGCTTCTTTATGTCTCGCCTTAAGTGCAGCTTTCTCACTTCAAGAGACTTGTTTTCAGCTCAGTTACTGGACTTGGGCTTTCAGGATTCTCTGGATGTTGTTTTACAGCCAGTTATATTACAATGCATGTGTCAGGCCAAAATCTTCTTTTTGAAAGAGTCTTTTATGACTCTCCAGCTTTTTGGCATAGCAGAAAAGATATGATTTGGAAGTGACCTTCATTTCATATACACAGAAAGCAAAAACAATAAAGACCCCAAATACCAGAAAACACCAGTAGTATGTCTAGTGAAATTCTAGAAGAACCCCAAGAAGGCAACTGTAAACACTTATTTTATGTAAATGGCACATGACTTGGCAGAAAAATAGTTGGTAATAGAAATGAAAAAAAAATAGGGTTTAGCAATATTAAAAAAAACCCTGCAACACTGACTGCTCACTAAAAACCTTTGACTTGGTATAATAAGTTGTGAAAACTGAGAGGGAAGGGGAAGAGGACTAGCAGTTGAACCATGCAGAGTGCTGAAGAATGAGACAGTAAAATAGAAAATGAAAATACCTTAATTTGCACAAGCTTCTACTTTCATTTACTGTCTCCCTACACTGCACATCCTTGTGTTTTGTTAAAGCTGTCTCCTTGGTTCTTTATTGAAAATATATTTCTTTGAGTGTGGGATTTTATCCACAAACTTGGCATTCTGCCAGGAGCTGACATGCTCTGCACTGGAAGGATGCATAAAGAGGGCATTTCTTTGTCCCTGATTCAATTCATAAGATATGTGCTAGAGGACTTTTTCCAGCTCGTGATACGTCTTCCTGATTTATGGTAACTGACAGCCTCCACAAGGAGAAGTGTAAGCGATGTTTTCTAGCTTTTTAGAATAAACTGTTCTTGATCAGCACTCTTCATCAGATATTTGCTTAAGAGACAGCTACCAGATAACATATCTATTTGATGGGACTTGGGGACAGAAGGATGATGGTGAGATATTGAGCTGAAAGATATTCAGCTGAAAGGTATTAGTGATAAAGAACAACCAGACTTTTATTTTAACCAATTTTATTCACATTGGCACAAAATAATCTGGCTATTTTTATGAAAGGTTATAACTATATTAATAGTATCATGTGATACATACTGTATAAACAAAGGTTTTTTTTTTTACCATTGTTCTGAATTTTTAGTACTAAGTTTATACAGAGTAGGCTACTCAAAAGTCCACTGAAAAATTGTGCCCAGTTTGCTCTTGCCTTTCTTGTCTATTCTGCAATGCAACAATGCAATTAAAATGGACTTTAAAATGAGTTAATTAACACTGTCAAAAATGATAATAATTTTCTTTTTGCTCTTCCTGAAGTATTTTAATGAAAGAAAAGTGTGTGGGGGAAGCAGTTCTTGGCTCCTTGGCCACTCTAATCAGAGAAGCCTATCAAATCACAAGCATTATGTGAAAAAACTCTCTAGTACTCACAGATTTTGTTCTTATGATACAGGAAAGTAGTGCAGAATTCTCCTTTCTGGAAAGATGAGAGTAGAGATGAACTGTTCGGTATTCAGAAGACCTATAGTAACAGGACTGGTAAGGAGCCAGGCTCCCAGTCACATCCCGGGAAAGCAGAACACGGAGATGTGCTAAGCAGGCATCAAAGCCTGCGTTTCTCCTTCCAGCCACAAGGACAATGTGGTTGGAGGATGGACTGAGGTAACATTTGGCTCAGCCCAAAAGCTGACCCTTCCCAAGATCCACAGAATAGATAGAGACCTATGGAAGGGCCCGTAGGCACCAACTGTACAAAAGCAACTCATGCAAGACAAAGTGTTAAGTAATACATCTATTTGGGGAATGCAGTTGGAGTCACTTCATTGATTTGAGAGACTGCCAAGAGATTGGGCCCTGGACACTTGTCAATGTGTCCCTCTACTGAACGTTTTCCTTGGAAGCTGCAGGGCATGGAATTCCATGACTGTATGGGTCCAGGTACCGATGCTGCTAAAATTCGCTATCATACAGAAATGCTCAGAAGAAATGTTCAGAAGTAATAAACATGAATGTGCTGAAGAAGAACCAACTCTCTAAACAACCAATATAGGAATATCACAACCCTTGAAGAATTCCAGCCTCATTTGTATGGTGAAAGTGATGTAGGAGGCCCTGAAGCCCTACTCAGATGTATTAAAAATGAAAGAAAATATCAGACATGGGAAATGAGTGTAATTAAAATTGAACGCATACAAACACAACAGCTCCAATATTACTAAACAGAAATCAAACAATGATATCTGGTGTAAGGGGACTGAATAATAAGCCACTATTTAGTCACCCCCATCTGTTCTTACAAGAATATATTTTGATAAGTATTGTTTTAATGGAGTGTTAAAAAGTTAATTGTGTTACAAAAGATGCAAGATAAGCTGGAAGTGGCTTTGCATCAGAAGTCAAAGACTGCTTTTTCAAAAAAAATATTGGTGATTTTCTTGGAATTTGCTTTCATTCTGCATTCAAAGCCATAGATGGTGGGGGCAGCTTGAAAGAATTTATTCAGTTTTCTTTTAAAATGCTGGTTTAGAATTCTGCTTCTTCTCAGGTAATTTCCTAAAAAAAAAAAGGTTATAATTTTAATTTAATTTGACCTTACTTATGAGCTACCAGCAATAGCAGTCATTAGGACTACCAATGGCAGTTGGTATCAACAAGTGATAATGCCACAATCACAACAGGTTTATCTTCTGATCATCTTCTTGAAAAGCCCAATAGATGCTACTTACAGCTTCTTTCCTAGATCAGATTTTTTCTCAATTCTACTATAAATGTCTGAACAACTTTTTCAGGGTCAAACTATACTTACTCATTTTCTCTCTCTCTCTCACACACACACCCCCACTCTTGCCCTCCCGCTTTATTTTCACACTTCTACGACCATCTTAATTCTCACCCTTGAGATAGCTCCAAATGCAAAAATCCTCTCGCTGAAACACTGTAGACAGCACCTATGCTTACTGGAGTAACTGCTTCAGAGTGAGGTGCAGAGGATTGGACTTGAGAGACACTCCGGAGGACATAGACTCTATACCTATATCGAGGATAGTCACAATTTCTTATAGAAAGTTCAATATACAACTGAGTAGTACAGCATTCATATATATATATTTTTTAAACTATTCTTCCTTCCCACCTCCTGCTGCTACATACACCACTGCTGTTCAGTGCATGGCCTAGAATATTACATTTGCCAGGAAAATAGTCCTTGATTTCTTTTTCCTGCTGTACACAAGCTACTGTCTCATATAAGGTGTAAAGAGCACTCAAAGTTCACAGTGAATGTGTTTTCATTTAAAGTTTTGTCTATAGTTCTAATTTTTACTCTAGAATACATAAATATAGTCTCTGTTCTCAGAAGAAAAATATTTCCCACAGCTATACAGCTTTATTCATCACTTTTTCTATATTCAAAATCCACTTTTTTTTTTTTTTTTTTTTTTTGCAAATGACAAATTGATTCAAGGACATCTGCTTGCAGAGACAGCCAGGATTCTGACACTTGCCCTGAGGATTTGAATTTTGTAGGTCTCCATCATTTGTGGACACGGGGTGACTCATTGCCCTTTCCACTGTGATTTTTACAGAAACTGTCTACAAAATAAACCAGAAAATCTGTGAAGCAACTTTACTTTCACAGTTTCTAGAAGAAATAAAGTACTAGCCCACACGAAGCTCAAGTTTTGCCAACCCTGCAAAGTATTTGAACCTTCAGTAGAACGCAAAACACTGGGAGTGAATCTGCACTCCCAGTTCACGTTTATTTTCCCTCAGGTGCAGAATCTTCAAGTCTGAGTTGTGGTCAAGAGTCTCAGGAGTAGATACTAGAATAAAATAACCTCTAGTATTAGGCTAAGAGCATGCTCAGTTTTAATGACATACACAACTGTCATCTTACCTATTAATTTTGACCATCACTGGGCCCAATCCTCTGCTGACCTGTACTGTACTTACATTACTCCACAACATATATCCTACTCTCTCCAGGCCATTCCATTATTATGTAAATCTCAGTCCATTAAATCTCTTCTTCAGGTGACTTTCAATCACACATTTTGTTTTGTTTCCCTAGGAAAACAATAGTAGGTGTCAAGGACCAAAAGAGAATGGAGAATAAAAAAAGACTCAGTGAAAAGGCTAAGGATAATAGGAGGTAGTCTAAGGAACCAAGAAAGACACAGTTCAGCTAGAAAAAGATGCCACACTATTGTGGAAGCAACATAGAGATGAAGAAAAGTTCTGAACTCAGAATCGATGCTCAGTTGTTTTCTAATCTGAAGCTAATCCTGCAACACAGGTTGCTCTTTATGGGCACGCTTACTCCCAATGTGGAAGAATTGCTTGGAAAGGGGAAACTTAGAGAAAACCTAGGGTCTAGCAGAGGTTTTGGCATTACAGAGCTTGTTTGGGATGAGACACAGTTGCCCCTTCCAAGATGGCTGGTGCGCCCAGTCTCTGCTCCTGCGGGGCTCCCTGGGCAGCACAACCTGCCTTCCCGCAGCAGCACCGGGCAGTAACAGCAGGGAGCAGGTGACGACACCGCAGCCAAACCTGCTGCCTCCCTGTGTGGGGCCGCTCATCAGCTGCACAGGAGCTCCCAGTGGGAGATACTCGATAACATGACCGGTGCTGAGCCAGCAAGGTGGCAAATCACCCCCTTGGGGTGAACTTTGCTTGAACTTTGCTCATTACAAGCTCGTTATAATGTCAAAACAGACCTCCATCCCCAAAGTCACCCACCGCGGAGGTAAAACCGCTCCTCACAGAGCGCGCTCAGGATCTTCCATTGACTGTGTCTGTAAATGAGAGCAAGGGACTTTTTCACCCATCAATAACAACAGCAAGTGTAACTGCAGGCACTACAGCTGCACCTGAATTTCTGTAAAGAAAAGTGTAAAAATTGAATTCAGGAGGAAAGAAAGGAGGGAAGAATCCATCGTAACTCCTGGGTCAGCCGGGGGGCTGATCGCCGTTTCCTCCCCTCAGGTCAGGATGCTGCCCGTGGAGACTCGAGACCGAGAGCCCTCTCCCATCTCTGTGGTGAGTGATGACTGCACATTTGTATATCAGAGCCAGCTAAGAACCCCACGCTGTAGTGGAGAATTTCCTGTACTAACATCTGAAACCTGCTTTGTAAATGTTGCATTTGAATAGATCATGCTATTCGTCAACTCGACTACATGTCTGGGGGGTGATTGGATCTGCAGTCCACAGACTGTTCGTGAATCCGATGCTGCCAGTCAGGCGTACGGCTAACACAGTATTTGATATCTCCTTCCCCCACCACCACTACAGCTTTCAAACAGCAACATTTTTACACCCAAGTCCTGCTCATAACCCCTCAAAACCCCAGGATGCTCTCCTGTTTTGCCCATTTGGATGAAAGACAAGAATTAAAGCTAAAGGTGATAATGAAGTTATTGAGAGTATTAGGGAATAATAGTTCCACTTTTCACCAGGAGGTTTATTACTCAAATCCATTAATTGGAATCCTGCTGTCATAATCTTCTTTCCAAAAACATTTGGTCACTGCAAACAGCTTTGCCTGTATATATCTTCAACATTATGCTTAATAAATACACATTATCATAATGTATCACTTCCTAATTTCCTATTTGGACAAAGGGAATAGAAGTTTTTTCCTCACTTTTTGACATGAAAAATCACCCAAGAACAGACAAAAAACAGAAAGAATGAAACATTCTAGTCCAGTAGCAGTGATCTGTTGTCACACTTCAAACCTGAACTCAGAATTTCATCCCAACACAGTCTACTCACTCTTTCTGAAGCTATGTCATTTGTTATTATTAAACCTAATACCTGCTTCGAGTCTTCTATTTTGTCTCTGCTATACAGGAAGAGAATACAGCATTCATTGTCTCAATACACATAATCTGCTACAAATTCATTAGTTTGCCCAACAGTGCAGGGATTTTTAGCAATTCATTTAGATGAGCTGGTTGAATGCACGGAGAGAATGGGCTGTTCTGCTTCAAGTTAAACATTAGAATACTATGTTCTTCATTAAATCAGAGAGATTACAAACTTCACACTATCTTCAGGAGCTAAGGCCATGATACTGAGCCAAGACAATATTCTCCCCATTCTCAAAATTTATGACAAAGAAAATTCTCTATGACCATCACACACATCATATTATATACACAGTTGTCACAGCACGTGATATTGTGTATATTATATATATATTTATTACTGTAACATAACATTATCCTTCCTGCCAGTGTGAAGGCTCCATGAAATACTGTGGATGGAAACTTCACAGAACTCAAAAATATTTGGGTTCCGGAGCATATTTTTTTCAGGATCTCTGTGTGTCCTAGGTATACTGATCTCACCGGTATGTTTTCTCTGGTTTGATTTGTATCTGACTAAAGTGGTGCAACTAGAAGGGATTGAGTTAGCTGGGCTGGAGTGTCCAAGCACAGACCAAGCATTTGCATAGTAACTTGACATTGCTATAACTTCTTGGTAACAAAATGAATGCAATTATTTGTGAGATTCACATGTATTAACAGTCCATGCCTGAACACTTTAAAAATTCTATCACCCTTTTAAGGTTTCTATTACCCATTTAAGCATTTCCATTTGGTAAAGACAATGTGAAGTGAGAGTGGCAAGATTTTACATACATATGTAAATATATACACACACACAAACACACACATAAATATGTAAAAATGTAAAAAAAAAAAAAAAAAAACCACACCCACAACTAACTTTTTCTGGCAAGGTAAAAAGGATCTTGAATGAGTTATTTTGGCTCTACCGTAAGTCAGGAAGAAATGGACTGCTATAAAACAGTAAAAGCAGCTTAGTTCTCACTTTTTTTTTTTCTTTTTTTGGGACTACTTTACACACTCCAAATGTGTGCTGCAGTACTTATTATAGAGGTATGTGGTATATGTATAGGTATATAGGTATATGTATAGGTACTGGCTGTGTTTCACAACTCCACACATGCAGTATCCTGTAAAGCACCACTACATCTGCATCACTGAACTGCTTAATGACACTTATTCTGTGCAAAACATTCTACAGCAGGGAAACAGCAATCACTGCATGCAGGGAGCATGTACGGCTTTCAGAAGAACACAGCGAAGGCAAAATTGATTACACAGGAGAGTTTGACATGTAAAGAGGCATCACAGACCTTTTATTTGTGTGGTCCTTGTTGTATGATCAAAGTTAAAGTCATCAGTTCAACTGAACAATGTGCAGCAACAAGCAACACGCTGGCTCATGTACAGCTGAAAGACCACGCGCAGAGCTTGTTGCTTTAGCTGTCAGGAGGAGAAACCCTGGTAACCTGGGAAAGAAGGGACAAGCTTAAATAAGCAGAGGTGCCTGGAGCAGCCAGAGGCTGCAGGAGGCTGCTCACACACACGTGAGGGAAGGCGAACGTGGAGCAAGAGATAAGGAGGCAGGAACAGAACAGTCCAAAGACTAGAGGGAAACAGTCAAGTGTTAAGAATGAATGAAGAATGCCTGAGAGATTGTTTGATCCAAAACCTGTCGCCGACAAGGAGAATATTTGCCAAATGGTCTGATACGATGCTCGTTATCCCAAATGAATGCATTTTGGATCACTGTTGGACCAGCCTATCAAAATCAGCAAGTGCTGCTTAGAAAGGGACCTCAGAAAGCTGCTCTGTCACCAGTGCCAGTGAGCTCCTTTGAAGATACTGTCATTAAGGGATGAAGCACACGAACAGTCAGTGTGAGCCCTCTGAAGTTTAAGTATAATCTCCTTATTTTTTCCACACTGAGTTTCTGAAATCTTCTCTGGTGAAGGCAGGAAGCAGAAACGATGCCAGCAGTGTTGCCAGCAAGTTACTGAGCAGCTGCCCTCGTTCCCAGCTTTGGCTTGTGCGGGGGCACATGCACCCGCAGGCCTCACTCAAAGAGCATCTCGGCATTTATTGTTGCATTCACCTGAACAAATACTGCAGGGTTGTGCAATTTCCTCCTTTCCGTTAGCTTTTTATTTCAGATATTGTCTTCTTACCACCCACTGATACAGACTGAGTTCTGAAATTTGACTGCTCAATTAAGGGTAGTTAAGGATAGTTAAGAGATGGCAGCCAGACTTTCATTTCTTCTATGAAGAACTTTTTCATCATAGATTTCTTTTTTTAAAGGCAATCATTACTGCTTCTAAGAAAAAGCCAATAATAGCAAAGAGCAGGTTCAAACTTACTGAATTCTGAAGCAAACACACAGATACATAAATATGTGGAAGCACATACAAATATACAGTGTCTTCAAGCAGACATTAGAAACTGAATGAGGAAACTTGTCCCTGACCATTTGTGTTTGTATGACAGTTTTGTCAGGAAGAACTGAAGAAAGGAGATGCATTTTTCTTTGCAACTGAAGTTAAATTGTAGCAACTTAATTTTCCTTTTTTTAAACATAGAAGGCTAAACAATATAGGTTGAGTGGTGTGGGTTTTTTGTCACCCATTAAGTATTGGTCTGCCCATGCACTGGACAGTCAAGGCCAACGTCACCTGCCCCAGGGGACCATGGTCTACAGCGGCATCGTGAATGCGGATGGGCACAACCGAGCAAGCACCCTCCTTCAGCCTGCCTTGAGGAAGGGCATCCGCACTTCACAGAGTCAGGGTCCAGTTTGGATATTTTGAGAACCAATAGAGCCAAGCTCTTCACACGATATTTTCTAGCCTGAGTAAATTTGAAGTAGGGGAATAAAAAAAATCTGAAGTTATCCAAAGTGAATTTGGTAGCAAATTTGAAGCAGAATGAAGTTTTAAGTTGTCAAGCTTTGTTTCCAAAAATAGCTCATTTCTTTGGCATAGGTGTTCCATTCGAGGAATACTGCTTGCATTTTATATTACATAAATTGCAGAAAGCAACACACTCTAATGTCTGGGAAAAGTATCTCTGCTTTCTGTAGATATTGTGGAAGTATCACACTTCCACAATTGCATGTCAAAGAAAGATTGCCTATGAACATACTAAATATACTTGCATGAACTAATTTAATGATTTGATACTGAATGCAACAGGATCAATAGCTCCGACCATGGAAAGCATGGCCTAAGGGACCTAAAGGTAGAACAAGTCCATGTTTATTTGTGGTAGAACAAGAGATAAACCAAGTTACCAGAACACAAGACAGACACAGAAAAAACTAACCGCAAGAGGAAACAGAGCTGGCACTACTCTTGTTCTGGGTGAGCTGTGCAAGAAAGACTGATCAAGATTCCTACATACATATGAGAAAACATTTAACACATTAAAACAATGAGGCCAGAGCCAGTGTCACATCAGGCTCAGCTGAGGCCTGCGGGTATCACCACAGCACTTGGGTGCATCCCACTGAAGACATTTCACTGTCTCCCTATCCAGGCAGTTACCACAGTGCAGACCAAGTCTTCAGCTTCCTGACAGAACTCATAACTCAAGTGACCAAAGAGGGACACATAGGATCATGGTTAACGCAGGACAAAAAAGGTTATTCTGACCGAACACCACAACTGCTAAGAAGCAAAACTATAAAACAGGGAAAGGGTGACCAAGAGTCAGTTCATCTGCACTGTCTGGTAATGGATGCCACCTCTTTTATCCAACAGCTAAAATAAAATGATTAGTAGTTAGTGTGATGCCTGGCTGTGGAGTAACTATTCAAAGTAAAGAAGTAAAGAAACAGCACAAAGTTTTTGTACAAAATCACTACTTCGGGGAAAACAACCACACACACACACACACACACACACACACACACACACACACACAGAGGATGAGGACAAAGATTAAAATCCTCCATTCCTGTGCCAGGTAAGCTGCTCCT
>JAUBNY010000146.1:87288-115048 GCA_032275445.1 Crypturellus soui | reverse complement strand
GAGGAAGGGAGGAAGGGAGGAAGGGAGGAAGGGAGGAAGGGAGGAAGGGAGGAAGGGAGGAAGGGAGGAAGGGAGGATATCCTAGTCTGACTTTTGAGATGTGCATTACAGGAAAAAGATGCAAAGCAGCTGCCACCTTTTCTAAAATATTTCAAAAGAGAACCAAACTTCCAGAATTATTTTTTTTAAGTATTTCTGCAGGTTGCTCACTCCGCAGAGCGTATAAAGACTCTTGCTTTGCTGGTGAAGTTACTGAGCCCTTCAGGGGGCCGATAGCAAGGATGCAGCATCAGCTGCCTCCCTCCAGCAGGGTTTGCCGCACAGCCACTGCTGTGGCTGGTGCCACTGGCCACCGTGTCAGCTGGTGCTCGTGCTGGCAGCACCTGCACTGCTCTGCGTCCCTCCAGATACCCCCAGTCCCACCGCACACCTACTGGTGCACACGGTTTATTCTAGTTTTCTTTTAGGTGACGTGACACAATATTTATGACATGAATCTACCAGCTGACTGCAGTGCTACTCAAGGACATAAATAACTTACATTCCTGGGCAAAGCATGGAGTGAGGGTTTATCCAAACATCAACGCCCTGCACTTGGCATTCACTTGCAGCTCCACAAAAGCAGTAAACTCCTACCTAGCATGGAACAGGCTGCTACAGAAGCTCTTTGACACACTGCTGCACCACAGAATTAAAATGCTCACCTTCACCATGGGGTCATACACCACATCACAGAATCACAGAAGGAACTGAGGTTGGCAGGGACCTCTAGGGATCACCCAGTCCAGCTTCTGCTCCAGCAGGGACACCCAGAGCACAGGGCAGCATCCAGGCTGGCTGGAAGATCTCCAGAGAAGGAGCCTCCACAGCCTCTCTGGGCAGCCTGTGCCAGGGCTCTGGCACCCTCACAGCAAAGTTCTTCGTCACACGGAGATGGAGCTGCCTGGGGTTCAACTTGTAGTCATTACCCTGTAATGTATATCTATACATTTATAAATTAATGCTACTTTTTTTTTCACTTGTAGATTCTTATCAAAAATAAAGTTATTATAAATAGAAATTAGTGTTAAAACAGCCTTGTAAAGTATATTCATTCTCATTCACTATTTTTTTCCCTTACAGAAGCAGAGGCAGCATAGGCTTGTAAAAATAGTTTTTCAGTAAAGGGTTTAATTATCCTTTAGCTTCTAATTCATTAAATATAGGGGGGGTTGGTTGTTTGTGGGGAGGAGAAGAGCAGGATAGGGCCTAAATAACAACTTAACTACTTTGTGGGGGGAGAAAGAGAGAGAGAGAGAAAGAGAGACAGAGAGAGAGAGATTGCTTTCTGTTTAGTCTGCTCGAAATAGCATCTGCCGCACTTCTAGTTCAGCATTGTCCCCACATCATCTCGGCCACAGAAAGGAAAGAATTTAGAAAAGGGCAGGAAAAAAGGTAGGAAAAAAGGGCCTACATTTAAAAAGGAAAAGTTTGGATTACATACCCAGATTTTCATCACAAAATATAGATGATTTCATTTTATAATGTTTGAGTATTTCTAATCCCAATTATGGCTTTTTTGTTGACAGTTTTGAATCAGGCTACAAGAGAACGTTAGGAAAAAAAATAAAAAAACAACCACCCACACCAACACAGACAACTCAATACAATGGAACAGATATCCAAACAACAGCTTTGGGCATAAGAAGATGGGTCAGAAGATCTTTAATGCTTAAAAAAAAATAGTAGGGTGTTGTATTATTGATAAAAGCAGAAAGCCAAGGTAAAATAATAAATAAAGGAGCAGGAGGGCTGCAAAAGAATCAAGGCAAAAGGTGCGAGTAGCGAAAGGCCTCCCTACATGCAAACAGCTTCCAGAGTTAAATCGTGTACAGCAGAGCAGAAGAAAGCTAAGTGCTCTGTAACCAAGGAGAGACAATTGAAATGAACAGAGGGAAAGCAGGCAGCAAAAAGTAAGAATAAAACCTGCAAAAAGAGAGATTAGAACTGTCCTAGCTTCTTAGTTAAGATTCCGGTAAGACACAGAGCTATCAATAACAGTGAGAGCTTCACGGAGGTCAAACAGCAGGAAAAGCACATGAAAGCCATTTTTTTTTCTTTCCCCCCCCTTTTTAAAGCATTTCTATACAGACAGCTACAGCCTAGAATTAGTACAACTGACATGACACAGTGTAATGCAGATCAATGTACTTCAAGGACAGGGTAATTCAACAAAACAGAATTGCCTTTAAGTGCTTTTGCTTGAGGGTGGAGAAGAGTCCTTTTCTGTATTTCCTTTCAAATATATACCAGACTGTACCTGGTGCCTCCTTCAAAGTATTGAAGTCATAGATAAAATTTTCAAAAGTACAAGTACTTCCACCCTGTCACTAACTACCTAAATAGAGCAGAACTCGACTGCGGAGGGAGGATCTTCGGAAACAGGCCGGCCAGGCTGGCGAGCAGAGCTGTGCAGCGGGACAGGGGCCAAAGACGACGACCCACATCGAGGGGAGGACCAGCCTGGCGCCAGCAGTTGCAGCAATCGAGGGACCGGAGTGTCTGCTCTCCTGACGACAAGGGCTCAGGACAGATTTTACCACTGCGTATGAACATCAGAACTGAGTAGGAAGTAGATGTGCCTATATGCACTGCAAGAACCCTTCAGATCCACCTGGGGGAGATGCATCCAGGATAATCTCGCATGTTAATAACATATCACTGAAAAGTTATATCAGAAGTGGAGTTTCTTTCACTCTGTTCCTGCATGTACCACAAGCTCTGCAAGTCAAAGTATTTATGTGAATGGGAGAAACATCCTCTTCTTATCAGTTAGTAAGCAGACTTCACTTTTTGCTGTTAATGCAACCATTGAGTGGACAGAAAATACAAATAGTCTAATTGCTGTTCATTTTTACTATATTCTGTGCAAGCACAAGGATAGCATAGCTTCTAAATTATCCAAACAAGATACCCAGCACCTCCCAAGAAGAACACGCCTGGCCTTCCTTTTATACAGGCCTCTGAAGTATTTAACCTTAGTCAAATACTATGCATATATGCACTTACTTATGCATATAAGTGAGATTTTTATAATAAGCAAGCTCAGCATGAGAGAAAATAAGAGAGAGTTTATTGAAAATTAACACAGATTATGAGGATAGTGAAGAACAGACTGAAGATGAAAGCTGACATCTCAGTACCAACATGCGATAGGTAGGGACTGATCTAATTGCTGGAGTTTGACAGTAAAGGCCAGCCCCACATGCTTAGTGCACCAAGGAAGGAAAGGGAAGGGAAGACAGTGACCTAGTGAAAGTGTCAGCCTCACAATATGGTCTTTGGAGTTGCCTTGTGAGCAGAGATGAGAAGAGAAAGACGGAATTCTTCAAGTCTGGAATGGACATTGCATAAAATGGGAGTGGATTTTAGCTGTAAGGACAGAATGACGATCTGTAACAAGTTTAGAAGTTTGCAAAGGTTTGATTTGGGTAAGCATAGTCTCTTTGAAAATATCTGTAGAGGAAGAAAAGCAAACAGCTGAAGACAAAGCTCATGGACTAATTCCCAAAATCTGGGAAGAAAGTCCTGTGTAAATGTAAGGGTAAATAGAGGGGGAAAGGTAGCTTCTACAGTGTTCTCTAAGCAGTGAATCATGCTGTGTTTTGCCAAATTTGTCTCATAAAAAAAAAAAAGCAATAAAGAGAGAGAGATTCTGTGAGAAGAGTACAAATGATGCAGTAATTTTATACAGGTGAAAAGTCTTGATGGAGCAAAGGAGGAGGAAGAGCAAGGTAGGGAAAACAGAAATACAGCAGAGAGGACAAGTAACTGTGTGAAGAAAAAAAAATAGTTTGTATGGTTTATCACCCAGTGGCTGCTCAGCATCTACAATCCATCACTGCAAAGCTGGAAAGCCATCACTGGAAAGATATGGAATAGGAACAAGCTAGGGCTATTGCTCCAAAGTTTGTAAAGAGGACCTAAAAGAAAACCACGCAGCACCAGCTTACATGGTGCAGGGGATTCCCCTTCCCACTTATATTACTATTTTAGATGAATAATTTGAAGCTGATTTACTTTCATGGCATCAAATATTACCGTGCTACACAAAGTTCAATGAGCTATAGAACATCCCAGATGAACATAGTATTGCATGAATGCTACAAAGTAATCTCATCTTCTCTGTATACAAAAGATGGAATAATTTCCTGTTGACTGGAAAATATTTTACTAAATCTGAAGCAGCAGACAGGAGCCTTTCACGCAGAATGGGACTGCAGAAAACAGTTTAATAATCAGCAGTTTATTTGTCCCAGTGTGTGCTGTACGTGGTGAGCACTGAAAATGATTTATAGTCAAGAGGCGCAAAGAGAACGAAGATTGGAAATGACAGTGAAAAGAGACCAAGCTACATTATCATGACAATTCCCCCCCACCCCACTCAACCAAGAGACGTGGTTTGAAACACAGGGTGCACTTGCTACCTCGTAATACTGTTCAGGCTGGCCAGGCTGTCTCAAGAGTGGGGACAGCACAGATCATATCAAGTCAGCTCAGTAAAGAAAAGCCATTCGTTTGCATGACCTTTCTGGAAGAGGCAGCTGAATCTCTTCATTCTACTGCAGTACTGCTCAGAGGCTGAAGAGCTTCCTGTTGGCCAGCACCACCACCCTGGTTGCTGCATAAACAAGGATGAATCCACCTAGGACAGTGGGTCCATTTAATATTAACTGTGTGGGAAAAGGCCGCTTGGGATTGACAGGCAGGAATAAAGGTAGGTCTCCGATGTGTTTTGTGGGGAGGGGGCCCTTGAGAAGATTGTCTTTCCAACACCAAACCAACCGTGCTTAGAGAAGTGACTCGTGGTTGTGCCACCTATTCACTCTGGGCTGGCAGCAGCCTTGTCCTTCAGAAACAGAAACGAGTACAACGTGGCAAAGCAACTTGTTCATGGACAGATCAGACATGCAGCTGGTCTGGCAAGTGAACCCAGGTCCTTCCTCATCAGGCCTCATCCCTAGGAGGTTCTCAGACTTCCGTGCACCTCAGCCATTCTTTCCCCTCTCTCTACATATTTGTTTTTTTCTCATTTCTTTTAGTAGAGAAGCAGAAAGCCCTTAAATCTCTCATCACTCATCGGCTAAATGTCTGAACGCATTGATATTATATCTCAGTTCTTTGCCCTAGGGCCACCTTTCAGCTCACTGTTTATGCAGGATCTGGTGGGAACATATTTCAAATACTCCAGTTCAGGAATGGCTCTCACATAGCGGAGCATACGCAAAAAGCAGTGACGCACATACTTCATGTTAAAAAAAATAGAAGCATACCATGCACAAAGAAAAGCAGACACATTGTAATACAAAAGAGGTTATTTAGTGATGCAAATCTTACCTATATACCAGCAGAGGCCTTTCCTGAATACTACCATGCTCCTAGATTTAATCCATTACACTTGAGGTAATTTGTAAGCAATACCTTGAAACCAGAGCAAGGTCACAGCTCAGGGCCTTTCAGCAGATTTTTTTTTTCAGTTCAGTCTTAAAATAATTGAGCCCCGAAACAAGCATTTTAATCTCAAGTGTTGAAAGCAAACAGAGGTCCCCGCATCGTGCCGCGCAGCCCTCCGCGTGGAGCAGCACTCTCCAGCAGGAGCAGCCTCAGACCCACACGGGGCGGAGCACAGTGAGCACCATTGGGACCCAGCTGAGCACTCACTGCCTTGCAGTGACATGAAACCCCTATTCACAGCATTTCATGGACACTGTCAGGTCTTTGGATCAGTATCTACATGCAGAGCAGCACTCAGTGACCATAAGGGTACGAGGTTCTTTTGCTCCTTTAGGCAAAGAGCAGGCCTAGAAGTATGATGCTGTTTTACAAACTACAATAACAGTTTGTGTATCTGTGTGCATATTCAGTTCTATGATTAGTGAAATCTGAAATATGTTATTATTTAAAAATATTACCAAATAAAATATTACTTATAAAAAAAATAAAATAAATTTCCTTGGAGGTCTGTCTATTGTTTTCTATTACTTGTAAGGTCTAGTGTTATGCTTTCTATTTCAGAAAAAGAGGGAGAAGAGTCTCTTCACAGAAGCTGACTTAGTTCATTTTAGTTTAGTTTATTCCCAGGACTAGCTCACTTCATTACTAAGCTGCAACACAGCAAGTCGTGATCTGATGGCCCCCAGGATGGGGATGGAGCTCCAGGGCTAACTCCATCGCAGCACCTAACTCAAGGTTGGGCTGGAGAATAGTTAAGTTCAGACTGTCTCAAGGATACTACAAATAATTTAAGCGAAACCTTGGGACCTCTCAAGGTTTTGGCTCTTACTGTGATGTCTTCACCACATTCAGGTTTTAAATCTCCTTCCAAAATCAGTCTACGTCAGCAGCGAGTTTGTCAGCCCACTGTGATCACCACCAGAAACAGAGGCATCTCTCAGCACCACTGCTTGCTTCCTGCCCAAACTCCATAAAGCCCTGCCATATTCCCAGCACCTGCCTGCTCCTAAGACACCCCACACAATTACCCTTTATTTTCTCCCTGGAGTTGTCTCACCAGTGCTTCCCCAACCCCTCTAAAAAGCAACTACATCAGTATGTGTTGCAGAGGCCACACACGGTCAGTGTCTGTCATCTGTGTTGTAACTTCTTGGCTGTGCAGGGGCATTTCTTCCCTAGAGTCATCTTAGACTGAAGAGAAACACTGTGCACATTTGTCTTGGTTTTCCCAGGAGCAGAAGCATTGCCTGAAAGGCAAGATCCCAGAAATCTGCAATCCGGATCCGACTTTCTGCCTCTCTCGACCCATTCGTTACTACCTCTAAGTACTTTTCCCTACAAATATCCACCACAATGACAACGGCAAGAGTCCCAATAAAAACATAGTTATTTTGCAAACAACAGACCAAACAATTTTCTGTTTAACCGCATAAAAATCCCTGGATTTACACCACCACAAATCGAAGCCCAGGAAGTGTTGCTGTGCTGGTCTACATGATCAAACAATATCACAGAGGAGAAAATAACTGTATAATTGCACTCAGGCCGTCATCACGTTCAGATGATGATATATCACCACAACCAAATCTCATTTTTATCTTAAGTGAGCTAATACTTTTTTTTGAGATTACAAGAGTAACTTTTTCATTTCTTCCTCTCCTTTCTGAAGGCTGACCTGGTGCCTCCATATCAATAAAAAGAAGAAAAGTGTCTTTGGCAGATACATTAAATAAAATCCATAGACAGCACTTCATGGGAGAAGGATGGAACAGGACCAAGTAATCTGAGCTGTGAGGGAAACAACAAACCGATGCTTTAACTGAGGAAATGTTCTTCTGGTAACCGAAATGGAAAACATTAACAAGCTGACAGGTTAGCTTCACCAAGAGCTTGGCAGCTATAACAGGAAACAGTAAATACCAGCAGTGCTCCAAAACCACAAGCATTAAAAGTACATCTTCTGATTGAATGTGCCGTTGGCACAGGACTTCGTCATGAACATATCTCCTAAGAACATTTGGGACAGTATTCTGAGTGGTTATACCTTTATTTTTCAGTTATAGTTTGTTTAAAAACACACTATTGTATTTTGCCAAAGATGAAGCAGCTGTGTATTGCTTCAAAGTAGCGTGTTTGCATGATGCATAGTCTAAATTAAGCAGCAAAACCAAGATACATATAACCAAATTGTTTAGATAGATATATAATGATTTTAAGTGTACAAACACTTGGAATAGAGCAAGAGACTCCGGGAAAGATGATATCTCCACTGATAAATGTTAGAGTCCAAAGGAAGATTCCAGCATTACTGTGTAATACAGTGGCATTTACTTAACGACTGAAGTGACTTCTACGGTAATGGAGGGTGTGCAGACTGGTCCGTGCTGCAGCAGAGCACACACGATTCCCACAGGGAAGGCCAGCAGGGCTCCACCAGCAGCAGAGGGGGAAGGAGGCCGGCGGGCACACGCAAGGCTGCCCGACCACCCCTCCATCTGCGAGGGAGGACGAAGCCGCAGCCACCTCCCTGCCCAGGGCGGGACAGCACCTCTGTCCCGCTCCGGGCAGAGTGATAAAAAGGCAGCTGAACTCCAAAATGAAACTCCATAGGCAACTCAAACTAGCTCTGCTGCAGAAGAGACCAGTGGAAGTGAAACACCCTCCAGAGACTAATTTAATTCATCATATTCCTAAACCCGCAAGAGGACCCCAAGGCTGAATATATCCTTGAACATTTCCTATAGTCATTCAGAGAAGGGTATGCAACAGAACATAAGAAGCAAAAATGATATAAGGAACAAACTACTGAGGAGTGTGTATCAGTCATTCTTTAGATTGAGAGTTCATTTATAAGCGGTTAAGACACCATTAACAGGTGTTATAAGCCATCTTATTATACCCAAACTAGTATGCTATATATACACATTTACAAGGATAGCTGCAGGAGTTAAAATGAGTTATGGGAATGAGCCTCGGCCAGGGCTTTCATAACTAATGATCTGAGCACTGTATTTGAAAAATATTATTTAACGTATCTACTAATCATGAATTAACCATTTAAAAATAGCACCTCATTATAAACCATGACAGATATGTTAGAGAGCCTAATGGTGGAACTGTAATATTTTTGAATACTCTTGATGATTTATTGAGACTTAATTTGTCACGCACAATTTAACAACAGAAGAGCTATAAACAATAACCTGAAATACATTTACTGTTCCGTATGATCATATGAGTGCTGTCACCTGCCCTGAAGTATGAGATAAATACCTATTTTCACTCAGATGTGCCAACATTAATGGAAGGTGGTAATGAACATACTAACACCAGGTTTGAGAAGAAAAGAACTTCCTCTATGGCTATGAAGGTTTCCAAGAGGACATAAACACAGAAGAAAAAAAAGAGACACATACCCACATGCACAAAGAGTGTTTGAACGCGAATTAGGTGGGATTGGAAAGGGTTGATGTGCTAGCAATTAAAAAAAAACCTAAAAAACAAAAGCCAAAGAACACATTAGATAAATTGTCTTGAAAGCTAGTGCTAATTTGAGAAACCAGTTGAGACAACATCTTCAGATAGACAAAAGGGGAGTTATCAGAGCTGTGGAAGTGTAAGAATAGAAGCATGAGAAAGGTTGGAGAGCAGTAGTATCTTTCATCTGAATAATTTTTTGTCTTGCAAAAGTGTAATTAAGCATTGAGTCACACCTAGCTCCTCCTACAGATATGATTTCAAAAATTATACATTTCAAATTTAAGTGAAAGCTCAGAATAATTTCTACGAGTTCAACCACATTTTAATCAGACCATTAAACTGCAGACCAAATCTGAAGTTTTTAATTTCAAATATAAAAGGAGCTTGTGGACCCCATAAACTTGACTATGTAAATCATTTTAGTTGGTCTAGCAAATGGTTTCATGACCACCCTATAGATGTATGAACAGCAAATAATCTTGACACTGCAAAGGCCTTGAACAAAAACCCATTTAAGTGTGAACTGATCAGTTCTGGTGTTGTTATAATTTTGTGGAGGAATCCTGTGCGACTCAAGGTAGCACGCAGGGAGCTGCTCTGAAGAATTCAAACCTGGTCTCTCTAAATACAGAATCTTTTGCTACAACAACCTGAAAATACCTTTTTTGAGCAAATAAAAGACCATTTCACAGAAGAAAAAAAATGTTTTCTCCTTTCTAGTATGGACAGGAATGAAACAAGAGACTTAAGATTTTCAGCAAGAAAAGTTGTACTTAGTAATAGTCAAAACAACGTAGGCGATCATTTGGCACGAAGAGGTGTTGCCTGTCCTGCACTGCCCAGGTGGCTGCTCAGCCTCATCATAGCTGCTGGAATTACGGCCAAAACCCCCAAACTGGGACAACGAGCATTAATCAGAAAAATTAAAAGGAATACCAAGAACATGTTAAAACCATCAGAGATCCGAAGAAATCATGGCAGACAGAAACAAACTGCTAATTACTTAAAAGGTAAAAGGGATTTTTTTTTCCAGAAAAGAAAAAAAACACACCTTAATTCTGCCCCAGACTACTTTACCTGATGCAGAATATGCCATCTGTCACACCCCAGCAATCCCTCACACAGGGATATTCTATGCAAAAGAAACATTTGGAAGGGAAAGACTCCAACCCAAAGTGGCTGCTTTTCCAAATACGGAGAGAGGCCTGGAAACACTAACATACAGCAGTAATAATGAGCTTCCCCACAGCTGTTTAACTACATTTATATGAATATAATTAAACTGATCTCCAGCAGATATTTTAATCAGTACACAATAGATTCAAGGCCTTACCATCATTAATGAAAAGCACCATGACAGCATAGAAGGTAGAATTAAATCATTCCAGGGTTGTCATAAAAGTGCTTGAAGTGGTGACCAAATGTAGAGAAAATACTATTAAGTCAAGTAATAACGCACTCTTATGGATCAGGGATCAGCAGCAAACTAGGGTGCAGTGACAGATAATGCTACTCTTTCTCAGTTTAGAGATTAACTGCAGCAGTAAAAGCTCAGCAGGGTTTGGGGCTCTCTCAGACAAGATGTTACCAATTGCCAGGCCCCATTTGAGTCAGGGATGCCCAATGCCACCACGTCTAGGACTTGGCAGAACTAAGCACGTGGTGGCTGCCGTTTCTCACGGCCCACAAAGCCAGAGTACTCAGAGGCATGATAACCATTTTCATTCATAGGGAGAAGCGTATTGGATGAGAGGTTCTGCTTAAAAGTCTCTCTCCATCTGGACCCAATGTTGATCATCTTGTATGCATAAGTGAAACTACAGGCATTACAAAGCCATGGAACCTGGAGGTGGAGAGACACAATCTTCAAATGGAGAACATCTTCCAAACACACCCCTCAATCTCAGAGCTCTTCCCAAGATAACAGTGAGATCTGAAAAAAAAAAAAAAAAAAAAATCTACAACACAAAACTCCCCAAATAAGAGGCGTACGTCAGCAGGCAGCCTGTCACACTTATATTAGCTATATTTATTATGTGGTTCATAATGGCTTATCTCTACCATAACTTTGGAGTGTCACACGTGGCACACAAATAAACAATTCAATTAGTCACATTTAACTGAAATTTGAATCTGGTTTCTGTGGCATTGCCTGGAGCACAAACACAGCCACTGTCGAGGGGCTACAAGCCAGCCCTACAACCTAGGCAAGTTGATGGGCAACTCTATAAAACCCTAAGATAGATCAAACGGCATATAGCCACTAAATTAATTGTGCCACCACATATAATGCTGTTCTCCTTTCCTTATGTACACCTCAAAAACACCACGCTGCAAAACCTGGTTTCCAAACTGATTTTCTGCAAGATGTGACTGTGATAGAATATTGCCTACTACAAAATTATTTGCCATGAGTAACTCAGATGAGGGTTAGGCCCAGATAAGCACAAAGTGCTCCTCCTTCACTTAGGGCTTTCTAATGCCAATAGCTCACTTTAGTGTTATAAATAATCTTATGATTTATCATAAATAGAGTTAGTACTTGGACTTAAGAACCATTTGCAGTGGTCTGTTAAAATTACATTCCAGCAAAATATTATTTAATGCTTTAAATTAAGGCTTCAGAAATGAAAAATAAGTTCTATTATCAAGACCAGCACTGAAGTCTCATGCAGATATGATGCTTCATTGAGTTAAGACATAAAAGCCTTAAATCAATATCCTGAAAAATAGAACAGCAAGACCAAATAAACCCTTTGCATACCACTTAAGTCTGAGAAGCAACTTTAAGCTACTTCCTTAAATAAAATCTACTTTAAAACACATGGGTGCTTGCAGAAAAATTATATAATAGCTAGGCACTGTGCGATTTCCCAGTGTTATTACAGGGTCAGCTTAGAAACCCAGCACGAGTAATAGCACAGCACTAACAATTAGCAAGTCAGAACAGAAAAATATATTTGGGCCTTTATTACTAGGGTACATATCTGCCTAAATAAAATAAGGGCATTAATTTAAAATTATCATAACCACTTATGAGTAATATCAGGGATGGGATAAGAGCCCATCTTATCACACACACAAAGCAAGAAAAAGACAGACAGACATAAGGTACAATTTCAAGTTCTCAATATGTAGCAGCCTGTCTCTGTCCAAGTTCAACATTATTCAACAGGTAAAAACCACAGCACAAAAAAAGTCATTATTTCTCATTTCCCTAATCCACAAGAACATTCATAAGAGGACAAGAGAGTGAAGTCACATTATAGACCACATAAAATGTCATTTTTAAGACAAAAATCAGCTGAAATCTTTGCTGAGGTTAGATATTCATTAATAAACTAGAGCTCGCCACAATCTAATGTCTGGATCAATGTAATCTCACTGGGAGAGATGAAAGGAAGCTGAATGCATTAAGAATTACACTATAATTTACATGGGTCCCCTTATCTTACTGCCACTGAAGTCAACAGCAAATTTGCATAAACTTCAAGGGGATTGGTGATGGTAAATTATTCTTGGGGGCACATTATAGCACCTGCCATTTCTGTATTTTACTTCTTTGATGAGAGGTAACCTCATAGACTTGTCATTGGAGTTGGCATTCTCTTACATAAAGAAGGAATCTTAAATGAAGACATTTCCCTCTATTGTCAACCTTTTCTGGGGAAAATGAACGTGTTCTGTGAGTTGCTACTGGTGAACTGCTCAGTTTTGATGAAACTTGATATACAATGGCACAGTAACTGAAGGAATTGTGTCATGTGGGGTAAACATGGAATTATCATACACATGGCTGTGTGAATCAAGGCATTTCCTAAGGAACCACGGGAGCACATGGACCTAGACTGTACCTGGAGAATATATTTTTTTAGCAGAAGCAATTCACATCACAAACTTAATCTCTTATTTTTAGTAATACCCTCTCATTTCAGTAATTGTCATCTAGTCCCATCTAGCCCTTAGTTTTATCAGGCTCCATCATTAAAAAAATTTTGACTAGCTCTATCCTTTGTAGAACTACTAAAGAAACAGCTTAATTTCTAGTCTTCATGTACAAAATAGTTATTCACATACATCTGAATTAGCTCTGGAATTATTCTTCAGGTCAAATCATTTTTTCTGTCATTAAGGTATATGCCCCCTTCCCTCTTGTGGCCTCTTTGCCTTGGGTGGTTATCAGTATCAGTTCTCTTTCCGTTCAAATACCTCACATGACATACCCCAAATTCACGCTACCCTTTCCAACACGGTGCTGCACTGGGGCTCAGCTGTGTCGGTTACCTCAGAAAATTCCATTAGACACTTCAGTAAGGGAAAGCCAGGTCCCATGAGTTGCATTTCTTTATTTTTGGTTCTAAACAAAATCCTTTCTTATAAGACCCCTAGAAAGGATCGGAACATATTTCTAATAAAGATCAACTCAGTTGGTGAAGCATTAGTGTGTGCACAACTAACACTCCATCATTTTGACACACCAGCATAGGAGAGAAGAGATGGTTATAAGCAACCAAGCCCATTCCCTTATCTCATTTCCTCTTTTTTTTGTAGACAAACAATAAATAATCCATTATACCTATTATCCAGACATCAACCATAGTGCAGAACAGCAGCAACAAGATTTAAAACACAGGCTAGATTCTACTCCAAAAAAAAGAAGTTAAAAACGCACGTGTGCACTAAGTGGTGTTTTCAAACCAAGTCCAAATATACTGAAGGTAAAACTACCAAGAAGTAGGAAAAAATGAGACCAATTTGAGTGGTGTTGGTTTTCTAGACTGGTGGGGGCAGACCCAGAGGACAGGCAGCGCAGAGCATCTTTTGAAGTCTTCCTGCAGCAGTCTTGAAAGGTGCTGTTGATAGAAGAGATAACAAACAAGCAATGTACACATTCTTCAGTTGCTGTTCCCTCTAAGGAAGCATTTTAGTTAGGCCATGAATCTGGATGTGGGCAATCCATGCTTATTCAAAAAGCTAACTGCAAAACTCCGCATGAGGATTTGTGGCAGAGGGGAGGAGAGGGGAAGAGGTTAATTTATACTTTTTGGCAAGCATAAATTTGGAACATTTGAGATAAAACGGGGGCCTGCTGAAAACAGAGAGGCAGATAAGGCAAGATTTGGGCAAAAACTACATTCAGGTAAAATAAATGACAACACCCTGAGGCACACCTTGGACCTCGGAAGCTCAAGCACACCCTAGGAGCCTAAATTCACGCTCAGCACAACAACAGACTTCACGTGCTGGGAACAAACGTGCTGCTCTGCTGGGCTCTGGCTTCCCCTGCTCCTGCATGGAAACGCCCCTGGGCTACGTCCTTAAAACAGCACTTTGCCACTTAAACCAATTCTGAAGGTTACCAGGGAATGCTCTGTGGAGCATCAGTGCCGGGACAGCTCACAGTGGGCACCGGAGCCCTGAATCCGGCCTGGCCCCAGTGAGCGAATGCAGCCGTGATGACTCCTCCCAGGAGGACACCGGCACCGGGAGATGAGCTCTGTGGTGGTGGGAACGCGGCTGGTCAGGGAAAATTTAGCCTGGAAAGATTTGGAGGAAAAAAAGGCCTGCTCTGGGGAAGGAAAAAAAAAAAAAAAAAAAAAGGCACACAAAGGAAAAATAAACCAACTCTCCAAAAGCTCATACCCCCTAACACTGTTTTGAAACTAACTAAAATTCCTTTCTTCTTTTAATAATACAATCAATGTTCTTTCCCACTTTTGTTAAAAAGTAGGAAGGTAAAACTAGTTTTACGCAAATTCATTTGTCCCCCATGTGGGGACAAATCTTACTAAAATACCATATATACCAAATACCTCTGAGACTAGTTTCTCTGAAGAATTTTATAAGATATTAACAGTTCTCTCACGTAAGTACACAAAAACCTTTACCAAAAGGATATTTTTTTCCTCTTTATCTGCTTGCATGTTTGATTGGCTGATTGATGGGGAACAGAGGAGAGATGTAACATTTCATTGACTGCTTTTTTATGAGCAGAAGGTTGTTTATCTTCTTCTAATTTACCTTAAAAAAAGGAATATATATTCCAAACGCAGACAACATCATTTTAAAGTATAATTATAATGCAAAAACCCATTTCCAAAATATACATGCATGGAACAATAATTTTATCTATGGAAGTGTTGAGCCTGACTGAATAACTAATGCAAAGCAAAGGGAAACACAAAGGAGCCGAGACGCACGGCACGGGCACTGAGCAGATGCTCCTACGGTGCTGCCCTTCTCCTAGGGCTGGCAGCTGCGTGGCCTGCCCTCCTCCCAGCCAGACCTCGCACAGGCTGGGAAGCCCCGGGAGCAGGTTTGCAGTTCAGCCACATTAATCTAGACACAAAGAACTAGCCCAAATGCATTTTTTGGCCAAGGCAGGGAGAAAAAAAAATGCATTTACTCACTGAAGAGCAGGGCCATTTTTTAGAGAGTTCTTCCAGCACCATTATACGCGAGCAGGTGCACATCCTATGTAACCAACCTTTTGCAAGCTATTTTTAGCAAAAGCTCTTTGAAAGTTTCTAAAAGGACTCTAATTTACTACATCCAATGCAAATAAAGCAGAGAACTAGGTAGGAAAAGTCAGATTTGATACCTCACACCTGTGAAAATTATTTTCACTTCTCCTCAACCACAACTCCACCCTGGAAAGTCTGGCAGTCCACAATCTGAATTGAATTCAAATGATTAAACCATCAAACTTTTGGTCAGTCTCATTTTTGCCTGCACTCCAACTAAACCAATTAGGAACCTGGTTCTACCAAGTCTTCATCGTTCAACCATATTTCAACATCCCCTTCCATTGTATTTGCTCTCTAGCTTTATTCTATTCTTTTGGACACTGTCTTCTATATTTGACTTCCAGCATTTCATTATATCTTGTTCTATATGATCTCAAGACAGCTGCTTAGCAATGTAATATCTGATTACAGAAGTGACCCTATTAAGTTATTTGGCCTAAACTATCTTCTATCCTTTCAGTCCTCTAAGCTGTTTCCATCAGCTACTACCTATTATTTTCCTGGCCTCTACCTCCTCTCCTTATTAAGAAGCCTCTACCATGTCATAATTTTATCCATTTCAGTGAACCTCACTACTTCTACATTCAGCTTGAAATATTATCCCATTTAAGTAGCCCCAAGAGGTATTTTACAGTGACTTGCTCCTGAAGTAACATATTAAACATGGTTGGAGTACAAACTATATTGCTAATTTAGAAACTTTAAGAGAACCTCTAGGCAAGGCTTGTAATATTCCATAGATACAAAATGGGGGCAATACCTCTTTTATCTTTCAGCTACAACTGGGATAAAACCTGGGTATCATTTCCTTATATTAAGAAAACTTTTAAGCAGTGGAGAAGTGCAGCAATTCCTTCGCCATTTTTTTCTAAAAATAAAAATGGAAAAACTACAAGACATTAATCAAACCTGCTTCCCTGAAATTGCTACTGGATTGCACCAGTTTAATCGCGATTCCATAGAAAAAAAAATCACCAAGATTAGAGATCAGACTGTATTAAAACTGATAATCAGGGGAACATGTCTGCAATCAAGGAAACACAATCCAAACGTTACACTTTAAAAAACATGGCACTTTAATTTGCAGCAGCAGTGTGCTGTAAAACCATGAATATTTCCATTCCACCAGATAGGCACATACAACAGAGCTGAACATACACTAAAGTGGTCTCAGTTTTCACGTATCTATATCACTTATAAGCCTGTTTAACCTGTCTGAATTTGCCTCTGAAATAGTAAAGTATCTAGCTCTACAGAAATATTTTTTCTAGAGAAAACTCTAGAGAAAAATGCACGCACAAGTCAGAGCTTATGAGCCTGTGTGGATGCTCACACCAACATGTTCCTGTGGTTATTTTCATCCTGATAAATTAGTTGTTACTTTAACAAATCTAAGAACATCAAACTTAGTTGTAGCTAAGGACCAGTAGCATCAAAATTGACAACCTATTTCTTTTTTAAAAGCAAATAAACAAACCAACAGTGAAACCTTCACCCTAGGCATTTTAACAAACCAGTACTTGTATACCTACCTCCCATGTATACTTGAGTGGTGATAAACTAGAAGAAGTTGCAGCAAAACCCACTTTGGTTTAGTAGTTTTTTTTTTAACCAATTTTTTTTTTCTTTACTGCATGTGACAGTCATTCAAGAACACACATCAAGAGGCAGAAATGTGGCCTCAGCCCCATGCGTTCGTGGTGCAACATCAGGAAACACCTTTGGAGCAGAGATAATCCCTGAAGCCTTGCCCTGTTTCTTAGGGTTAAGCCTCAGGAGACACCACCAGAAGAAGCTCCTTGCACACAGCTGTTCTGAAACTGATGAGCCTACCCAAGTGACACACGTCAGCTGGGCCAAAGCAGAGCAGAATGACCAACAAACTTCGGACTTAGGCAATGGGAGGCAAAAGAAGCCTGATGCTTGACCTTTTTGGCCAAAGCCTTAAAGAAGACATGCTGAGACCTTCTCCTGGAGTGGATTTACAGACAATCCCTTCTGTTCCAGCACAAACTTTCAGACAGGTCATTACTTCCAGACCTCCCTCGGAAGGGCCTTGTGAGAGGCAGGAAGCTGCTCAGTTCTGGCTGCCTCCAGAGGTGCCCCCTATTCCTTGCACCTCTCCCTGCTTCAGAGCCTTCTCCCTGCTGATCAGCCCCTGCTGCTTCTCCCTCAGTCAGACTCAGGTGCTCCCAGATGAATGATCTTTCATGCCTCTAAGGCACCCATCCCCTCTAGATGTTCTTCTTAAAGGATCTTGAGGCATTTGGATGAATGGTCTACCCTGGCATGTCTCCTGGGGGACACTGAGAACATCCTTCCTACCACCTAACTGTAACAGTACACACAGAAGGATGTGGAGTAAAGGGACCCAATGAGTGACTCTTTCCCAGGTGAGGTTTCCACAGAAACCTCACAGTCTGCAGCTCCCCAGAAGATGTTCTCCACAGGCAAGGAGGAGAGATGAGGGTAAAGATTTACTTTAGCTGTACAATTCACAAGGATGACAAGGGATAACTCCTCATCTCCTATGTGGACTTCTGCCAAGTTGTATCAGTCCAGCCACAAAAATCTGTCATGCTCCTGACCCCTGTCCTCTGGTCCATCTGCACCAAGTCTGGCATGTCTAAGCCTAAGTTACTGGTGTGCTTTTAGTTTATTTCTAAGGAAAAATATATCATGTACTTCTCGGTGACTACTATTGGCATTTTGTTTAAACTGTTATTAAAAAGGACAGAGACCAGGTGTGGAAAATGTCAGTTTAAAATGCAAGTTATGAGCATGTGGAAGAGAGCAGATATAACAAAGTTTTACAACCTTGACTGTAACGGTTATTACCAGGGACAGTTATAATAAAACGAGGCTAATACTTGACATCACAGCTGTGTATGAGAGGCTGTTTGCTTCTAGGCAGATGAATTGATTTGTGAAAAAAGACAGAGGTTCTAAGTGGAAAAAACAACAACAAAAACAGTACACATATATTTTTAAAAGACCTTCACAGTCTTCATTCCTTCATTTTCATTACCTTGCCTGCAGCTGCTAACGAATGCACAAGCCTGTTTATTTCTTTGAAAACAGACTGTCAGTGACCACTTTCAGACCAGCTGATATTCACAAACACATGGCACCTGTGTCATCCGCTAACCTTTATGGAGCTTTAGGTTTAATTGGTGAAAAAATTGCTAGCATAAATTCTGTCCCAGATGTATATCCTTGAACCAGGAATAAAGTTGCTGACCATGACGAACCAATTAGATTAGTGGTCAAACTGCACACGCTAATGAAGCGCAAGCTGACATTAAGAAAAGGCCAATTCTATTTAGATATCAGAAGGAAGTGTCTCCCTACTAGGGCTTGGTACGGAAAGAATTATCAGGGATGTTATTACTGACTTTTCAATTCAGGATTGCAGAGCATTTGCATAATAATAATAATGATTCTGTTGCATTAACCATGTCACCCCACAAAGTCACAGTGAAGAGACAGAGGGACATGGGGAATATACAGTAGCACTGACCTTGCTTGTGCCTCAAATCTTTGTGCCCCATCAATCCAATCCTACCTCACAAACTCTTGAACTATATTTCTTCTTATACTGCTGCCTTCCCAAGCCCAAAACATCAGTGCAGATTCCTTCTTACAGCCACCTCTTCCATATACCATCTTCGCAAAAGCAGTAATGAAGCTTTCAACTTCACTGCTCCTCCTGATGACTCACATCTACCATAAAGTCACAGGGAAGTCAAAAGGAAAATGATAGCTAGTCCAGAAATGCTACTCAAGAAATGCTTTATATGTCTTATAAAATACGCTGTTGTAATATCAACAATATCAACAGGTTAAATCTTTCATGGCATAAAGACTGTATCTTCACTTGTTAAGGAAAGGCGCAATCTGAGCTCATTCAAAAATTAAAAGAGTCAAAGAAGTAATTTACCAATGAGTTAGCTCCTGCAGAGCTCTAGAATAACACTAGCCAGTACCAACCAGTGGTGCAGATATACTTCAGATTCAATCATTAAATAATTAGTTTGGGAAACTTCTTTTTTCTCTTGGATGGACTTTAGGCTAAATATCTGAAAAATATTAGTTATGGTTTCTCAAGCATTATTTTACCCTTCACAAAAATGATAATAAATCCAAATAGTCAAGAGAGTGGCTACCAGAAAGGTTAGGAAGGATAGACTGGATATGAAGAGGGCAGTAACCCACGTGAACAAATGCACAAAGTAAAGCATTTTCATTCTCTGTACATTTTCTATTTTAATGATATCACCTTGATCTGATATTTAAGTATTAAATTTTATGATATGAAAACAAGTAACCAAACACTAGTTAAGATAATATAATGAATGCAAGAGGCATCACCAGCACAATGATAGAGATATATTAGATTCTGGGCAAGGTGGAAAAAAAAAGAGGAAAGAGCTTGTGAATGTGAATGAATGTTCCTAAACAGAAGCTACAGGCAAGAGGACAAGACCAAAAGTTTTAAAAATACCTACTAAGTTAAAACAAAGACAAGAAATTCATATCAGTGGTTTATCAGTTTGTGAAATGGAAGGAGCCAAGTAGCACTACGTTTATAAATTCCAGGCCTGCAAGAAAGCTGTCTGGAAGATAATGAACAGATGGGGTGTGAGAATTTTCTGCTAGAAAATATCATTTGATTGATTGTAGAATAGTTAATTAAGTGCTGTTCATTAAATCTGAGCTCATCTTATCTAGTAATGTCAGTGCTTTGCTATGTGCTGTGTATATTTTATGTAAATATGTATCTTTATTCATTTAGGTGAAAAAAAGGGAATACAATAAAATTGATGATTCTCAGGAATATCCATAACTTTTAGCATATCTAAATAAAAACATTCTGAATTTTTATATTTATTGTAGTTTTTATGACAACAGGCAGATCTGATGTCAAAAAATATTTAAGAACTCATCAAATAAAGTAACTGAAAATTGTTCCTTTTTTAAATCTACCATTTTCAGTTTTATTTTTAAGACTTCAAAATACAATTGGCAAAACAATAACAAGAAAAGATAAAATTAGTTTCAAATCCCAGTATTTTTTCTGATTTATTTTTCCTTCTACCATTTTAAGGATGCTGTTTACTTCAACCCAAAAGCCTTTCAAGCCATGGCCAATATTAAATGCCCTGGTCTGTGAGAAATGATTGACATCCACAACTAGTTTAAAACTACAGCAAGTGGACACAGCAGTTAAGAAAGGGGCAATTCTGTATTGCCAAGCAGCGCTCCCTGTTTGGGCTCGCTACTCTCCCCGCTTCGCAGTACAGTGGTATCTGTGCAGATCAATGCAATCTGTCCTGCAGCGGAGAGTGAACTAACATCTCTGTTTACTGAACATTGTCAAGTTAGCTCCTATCTCCCCTTTAAATACCCAAGAAGGATCCTGAAGAGCATCTTCTGCCACTGCTGATGTCACCAGTAATGAGGACAGCTTATGTCTTTTAAGCAGGGAGTGGGCAGTGCAAACCATCTTGCTGAGATATTTTATATAATTTTATTTTCCCTGGATTATATAATTCATTTATGTTTTCTGCTGCGTTTGTCCTCTCCATTTCTAATTAATATTACTTTAGTTACTTGCCAATAATAGCAAAAAAAATTGTTCTCTGAGAGGTTTTATCTAAACTCCCTAAAAAACAGAGGTTTGTCTTTATGGATACTTTTTTTCCCTCACTCTGAGAACTCTCAGCATCTCTGCCCAGCCCAGGTAGTACATTTGTGTTGTGAAGCATCTGCAATGGCATCACTGGCGCTTAGACCCTGGTCCTGCTCCCTGCCTTGCTGGCATGTGTACGGCTATGGACTTTCCCCTTTGGTGCCATTGCTCCAAGCTCTCCTTGAAAACTCAAAGTTCAAGGAGGCAACAATGGCTGGTAATAGCAGAATATTTTTGCATGTGGCCAAAATACAGGAAGATAATGGTAAACCATTGGACTGGTTGTAGTCCTTTATTTCTTCATGCACATTTCTGGCAGCTACAAGGAAATATAATCCAGAATCCACAGTGGTCTCAAGAAAGGTATTATTTTAAATGCTGCTACAACTTTTCGCAGGAAATAGTTATATTAAAGTAAATAAAATTAATTTTTTGGTCCACTCAAGGAAGTGTCACATGTGAAGCAACACAATGTTCCAAATCAGTTTTTATCTTCATGGAAGAGAATCTACGAAAGTTGAAAAAAAGAAGGAACTTGTGCTGGATTGAGCACTGTTATCTTCAGCAGGGCCTGTCAGAGAGGTCTCACATGTAGCTCGTTAGTGCAGGAGTGCCTAATTTTTAAGGTATTTCTTTCCTCTGATGTGTGACAGTCAGGTTCTGGCTTCCCTTGACAGCCCCTCACACTGCAGCAGCTGCCTCTGGTTCAAATCAAACACTTCAGACCTGGACTGAACTCAAAATCGGACTGAGCTGTCCAGCGGCCAGACCGTGGAGGCCGCTAGGCCCCTGCTGGCGGGGACAGGCCGGGCACAAACCCGCAGCGGAGCTGGGGAGCAGGCGTGTGGCCGCTCTGCCGCGTGCGGCCGCTCTACCGCGAGTGCCCCGGCTATGGAATGCGCCAGGGCCGCTGCAGTGCCTGGAAGATAAAATCGTGCAGCGTAAGCTCTGTGTGTATTATTTATTTTACGTGAGTATTGGGCAGTTTTTAGACACCTACATGCTCCCAAATGCTCTAAAAATATGGTATAAAACAACATTTACTTTTTTTTTTAATGTGAGACAGGATTTAATGCTTGAATTTGGGGAGTTTCATATTACAAAGAGGACATCTGGGTACATTAGCAGTGACTACTGGATCACACTGATCACCGTGATCACTGGATCACCGTGTCCTCATGGTTTGGGAAAGCCCCATTCGCACTGGCTCCAGCTCTGCTGCTAGTGCACAGCAGAGGCCTCTTGTTGAGACGGTTCAGAAATGTTTTTACTGCTGCCCTGTGTGTCCCTCGGAGATGGAGAGGATTCCATCTTTCAGAAAACGGACTGCTCTGGGTCTCTCTGGAACCTGGCCTCAAATCCAACTGCAATTTGCTGGAAACACTTCCTAGAATCAGTTAAATAGCGAGGATCCATCTTCTTTAATTTAAAGTAAAATTAAATCAAGACGAATGCTGGCTAACTGTGCCTGCCAAGGGGTTTCAGAGGACTGGCATCTCTGGAAGAATCCACACGGGCTACTGTGACGGTGCAGCTCTGACCGGAGCCCAGACACGTTGTACAGGAGGGAGAGAGGTAAGCAGAGAAGCCAAAACTACAGAGCAACAACAGAATGTCACCCCTCAGGTCACACATGCCACTCTCATAGCAGGGCATGAACTGAAATTACACACTTTGCACAGAGAAGTGCTTGTGGATGCCAGGAAAGGGCGTGCCCAAAAATCAAGGGAGAAATACAGACTATTGTAATTGCCAACTTTCAGTTAGAAAGTTGACTTTTATTAAGCCACATGTATTCCTCCTTTTTTTTTTCCTCTTTTCCCATCATCCTGTCACCTTATATTTCCTTCTTCTCTTTTGTTCCACTGGCATTCACTTATCTGTCCAATTCCTCTCAAGTAGTTCATCTCATTGAAAAGAACAGAATGTAAATAGATAAAATGGAGACATATCCCAGCATTACTGGGATTTCACTTGCTCTCCTATCAGTGCAGGACACGACAGCTTCCATTCAGGAGTCATTCTTTAGCTGACTGCGAGCTAAGGAAGATATAATGACATCATTTTATAGGATTATCTATCCATATTTTTCATAGGGTCCTAACATCAAAGGGAAGTTATGCTTTTTAAACTGAATCTACAGGCTGCATGTGCTTGTAATGGCTCTGCATTCAACACATATAGATAAAATTTAATAACAGTACATTAAAACAGAAATTTAGTTTATTATTGCTACGGGTATCAAAGCTGGTCAGTATGATGATTTCTTTAATATCACCCTGTGGTACCACTGAAAATATTTTTACAGCCTTTAATTTCTCCTCTAAATAAAACATCAGCAATATAACTATGCAAATAGCAGTCATAGAAAGAAGACCATGAGACCAAGATTCTTCCAAATCCAGTAGATTCAAATATCCCCCTATTATGATATATAGTGATTGCATGCAATAAACAAGCAGCAAGCATGATTAACTTTTCAGCCTGCATAATGCAGGCCACAGCAAGTTGCAGAGAATCATACTGGCTACTGAGCAGGTCCATTTACTTTTACAGTGGGAACGGATGATGGATGTGGGTGTATTGGAAAATAACAAGGCCAGGAAACTGGATTTACAGCTCTCCAACTGAGGTTGTTTATTATCTGGCTCTGACATAAAGAAAAGAAACCGCAAACTATACAAAATGTGTTTTAAAACCTGTAGTATGATATATGCATTTATTCTAGCCCCATATGAGCCAGAAATGAGGTTGGTACATGCATCAGCTTTCTCCCTGATTCCCACCAGCCACTAACTGGTATATTAACTGTGTTCTACCAAATATACTGCCCATAGAGGTTCAGTCATATGGTGTTGACTAAAAGCACTGGGTTCGCTAACCTGCCCGATATACATGAAAAGTGGCCAAACATTATGTTGCCTAAAATATTAGTTCACATTTACCTGTGGTTTACTATAGAATGGTTTATACTCACTGGCATTTTGGCATTTTAGTCCAGAGCAATAAAAACAGGGCTTTCCAATAGAAGTATGTTTAGGCCTTATTTTTGCTACCTTTTCATTCCCAGGCAAGCTTAAAAAAATAATACTACTTCAGGATCCTCTGCCATTATGACCAATGCAGCAGACTGTCTTCTGCACTGAGCTACTCCAAACCAGTGCTTTAAAACACCCACAAGCAAATCTTGCAATGCAGCAAAGTTCCTGGCAATATATGTATCTGTTCCCTCTATCTCCTTCCCCCTAAATTAGCCTTTTTCACCAGGCTATATGTATTATGCAGTATGTGGAGACTGCAAAAATGAACCCTTTCTTTCCTGCTTGCTTTGGCAGGATTTATCAGCGTAAGAACTGTGTGCTTGTCTATCACTCAACATAATTCTATCAACTTGCCAAGGAGAAGGAAAGGTTATCAGAGAAGAGGAAAATCATATTGTTATTTCTTATGCATATTGTAGATTGTCAGCACTAAAGGTAAGTTTTTGCTCTCTTTTTCAAAGCTTTTTTTCCTAGAATTGCTCATTGAAAAATTTAACCTTCTTTTCTTGGTAAGATACTTTTTAGAAAACACTAAAGTAAAAAAGATAATGCATGTGGTCCATGTTGCTAGACAGAATTAGATCGTTGGTATATTAGCATTTATCGTAAGTCACTAGCATCAAGCTTTCTCAGCAGCACTTTTCTTAGCTTTCACCTATCAGTGAGTCAAAACTGTCAGTATTTTGACAAAGTCTGTGGTACTGCTTAGAAAAAATATTTTCATAAGACTGACAAGGACTGAAAAAACCTTATGCACAGATGTCTGAATGGATGGATAAGCTCAAAACATTTCACACTCCTCATTCAAGAGAAACACTTGTATCGCTTCTTAAAAGGAGAGTGTGAATGTCCTTAGCTCCAATGAGCCCTATTCTACTCCAGCGAAAAGCTTTGATGGGAAAGCATTATTTGTCACTTACCAGATACATCTTATTTGCTGCTGTCACAAAATGTAAATTTCTCATTTTAGGCCTGTCATAGGCTCTGATGGAATGTGGACACTTGCTGATTTCGGGGGCTGATTTACATGCAAAGGGAGCTCTTGCTAAACAATTTGGGTCCCTGGTCATGGAGCAACTGAGCAATATGCACTCCCATTAGCCCCTGCCGCAGGACCCCCATCTTTTGCCCCGGAATCTCTTGCAGATTTTGTCCTGGGGAGGTCAGCAGCAATTTTCAGCAATTTCTCAGTTTTTAATTTAGCTGCTGAGTCACCGAAAATTTATACAATTGTCATTTCAACATTAACTTAACTTCAAGAAAATTAATTAACTTTTACATATTTGTAGGGATTTACCTAATCCCACACACCCTCAAAAACAATTTAGTCAATCTCCTGCTCTGATGAAGCACAAAAATTCTGTCGACTATGCAGCGCTCTGACCAGTTGCATCATTCTGTATTCTGGTGGGAAAAACGAAATTCTGAGGCATCATCTTAATGCTGCCGGTGTCTGACACAAACTTTGAAACACAAAACTGAAGTTCTCTGCATTTTAGAATGCAGCATCACAACTTTATCGTTGCAGCTCCTGTGAAACCAAAGTCTATCTGGAGCTATCCAACTGACTGTTACATGGTTTGGGTTTTTTCACTTCTTTCTAAAGAATAAAATATTCCTTCTAAAACTACCTGTGTCTGAATATTTTTATTTTAAAAATAAAACAGTCTATAGCAAATTATTAATGTCATTGTTCAGAGAACTGCTTTTTAAAGCTGCTCTGCTGAGAGGGTTCATTGTGACTCATCACATCAAGTTGCGTAACTTTGTCTATTAATTCTGGCTATTAATGCAAGGCTGCATGAGAACTGTAACCTGCAGAAAGTGATCGGAAATCTCTGCTGGAGCTAGGGCATTTAAAATGGTTCCTTGGTACTTTCATTCTGTGTTTAGATGGTCTCACATTCTGTTTTATTTGCTTTTAATTCTAATGGTTTCTTTTTTATTATTATTCTCCAACTCAGAAACTCCAGCTGAAATAATTATGACTTTTATTTGAATATCCCAATATCCCAACAGCAATTATGTTCCTAAGATATTATACACTCATATAGCTACTAAACCTTAGACTTTATAGATATCTTCAGTTTATTTACTTCATTTCCATGGGAAGGGATACCGTGTAGTCAACAGATTACCATTTTGCCCTCTTCTGAAATGAACTTTAACTCCTAACAAAGGCCGAGTTCCTGTCAGAAAATAGGCTTTATATCTTGCCTGTTCATCTTGATTTCAGCTTGCAGTTTGAGTTACCTCCTTTATTCTCATGTGTCACTTTAGATTAATTTGTTATGCTAAGTACTTGCTAAATAAAAAAAAGGTTTCAGATGAGTCCATATGTAATAAGGATTCAGTTATTCCATACAATACCATAAACATTTTACTGCTGTATGAGAACCGTGGCTGAAAATATGATAAACACTATAAAGACCTTTTAGACCTTCTCTCATTTTAGACTCAAGCTTACCTAAATTGTCCAAAAGTTACTGCATACAGCTGAAAACTACTATCTCAAGGAGGAGACAGAATTGAGATTCTAAAATTATGCAAAGAGCAATTTAAAAAAAAAAAAGGAGGCAAGAAATGTGTATATAATTTTGTTTACTGTCAGTTCTTATCACCGATATTTGCATGGCAACAACAGGTGAAGTTATCAGCTGCCTCTTGAGCCTCCCTCTTCACTGAAAACTTTACAAGAACAGAAAATATCACCCATCCCAGAGGAGGAATATTCTGTGTGGGTGGCAGACCAAGCTGGAAAGAGGAGCAGGGGTACAAGCGGACGAGCAGAGGGCCCTCTGCCCTCCAGCAGTAGGTGGGAAGGACACCCGTGCTGGCTGCTTCTGATCCTGAAGCTGCCTTTGCCACTCTGTGGATGCAACATTGTGGTGAGGCAGTTTGAGATAAATTCTTATTTACTCTAAAATGTAACCTGATTCCTGGCTTGGAGCCATAAAAAGTAAGACTTCAAATATTCGGAAGCCACTCTCAAATTCCTTAGAGGATTCTATCAAAAACACTCTAAAAAGGTTCAATATTATTTTCTTAAACCAAAAAAATGCAGTTTCAAGGATTTGCTTTATTTCCATTTTTTTTTCTGTGATCATTTTGCTGACAGAAATGAAGCAGCTTTTTTGAAAGTACAAGATCAAAGAGTAAAGCTTTTCAGGGGCTTGTATTTCAGGATTCATATCCGTAATTACACATTCAGCACTCATCCCTGTTCTATCTACGTCATTAGTGATGGAGATAAGGAAGCAGCCACTTGGCTCATGAAGTCCCATCCTTTGCAATCTAAAATGAGCAATAATCTAGCAGGATAAACAGAACATCTGTATGGCTGTGCGCACTGCCAGGCAAAAGGAATTTTCAGCACCTTAGAAAAACACACACACACATATATATATATATATGTATATATATAGATATATATGTCCAGAGGGACCTAGACAGACTAGACAACTGGGCAGTCAAAAATCTCATGAAATTCAACAAGGCCAAGTGCACAGTCCTGCACCTGGGGAGAA
>JAUBNY010000146.1:51910-81542 GCA_032275445.1 Crypturellus soui | reverse complement strand
CAGATTAACAGCTGGCTGCACCGCTGGACTTGGCAACAGGGTTTTGGTTTCTATGACCATGGGACTCTGTTTTACGAGCACCAACTAGTGGGGACTGATGGGTACCATCTGAGCAAGAGGGGCACACGTCTTCTTGCCAAAAGGCTGGCCAACTTGGTTAGGAGGGCTTTAAACTAGATGAGAAAGAAGATGTTTGCCAGCCTGGGCTGAGTGATAAGGAACACAGAGGCCCATCTGACAATGTAAAAACAATTCTGAATCAATACAAGTGATCTCATTTTCAAACCATTTAATGGGTTAAGAGGGTAGGTGGGCTGCCTAATAAAGGGCAGGTGAGGAGCTCTAGTAAAGATACACTTTAATTATTCACTCTGAAGCATGTCTGAAGCATTTCCAGCCTCTATAAGCAGTATTTTTCTTGTTTTGGTACTGTCCTTACCCAGGGCAACCTGACATATTCCTGGGCAGAACAATGGTTGGTATTTCAGCACAAGATACAACACAAGAAGAAAAAGCAAGCCTCATTTTGCTTGAACATGGGGTTTCAACCACATGGGATGAGGAACATGGCCATGGTGGGTGGGTGTTTGAACATCACAAACTTTTTAGAGCTGTAACGTGTGGAAATCCTGGTATCACCTAGATGGAGGACAAAGTTTTTATCGACTTTTTGGCTTTGGGACTGGACTGATAGTAGTAGAACCTGATCTCAAGTGCAGCACATTAACTTCAGGATTTCAAGAAATGAGACAGTTCAAGCCAGGGAGTATCAAAACTATTTCATTACCTTTTATTTTTACTTTTTTGAGTCAGTGAAAATTACAAGGAAATGGGATACTATAAAATCAGTTCAGTAATATGCATTTAGAGAGACCTTAATAGAGATGGGAGAGTTTAGAAGGAGAAAGACACACTCTAGAAATATGTTATTTCTTTTTTTTTCCCCCTAAATTAATTTTCCCATATGAAAATGTTTAGTGATTTAGTACTGGGGAAGCAGCAGATCAGAAACGATGTTAACTTTCAACTAGGAGTAAAGAGAAAACAAAGAGGAAGCATAATTATGAGCTAACTGTTAAAATGTTCTTAGTGCTAATGTGCTGCAGAGGTCAAAATACTCATGATTTATAATCAACATTAAGAGAATAAAAGACCGTTAGGAAGAGCTCAAAGAGTTAGACTGTTGTACTGCTAATAGCATTTTCTTCGTGGGGATGATTTTTCAATGAATATAATAAGCTGAGGCATTAACTATTCACTGTAAATCCAGTTAATATTAAAACCTAAAAGGTTTAAAACATTTTAGCAATCAGCTTGTACAGAGCTAAAAGGCAGAACTATGTTTGCCCTGTCTTATACAGAGACAAAGACAGAGCTATGATCAAGAACCAGGAGCGTGAAAACTAGGGGCAGATGGTCTTTAACTCATGAAAAAGATGGGATGATAGATATATGACTGACTATTACTGTCTGTAAGAAAATAATACTAGTAATAAATAAAATAATAAGCTAATTTTGCAGAAAAAAAGCCTTGAAATTCAGGGTAGAAATGATTGTCTATATGTCATCTTGTAATAGGTTTCTCAAACTGCAAATCATCAGAGAATTCTCACTGTCAGTCCTTTAGGAGTATCATGAGAAAATTGGCCAGAATTGTCATTCTTAGACAACAAATAATGTTTGGCTCTTTTCCAAAGGAAGCAGAATGTATTCTGTTGTTATTTATTATTTGTATCATTGTGGAAACAGCAGTTAACAATTTGGTGTTAATGCTGGAAGATGGTGTCTCTTAGACCTTTGAAAGAAAACAGCACTGTTTTGAATTTGCATTAAGATGTAGCAAACATGTAAGAAAGCTATCTGAATAACAACTCGGTTGCAACAAAAATCCAAATTTGATGGAAAAAAATAGTAAAATTAGTCCAACACTATATTAGACTTGGGCACAACCACACCTGAGTAATAGAGTAAATACTGGTTCTTAGTAATTAGTAATGAGAGGAGAAATAACAGTGTTAAGAAGGGAAGCCAGTCACGGCTGCAGTATAGGAATGAGTCTGTATTTATTCTCTTCTACTCCTGAAGTCCAGGTGTCTGGTTTGTACTTTGATGGGTCCGATGTGAAGAGGACCAAAATATTTGATAAAAGCTCTGTGAGAAAGGAAATGACAGAAGCACTCTCCAAAGGCTAAAGGCTAAGAAAGGTAGAAATAGGAAAATATCTAATGGCATCCTTAAGAACTTGGTGTTGGTGGTCTTGGTGTCACAGAGCCAGACTTTTCTGAGTGATATCAAGTGACAGCAAAAGAGGCAATGGCCCTAGATTGCAATAAAGGGAGCTCTGTTTAAACATAAGAAAATACTTTTTCACTGAGAGGGTAATCAAACACTGGAACAGGTTGTCAAAAGAGGTTGTAGAGTCTTCATCCCTGGAGATACACAAACCCCAGCTTAGCAAGCTGGTTTAGCTGCCCCTGCTTTGAGCAGGGGGGTGGACGTTTTCACTGTTAAGTGCACATATCTGGGCAAGTTTAAACCTGGGTACATTTTTCAACACTCTTCAGTAAATTCATAGGAGAATATGCTGTATATTTCTATTCTTTTGCCATCTCTCCGTTAATGTTAATGTGGACTAAAAAATGGACTGCATGTAGGGAAGATGGGCAGTCTCCTCTCTGAACCCGTGAGAGAAGAGTAAGCTTATTCTAACTGAAATTTCGTTTTAAACACTTAACAAAAATATACTGTTTTATATCTAAATGAGGTACTTGAGCACAGAGGTTGTTCAGTTAAGCTTTCTAAAATGTCCATCTGAGACATTGTCAAATGAACAGCAGTGATTCACACAAAAAGCCGTGTGCTTTGGACTACAAAACATATGTACTGACCATTGGAGATAAGGTTAATTTATAGTCCTAGGTGCGGCTGAAGAACAGCTAGCTGACGTGCTTGAAAGTGTTAATTTACTGTCATGTAAGCTTCTAAAAGGACAGCTCTTTCCAGCTGATAAGCAACTATATGCAGCATATGAAATAACTATTTGATTATCTTCTGGTCCTACTCCAAATTCCCCAAATTTTCTTTCTTAAAACTGAAAACAATCAGTTTGGTCAAGACCTTTTCCTGACAGGTGAATATACTGAAATCTAACTCTGAGCTTGATGGTAGTCCTGCTTTTCCATTCTCTCTAACAAAAAACTTTTACAAACATTCTGATCAAAACTGTATTATTTTATATCTCTTTCCATGATTTTCATTTATTTTTAATAAGAGATTCTGCACATAGTATCACACTTTCCTTCTATTACTTATATCAAGTTTGGGAGGCTATCTTTCAAAAATGCTAAATGAAAAGTTAAATCTATTCAACAGTTCAGAGAAGAGTAGCATATATAGGAACTATAAAACAGAGCCCCAGTGACTGTGACTGCACTTGTGTAAGGTAGCGATGTCCAGTAGAACTGATAGCTTGGCAAAGCCTTTTTTAAGAACAGACCCATTGACCCTACCTATATTTCAAATACGTATATCTATTTTTTAATAATATTTATTTTTTTTCTTAAATTCTTGATATTCCTTCCCAGTCCTTAGAAATCTTTCCGCTGATTTAAGTGGTCTTTAGTGTGGATCTTTGGGCTAAACAAAAAATGAGGAGTGAGGTATTTTCTTTTTTTATATATATATATTTTTTAGTTCCATCTAATGGTAAAGAATTACGGAGGCCCAGAGGAAAAGGAAGGACAGGGGGAACCTGCATATTAAAAATACTTCCAATTCTTTTTTAATGCAAATTTACAGCATAAATGTATAGCTTTCCTAGAGGTATACTTTCAAGGAAACGGCTTTATCCCGTTTCAAAATCTGGGGTGGATTCCTCAGTAACACCGTAACTGTACTTCCCTTGGTCTAGCACACTATTGACATCCTCAGGAGCACTGACATAAAGCCCAACTTGTAAAAAATACAAGCTCTCTTTTTTTTCCCCAAAGACTTCAATGTAAGTACTGCACTGAAGTGATATCTTGGACTTCGTAGAATAAACTATGCTTAGGTACTATTTCTTTTCTTTTTTTTTTTTTTACTTTTTTTTTTCCCCCCAGTTGCAAGTGAGCACCTCTCACTTCTTAAGAATGTATTTTGCTGGAAAATGAACAGATATGCTTGCAAAGCCGTGATTTCAGAAAGAAACCTGAGATTCACACATTGCTAATCGCCTTCTGTTTCCTTCTCTTCCATGTATGAATGTATTAAAATCATCAGCTGATTGAGGGGTTCAAAACCATCAAACTATTAGCACAAGCATCAAGCACTTATGAATAGTGAAACCCTCCTGTGTTTCCCAGTATGGCTTTTTTTCCCCCTCCAAATTGAAAAAGAGATGTCAGATATTTAGTAGTGCTAAATAAGTAAATGGGTGGTAAGTTGATTAGGATGCATGCAGATTCTTTGCCAGAAAGATTAGGCAAACATACAAAATCGCTGTCCTTCCTTGCACAATAGAAAAATGCCAAACAGAAGGTACAAGGTAGAGAATCATAGCTTGTTTTATTAAAGAATTGAAAACATGGGCCAAGAACAAAGTCATCTACTCACATCAAATATTTTATAGAGGATTTTATGCAGGAAAAATAAATTACCCACACTGTCTGAGATTTTTTTCTAGTCATTGGTTAAAAGCAATTACTTTCTCTCAAAGTTATTTGTAACTAAGTCTTAAAGTCTTGCCTCTTACCTTGAGCATCCTCCTTCAAATGATTAATCTAGCCATGGATAGTATAGTCAGGTGCTTCTGTAACAGGAACACCCACAACACTGCCAACCAATCCCCAGCACCTGGTTCTTGTCAAATTTCCTGGAATAGGTGGAAGACATGAATGATGGGCTGGGGATGAAGAACCTGAAAACTGATGAGTCTGAAGACCTCTCTGCTTTCTTCCCAGAGGAGATCTTACCTCAGCAAAGAGCTGCGGGGAACATCTTGGACTGAGTATTTGCTACCGGTTCTTGCTTAGATCTTTCTCCTGAAATTGCACTCATAAAGATTCCTGCTGTTGAACCTCACAAGAAAAAAGTAATTATCTTGTGGTAAGTTTTGGCAGTACCTAGAAGATATCATAGGTCAGAAAACTGATGCTGATTCTCAGATCTCCAGTGCATTAAAAATAGATTACATATTTCTTTTTTTAAGGCTGTACAAACATGTATCCTATTCTATCCAGCAAAGCTTCCTGTTCAACCACTGCCCTGACAGTGGTACCAATTTTTGCTGGTCATTGCAAGTACTCAAGCCTAAGCTGCTTTGCAAAAGCACAGCCATTCAGGGCAAAAATAAATAGGTATTTAATATATATGAAGTTAAAACTAAATATTGCTGGATATAAGCAAAATCTCTTTTCATGTCTTTCTGGTTATGAATGTCCTTAAGTTCTTGATTTTTTTTTTTCCTTTTGACACTTTGTTGTAACTTTGCATCCGCTCCAGCAAAAGGACTTTTGGTTTTCATAAGCACTTTGCATGACAATTTTATACAGCAGGTCAGTATAACATATTTGGCAGTCCTTGCTGGTAAAGAAATCCTTTTGTTTTTGCTTTCTTAGGTGCTGGCAATGTCTTCTGCTGTATAAAACACATTCAAGTACACCAGTTAGTTCTAAGGCAAGTGGACCCATTTGCACAGTTTGACTCTATTGCAGCAACCATCCACATCAACTAGAAAAAATGAATTTTCTGAACAAAAGATCTTCCTGTCACTCATTTTGCAAACAGAAGATAAACAAGGTCTCTAGTAGCTGGATAGAAATAATGCAGCTCAAGATTTAGCCTTGAACCTCCTGTTCTTTCTAGTTAAAATGAATATACAGGAAAATTTGGAGGATCTTCTTCAATGTTTGTCTGAATACACTACAATAAACTTGTCAGGAGTAAAGAACTTTAACAGGAAAACAAGCAACGATATTTGGAAAGTGTCAGAGATAGGGATTACAGAAAAATAATCCATTTTTTATAAAGCCCTTTTACTAGTGTGTTGGTTTGAGTAACACACTAAAAAGCCTCTCTATGGTTGTTCAGAGACTCTGCTCTGAAAAGCAAAGAGAATAATGCAATTGTTTTCATCAGAGTGAATGCAGGAAGTGGTAACACATCCAGTGGGTCTCAGAAGTGGATATCATAACTTCAGTTGTGTTCAAAAGCATGTGGCTGTGAGCAGGTAGGCAATTACACTGAGAGGATTCACTGGGTTCTGGGATTTAGACTCCAGCTTCTGTCTGAAAGCAAATGGTTTTCATTCATCTATTTGACCCAGGAATGAAATACAGCAAATGACTGTAAAGTTATTAAAAAGGCATTGAATAACAATAATTATAACATATATAACAATATTTTAGAATAGAATAACTTTAGAATAAATTAATGTCAGAAATATGATGAGTATAATTGATATAAACTAATTACAGTAAACTTTCTAACCTTCTAATATTCTTAGGAATCAGAAATAGATTCCCTGTATCTCATCTCATTTTTATAGGAAACTAAAGAGATTGTGTATAGCTGAGGACACACACCAGATATCAAACCTATACAGCCTACAGGCTGAGTAGACTTCCCTGCATAGGTTTCTATTTGAAGCATAATTTCAACTTTTCTTGCTATATCATCATTCCTATCCATTTTAAAATGGCACTTCATATCTGGAATATTATTTGAAAGTGTCAGGTTTCTACAGAACTCCTTAGTAGGGAATTTGGGCTGATACATTTCCTGCATTCAGTTGACCTAAAGTAGAGTATCTTTTCAGTGTAAATAGCAGATGCCATTTTGGTCTGCATTTACCAAAAAAAAAAGAAAAAAAATGCCAAAGTCAAGATTACTAACATATATGATCAAATAGTTTCAAATATATTGTTTTATTTTTTCTATATTCTAAGAATATTCTTTATTTTTCTATATTCTATTTCTATATTCTAATTTAAATGCTAAGAATTTAAAAAGTCTCTGGGGCTTGACTGCAAAAATGACATGTTATTACTTCAAATGTGATTACTTCAAACTTTAGTCGTGTGTCTTCTGTTTCAAGTCAGTTGCTGAAAGGAAGTGGAACAGTTCCGCACTGCAAATCGTTACATACTTGATAGCATTTGAAAAACAAAAATGTGGTTTGCATTTTGAGCAGACAAATGAGGAATGTGATCGTCATGCACTGGAAATTATAATTCACAAACGACAAGCCTTAATGGTCCGTACCCCATTCATGGACAAAGACTGTGTTTTGCTATTTTACTCACACACACACACACACAAAGCCGAAATACTGTTCCTCAAAGGACAAGTAGAAAATGAATACAGTCAAAGAGGAGGTGATGATAATAGGCTTTTGTAGGCCTTTTCGGTGATTTTTTGTCTGTTTGATGCATTCTAAATTAAGGCCATTGGCCTAAGTTAGGCCAAAGGGAGATGTCAAAAGAAGACAGACAGACAAAGGTCGTAGCTAGAGAATCACAAACCAGTCACCCTGAGCAGTCAAACTGACAGGGTATAAGATGCAACTGCAGGATAGTATAATTAGGGCAAAGTTTTGCCTGTCAGAAACAAGATGAGAAAATCAGCTTCACGTGCTTGCCAAAATCATGGCTGTGCAGGGCAGTATGAAGGATTAGAGGACAATAGGTTTTCCTCGGGTGCTGTTCACGTTTATGTTCCTTCCTACAGGATCTGTGAGGCTCTTCCCAGTTTAAATGTTCCAAGCTTGGGAAAGCTTTTTCTCTGTGTAACAGGTCACCTCTTAGTGTGCTCTGATTTTTTCATACATTTGGTTAATATTCATTTCTATCCGGTAATGGTTAACGGTTGGGTGATGGGTAACGGTTAAGAAGCTACAATGACACTATATTTCCCTCACTTGCTGATTTTTTGTCTAATCTTTTCTATAAAGTTCCTTAAAACTCAATACCTCAAAGTGGTTAGCTACTTCTGTTCAGCTCCCCTTGGCTTACAGCTCACATTTGGGTCAGCAAATACCACATACAGGACTGGTGCTAAATCCAAAACAACTTGGGGCACAAAAAACATAGCAGCCGCTCTCCAGGGGTTCTTTGGAAAGGCCGTTTCATGACCGAGCTATTTGTTAGCTGGATGAGCAGGCGTTGCAGTCCTGAGTCCAAGGTTGACCCTTTCAGGCGGAGAGAGGGAGCGGGGGAGTAAAGCAGCACACTCAATACAAGCGATAAGGCAAAAACTCCATCTATTTAGCCCGAATAGCATGCTTATATACACCAGCAGAAGCAAGCTCTTTAGCCACACGTACGCATACACTACAATTGGTTACATGCTACTGTCTGTGCGTCTTCTACCGTACTTGGTTGGTTGTGGATAACGGGTGTGTATTCACAGCATTGGTCTGTGCACAAGTCCTTCTTTCTCACTGACAAGCTTAATTACAGCTCTGTCTCACTCAACTTTCTCATGCTTGCAGTTCAGAGACTTTCCAGGATCACATTCCTTTAGATCAGGGAGTATCCACTATCTTCTTTAGCTCAGCTCTTCGTAGTCGCTTCCCCTGGAAAGGCCTCCGTCCCTTAGATATGTTTCCCACAAGCAGGATTGAGGAAGACCCTCTCATTTTTGCCCCCAATTTGCTTTACTGCTTTTCACGTGACTGAATGCGTGTACACAAACCTGACGGCGCCGCTCTGCCCTGTCTTCTCCCAGATGAAGTGGCAGCTGCGTTAATAGAATTGTCGAATCCGCATTAATAATGGAAACTGGAATGGAAATAATGGAAACACAGAGTGATGGATGCCTGCCAGGTTTTCCAGAAAAGACTATTCTAAGGTTTATTAAAATAAAAAAAAAATAGTAAAAGCTTATTAGATACAAATACATGAGTTTTACTTTAGAGAAGATTTAGTTTTAAAAATTCACCCCAAAAGTACTGTTCCTGGAGCATGCTGGTAGCTTTAAATGCCTTTTTTTTTTTTAAATTTAATAGTAACAGTGTTTGGATACTTTATCTGAATGGCAAGAATTCACCAGTGCAAGAATTAGGCTAATCAGAACTGCACCTATTCAGGCTGTTTAGAATCTCCCCAAGTACAGAAACAGGCTTGAGTCTGCTTACGAAGGATAAAATTGAGTGTTATTCTGAGGATGTAAATTATCCATGTTCACTGCTAGATTGGCTGACAAGCTTTAATGCAATTGGAGCTCCTGGAAGTTTTAGAATTCTAAATCTGTACAGCTTGAACTAAGGCTGCATAACTCAGATTTGTAGACAGTGGAATTAGAAACAAAAAAATGGCATGCACGAGTGGGCTAAATTCCATATATGTGACCCTCGTTAACTCATGATAAATATATTTCGTTGGGTTCTTCAGCTTAGGAGTCTTTTTTTAAATGCAATAGTTAATAGAATTTAATAAAAATACAGTCCATTTTTGTTAAACTAGCAAACAAATGATACTATGTTTCAAATAATCAGAACTGAAGTTTATGCAGGAATGAAATTGGCTCAGAGGATTTACAAATCAGGAGTTAATACTACTTTTAATGCATATTAACAGGAAATCTTCTTATGCTGTATCCCACTGTAGATCTTAGTAAAACCTGACTTTTTTATTACCCCTCAGCAAAAATTTAAACAATGCCACAGAGTTTCACAAAACTCAGCACCTTTGCAAAGATTAAATTTGCTATTTGAAATTTAAAGCCAACAACTCCACACTTATATATATGATATACTGCTAAAAAAAAATCCCCCTTTATAAAGTTTCCATAGGAAAGTAGCTCAGAATGAAAATGCAGCAGCTTTCTCATAACTCCTGCACCTACAGCAACTTCATTCTCCAAGAAACAGAAGAAGCTAATAATTAATTTGATTTCAGCAGCTATAAGAAAATGAGGACATTTTCTTTCTCCTCACCAATAAATCTGACTTGACTATCTCTGACTATGTCCGAGACAGTCAAGGAATAGCTGTAAATTGGCAAAACACATTCACAAAATAATAAAAGAGAGAGAGAAACCCTCTAAAATAAAATATCTTAGTCAGTATTAGATAAAATAATCTTAGTCACGTCAAAAAGAAGGATAATTGGTAATGGAAACAGGTAAGATGATAGGTGGATATTCCCAAAAAAAAGGCACTGCCCAGATAAGAGTATATACAGCTATACCCCAATTCATGCTTTCCTGTTGGGATGTATTCTCATGGCAGAGAAATGGCAAATAATAGACCAATTTTTGTTTGTTTTTTTTTTTTTTAACTGACACAAATTCATGCCAACACAGGACTTTTCAAGATTGTTTTTATTTAATATATAATCTTAAAAATTAATATCCATCTACACATATTTTTATATTAAGCTAACATCCAACTAAATAATTAGATACTTTATGTGTTTACTGATAGAACAGTCAAAGCTTCAATGTGTTCTAATTTTGCAAAAAAAAATCCTATAATATTTATTCAGTTTAAACTGAGTAAACTATTTCTTTCTCACAGTATATTCCGCCCTGAATAGTAACATTTATTACAATTTAAGATTATTTCTTCCTTATTAAATGAATTTTCTTCTGTGCTATCTTATTTGATTTATCATTTATACTTTCAATTCTTGGAGGCCTGATAGATCCAAAACCCATGAAATCTACTGGAGTTTTAGTTGTGAGAAATATATGCAAGACTCTATTTTCTACTCTGTTCCAGCTCTGTTTTTCTCATGCTTATTTTCTGTTCAGGTTTGAGTATTTAATAGGATTTCTGTCTATTTACCATGCCTTTTTTTCTGGCATTTCTTATTTCCTCTGCTGGATTCTGCTCAGATGCCAAATCCCCAACCATTCAACACCTTCTCCCCAGATAATTACATTTACAAGGGTCCAGAACTCCTGCATGCTAAATTACATTTTACTCAAGCTGTATTTCTGGAGGGATGAGGAGGAAGGAAAAAAACTTTAGTGACTCTCTTGAAAATCAATTTGAAAAATAATACATATGTGCTGCCAATAGCTATTTTGCACCTTCAGAACTCTGTGCGCATACTCAGGCAGTTATTTGCTATAAACATCAGTCTGCATCTATTCTCATTCTATACTGCCTAAAATATATTCTTGCATTTGCCAGTCTTTATTCTGGTGCCACGAAGGGGGCTGGATCAGTAGCATTAATCAGCCTCCCAGATACTGGAATTCCATTAATTTCAGCCATGTGACTCTCTCCTCATTCCTCTTTTTACCCCAGCTGTTCCCGGTCAGTGAGAAGAGCCAGAACCTGCTGCTGTGGCTCCGTTCCCTGTTGTCCAAGGTGCTTCGTTGGGTTGGCACGTGCTCTGGATGCTCTTGGTAGTTGTGTGCCTCTGTTGGAGTTCACTGCTTCAAGAAGAAACGCTCCCCATCACTGTCATTGACTCAATTTTATGGTTGAACATCACCTCTTGGGCATAAACTATTGGCCTTTTGCATTCTCACACGTATGAGAGGGAAGGAAGAGAAGAGGTTGTGTAGTGCAATAGCAGCAGAAAGAAATTATGGAAAAATGAAGCAAGAGTGACAACTTAATCACTGGCTGTCTTTGTAGCTCTCTGAACCTTTTATATTTAATTTTAGTCATATTTCAGACGGTGATCTTCAGTGGTGCTCTTTTTTAAACCCTTTGTGTCTTTTGATGGCAGGAAATAAGACCGACATCCTTTCTCTAGCTGAAGAATGGTGCTTCCAGCATGGGTTTGAGCAGTGGTAAAGGGAAATGTGTTTTCCCCTGCATTTCCCCTGCTTGGGAATACAATCCTTTTCGTTCCTGGTTTCCAAAGGTTGGATGAGTTAACCAGAAGACTCTCAGTGGGAATGTCCCTGTTTAGAGGGCTTGTTTATCCCCAAATTATAAAGAATGTCCAGGAGTCCAAGCAGGAAAGACCGATGTGACATTTTGTACTGCGCTGTTGACCATAAAAAACAGTGAATGTGAGTTTGTCCATTGCGTGGGCTCCCAGGAGAGAAAAAGAATTTCTCTGAGCTCTCGAATCCCTCAATGATGCAGTGTTGTCGGATCAAAAAGGTAATTCTTAGCCCTGTAACCTTGTCGTTGCTAATGTTGCACAATAAAAGGGTATGCCTGAAAAAACAAGACTAAAATGTTTAGATAGCTCTATATGTATTTACAGTGTTAAAATAGCTTCTCCCTCTTATCAGACGCCTCTTTATATATTTAATTAAAATAGGCTACAACTGCTCTGACATTAATGGTAGCTTGTGAAATAGCCTTTGCCTCCTAATACATAACATCTTATTTGTCAATCAGCAATAACTAAAGGTATCCTCTAAACACAGCAGAAAATACATTGATCTGCACATCACCCTGTCTGCAGATTGCCCTTCCAAACAAGTGCTTCCGAGGAGCAGAATGACAGGTCTTCTATCCCAAAGCCTCAGTCCTGACGAAGACTTGACTTCTGTGACCGTAAATTCAAATTAAAAAACAAAAATAAAGTCCTCTAACAAATAACTATGGTGCAAGGTCCTGGTTAGTGGAATTTAAAAGCAGATGCTCAGGCTTACAATGAAGATGGTTAAGGACAGTGTTTTATAACAGGAGGAGGAAGGTGCCTTCTTACAGGTGTGCTTTAGTGCTGGGTGCTGATGTTGATTCTCTCCCTTGGAATAAGTAGAAAGCCTGGATAAAGCAGCCTGAGTCCAAGCAGTTTTCCTGAATATGAAATTCATTTACCATGGAGCCTGCTGTAGACTTTTGAAATCTGCTTATTTTTAATGTTTACAGATGGGTATTTTTGCTTTGAAACTCAAGATTGGATTCCTTAAATCATAGTTATTCCTGCTTACAAGTACTGGGGTCAATAACATGAAAAACATCTGAAACCAGAGGGACCCTGTGTTTGATGCAAATAACTACCTAAAAGAAAAAAAACTTTGAGCACAGACAGGATCAGACAGAGAGCTTATTCAGCAAGATTTAGGCATGTATTTAAAATATCAACCCTGTTTTAGATTCTTCCATGTTATATTTAAGTGTTGGACTGCAGCCCAAAAATCTAACAGTGTTTTTACTTGATGTGGTGTTGGTAATTATGTGGAAGCTGCGATGCATCTGTTACCGAGTGCTCCTAGAAAGGCAGTGCAGCTGCTCCTCTCAGTGGGAAACTTTTGGGAGATGAGATAGCAGGAATGTTTGGCAAGGCTAAAGATTATCCACTCACAATGTTCTGCCACTGAAATGCACTGGACTGTGGTATGGAGTCCTCCTTTAGAGGAAAAACAGAGAGTGAAAATGTGGTAGGTTGCAGTTTACTGTGTGACCTGAAAGATTTTTTAAAAGATAGAAAGTTTCTGTCTTAAATCCTAGAACTACAGTGGATTTTGTATTTGCATAGATAAAGTAATTGTGCTTTGCTGATGTCAGGCTGCTTCTACCAAATGCCAAAGCTGAAAGCCTCTAAATAGATTTTATGGCTTTAACAAGCCCTGCAGGCTTCCCCACTCAGTCAATGAGAATGGGATCTATCATGATATACAGTGAGTTATAGAGCCTAGGCTAGGAGAATTACACTGTGAAATCAGGTCTTGCCAGAAGATTTCTATAATTGATTATTGTCTAACTTGGTTACTGTCCTATGTATAAAAAAGGTACCTTACTGGATGCACTCAGGAGTTAATATTGCCTTCAAAAGTTCACTTTTAAAGGCAGTTTGGCTGTTCTTTGGCAGGGTACTTGCTGACGGAATGCTTTTGAAGCACTCAGCATTGAAGAAATTCTTTTTTTTAATTATTTCCTGATGGAATTCGGCGTATACAATTGCGTGGTCCTGTGCAGTAGTGCAACCTGCATGATGTTGGTCAACGTGATCTAGTTGATGCATGAGAAACTGTGGACAAGAGATTCCTCTGTGTCCTGATCCGTTTGCAAATGGAAACTGAACGTGTCATGAAGCAGCACGTTAACAATTGTTTGGTAAGGTAGATCTATAAAAAACAAAAAGATTTCATCCATGCATGTTTTTAAAATCAAATTCTATAGGCCAGTTTGAGCTCACTTGTCATAAAGAAAACTACATTCTTCTCTTGATAAATCAAAAATAATATTTTTCTTACTGAATAACTGTGCAGTTCTGAGTGCAATTGTTTGTTTGAAGAAAATGTGTGGGAAGAAAAAAAAGGTTTTAGAAAACAGTGGAACACAATAAACCCAAAAGAAAGATTTATTATTTCCTTTTTGGTGCTACAAAATGGACATCTGCACCTAGGTTTTCTATTTCCAGATGCTCTGTACTTGTGTTTTTACTACATTCACTGGAAATAATACTGCATTTTTCAAGAGGAAATGAATCTGTTTTGTTGCTGTTTTTAGTACAATACAAGGCAAAATAAATTTTTTCATTGTTAATAAGATTTGACTCGATATATTCATGTCCATAAAACATGGACATGAATAAGACCTTTCCATTTTTTCTGGAAAAGAAACCCTTCAACATCCCTTCCAGTGTGATTTAAGGGCAAACACTGTGATAACTATTTAATTAACAAGCTTAATTGCATATGAGACACTGTTAAACCAAGACTGATATTTCCCTGATTGCTTCAGATGGAGCAAAACAAATCTACCACTTGTTTAATATAGACCATTGATTAAACACGATTTTACAGAAAAAAAAAAAAAGATAGAGATTCAAAAGTGTTTCTTCTCTTAGATAAAGTTCACATAAGTAATTCTTATCAAGTTGTCAATTCCTTGCAGAATTGGACCTAAACAAGATTATGACACGACTTCATATGGTGATGAAGATGTACAAAATTGTTATTGTCTGAATAAACTCTAAAAGCAGATGTTTCACAGGAATAATTTCTGTTTGCTTTAGATTAACTAGCTCCGCTGTTTCTCTCTTTTTTTTAATTGCCTTGTAAATTATTTGAAAATAGTATGGGTTATGCTCTGCTGTTATATACGCTGGCTACTTTCTGGCAATGTTGGCTTTACCTGGCATACAGAAAAATATTATCCCTGCCAGTCCATTATGTACATTAGCAAGACAAGGAATTTAAAGTGATTGATTATAGATTTGTTCTAATACTACAGGATGACTTTGGGTAGGAGAGGTTGCACTTAATGAAGCCGCTGAATTTCTTCAGACATGTAACTGCCTTTATGCTTGAGGTACCTTCAGTGAAAATGATGCAGTTAAATTTCCAAGAAGCATTTTATGAAGCATTTCATCTGATATTTCTGTATTAATTGTAATGCCATTAACTATGTGACAAACAATTTGTTGGATTTAGGTATTCTTCTATTCAGTACAAAATTACAAGCTGATGGATTATGTTTTCATTAATTTGACCTTTATTCTACCCTTTAGCAGAGCTTCATGGCCTGACAGTTCAGGATTCAGGAGCAGCTCTGGATTTCTTTTGCAACCTCCACCCCTCTTCATTTCAGCCTTCTCTTTTGTTTAGTGTGCACGACACTGGAAGATTACGTCATGAAATCAGCAATAGAATTCAACAAATGTGATACCAAATGGCAGGGCATCAAGCCCAGGCCTTCAAGAATGCAACAGCACATCCTTCCACCACTCTTAGGTATATGAGCCTTCTTCCTGCTGTGGGTTATGATGCTAATTGGATGTTTCTTTATAATAATACTGACTTCCTGCATTTTGCAGTTCAGCTAGAAGATGGTTGGACTGCACAGCACAATGAAATAAAGCTGTGAACTTAAACCACATCCTTCTGGGATATGTCATCTTTGACATAACATCTTTAAGCCATCTAATAACTATCTAATAAACCATTTATCAATACAAGCAGTAGATGTATAGAGGTAGGAACTAGATGACCTCTTACTGCCCTTGTCAACCATTAGGAAACTGAAGTTGAGGGCATCTACAGCTCACAGCCAAAGAAAAAGGCAGCAGCCTTCAGGAGCTGAGGATGTGCCTACTGCTTTATATTTTGCTTAAAAAAAATCGTGTGATTTTTATATGAAGATTTATGAGAGGGCACTGGCGATGGCAGTGCAATGCAGCAAGAGAATCCAGGAGCCTGCTAATCTGAGCTGTTGTTTGCTTTGTCCTCCCTTCTGAGTGGGCTGTTAAAATAAATATGTGTTTTTGCTAATCCATTGCAGTAGTTTCTCTGCAGAGAGCAGCTCTCTCATCAGTGCTCTGAATCTAATTTGCAAACCTCTGCACTACTGCTAAGCACATAATAGCTATTGCCCTTGCCCACGTCTCTCCACTACCACTTTGGGATACTTGGGATATGGATGCACTGAATGAAACCTGATACTTAAAATTTAAGATCCTTCAAGGAAAGGAACTATATAAATGTAAAACATCATTATTAAGCAATAGCAACTGAGTTGCAGGCCATTAACCCAGTCAGTCATTAATCCTGCAGAGATCCTCTGTGCTGAGCTTTTTATTATTATTATAAGCACAATACGAAGCACAGAATAAATCCCCCTGGTATACTGACTCTTTATGGGTGATACTGCCACTGCTGTACTGCATACTGTAATTACGGTGAACATTAGCTAGTTTGCTCTGATTGTAACACCAAGAATAGCCAGTAAGGGAGGGAAAGAGCTAGAGATGCTCCAAAGTGTTAACTACAGGCATAGAAAAAGTACTTGTAGTCATTCCCTATGCTCTGAACCAAGTTACTTGAGTCTCTCCCACACAGAGGTACTTCACCCGTATGACTGTTCCTGGTCAAGAATCCATCCTTCCTCTCTCACTCCGCAGCCATCTCTCCCCACAAGCAGCAGAATTGTACCTCTCCTGCTGGAGCGGGCATGGATCTGTCATGAGCTGCTCTGGGCCACCCTTGGGAAAGCAGGGGCCAAGTGTCCCATGCAGTGTGCCAGGGATCTCATGATAAAATGGAGCCAATCTCTCTGTTTCAGATGTAGGATTATCAAACAACAGAGTGCAAAGTAGAGTAGAAAAGTTCTCATTTGGGTGTTTTACCATTAAGGATGATGCCCACACAGCAAGAAGGGGGAAAGAGGAGGCAGCTGCAGCACGGTTCCCTGCAGAGGGCCCAGTGCGCTCCAGGCCACCCCGTCCCGCTGCGCCCGAGGCACTCACCTGCGCGGGGAGGCGTTTCCCTGGCGCTGCGTTGCTGCCCATTGCTCCTTCTTTGGTTAGGGTGATTTCCACGCTTTTCTTGCTGTTGTGTTTCAGTGGAAGCTTATTTATGTCCCCCTTAATTCTTTGTGAAGAAATGTTCTCAAAGGAGATACTGAAATAAGTTAATGCAATGCCCTAACTTTTTTGTCAATATTTAAAAATGAGGCAGGCACAACTCTTCTCTTGCTAATTCTCACTTTCATGAAAAGATCAATTTGCAGCCATTCTGTGTGCCACAGTGACAGCAAGATTTGTTGTGTTTGTTCAGCCCTTTAATAAAGGCTTTGACAGGACCTGTTTTAAAGCCTCCTTCATTGACAGCAGACTTCTTTTTCTTCCTGACAATTTGCTCAACCCAAATATAGTTCAACTGAGAAGAAGCATCTGATTTTCAGTGAGAATCCCTCTCCCCCCTTTTATTTTATTTATTTATTTAATTATTTTCACATCTTCTAGTGTGAGCACTGACAGATGCTTAGGGAAGCTCAGTGAGAAGCTCACACGTTGGTAGCTCACCGGCGGTCTCTGGAGCTATCATAGCTTGTCATTTAACTGCTGCTCGCAGGGTACTTCTCATAAAGGACAGAAGTAAGAAATTACCCAAGAAAAAGCACCTTCCACAGCTTCTCAGCGTGGTGTGTTCAGGTACCTGGTTCTTGTCATGAAGGGCTCGTCCTTCAGGAGAAGCAGCTGAGGCTTGTGCTGCAGGTCGTTCCATCAAGCACAAATATTTCCATAAAAGTAGTTTTGTGAAGAAAGTTCGCATCCGGGGCAAAACTTGATACACCTTAAAAACAGTTTCAAGAACCCACTTCAGTTAACTAACTATAAATGCAGTTTTGTGATGTATTTTATTTTTAATGTTAAAGTAATTTGCAAAAAGGAATGTTGTTATGAGCTCTTTTGTGAACCTTTGAGAAGTAATCGTTTAACTGTCATGTCTTATTCCCTTGATAGTCAAAATATCTTTATAGATTTTACGTATATAATTTATTATTAGTTATCAAAAAATAGGCGCATTAATCACAGAAGAAAACTTCATTAATTTTCAAGTCTGACTGACAAGCAAAATATTTGGAATTCAAAGTTAACCCAAAATCCAGTGGTATAGATTATGGAATATGATGCTTTATTATAAGCCTGTTGACTATAATAATTGGTGTATTTTCTGCTGAGATTATTGATTGCTCAAGATTATTCTCAGGAGTCTCACCGAAAATCTTTCAAGGCCAGTGGTGTCAACAGTGATGGGCTGTGATGAGTTTCAATTTAATGTATTCCTTTGCTTAACTCCCTTGGTACTTTACACTTGAGCAGATATGACAGATCTTCTGGCAACATTTATGTGAATATAAGATATATTAAATAATATGTAACATTTCAAAACTCCTTGGAGCAGTTTCCATGGAGACCAAAGGCATCCACTGAAAATTAAAATATGGAGAATCTCAATTTATGGGATGGGAATATTAGATACAAGGCTTTGAAATCTTGTTTCAAGAGGTAGGAATCTATCTGCTTGGTTAATAATGGCCATATGCACTCTGTGTCTGGATTTTCTGAAGAGTTCAGGAAGTAAATAAAATACTTTTTTAAAAAGGAATCAAATATTTTTAAAGCAATGTGCTAGAAAGATAAAACTCACTCTTACTGAATACTGAAAAATGAGTTAATAATCAGGTTTATTGCAGAGACTTCTGTAAGGAACAGGAGGGAGGAAAATGAGCCAGGTTTAACCAAAAAGAATGCATGAAACAATGGTATTATCTACAGAAACAAATATTCTTTCAGGCCCAGAGTCCTTTGTTTAGAACTAATGTATTTATGCTGAGACTGCTGAGGAGAATTGCCTTAAGGTGGGAAATAGCTCCCAAGGGCAGATTCCTGTTTTGTTGTTCAGCTTCTGAAAATTAAAATGCCCAGTGTAAGCTCTGATATTGGCTATCTTTGTGTTACTTTAAGTAAGTCACATGTAGCTCTCAGAAATGGGGTGTCACCAAGAGTGGAGCTCTTTATATCAATATTTATATGCTCTCAAACCGTTCTGAGTAACAAATACAAGATTGCCCAAAAGGCAAGTGATAGAAGAACTATGAGGACAACAAAAAGTGAAGGAGTAAGAACAAAAGTGTCTCTAATTCTGTGCTTTAAGAGTTGACTTGTGAGGAAACACAAATCAGTATCTTCTAATTTCCTATTTGGTAAAATAGTTACAACAATATGGTGTCTAATGACTGGTCCCCAGTGGAAATTCTGCATAATCACCAGAGTTTGATACTATGGTCAGTGGGTCAAGTAAGGGCAAATTGATAGTGATAATTATAGTCATTTATTTAGTCATTTATTCCATTTTTGAGAGATTGCTGTAAGAAAGAAAAAATGCTAATTAAATATAAAAACAGATGGCAAACAGAGGCCTTTGCAAAGGTTAACATTATAAAAATTCTTAGCTCTGAAATATCTAAGTGGATGAGGCATTTAATTTATCCGAGAGAATTAAAAAAAAAGAAAAAACACTTGATATTCAGAACAAGATAATGAACAACATTGTTGACAGGAAGCAAGCGTACTAATAGGAGGAGATGAAAGATTATTCAGTTTGGCCTCTAATTACTGCCTTATTAAATTCTACGCTGGTACAGAAAGTGAGTATGTATATATGAACTGTTTTATGGCAACATTACATTGACAGGATCTGTATTTGATTAACTAGGAGAGCAAATATATGTGGCTCTTTCACCTTCTGTATGTTGCTTTTTAAATTATAAAAGCTTGTACTCGGCTAAAGAGTTCTAGATCAAAGCTAGCCTGTTTTCAGTCTCCTCCACCAGAGTCTTTTCAGGCTTCAGTTTTCAACTTCACTTTATTTTTAAAATAAAGAAAGCTGAGTTATCTAATCATTTGTCTGCAAATGCCAGCAGAGATCATGAGTAAAAAGGAGACAACTATTTCCAAAGTTTGGATGATAATAAAACCTGTCAATGGGAGTACCGCCAGGTTGCATGCAAGTGCCGCTGGTTGACATTTTTTTCACCTAAGACTATCCCCTTTCCTGCTCAATGTAGTATAAAAACATGGTGGCAATATCAAATATCTGTGTTTCTCATTGCAACCAAAAGACAAAGTGACATCTCCTTACTTAATACTCATGAGGGATTCTTGCTTATGTTTATAAATATTATGCTGGTTATACCTTCTTCATGAAGAAATGGACTGTCAGATGTTTATCTTGCCCATGAAATAATGACTGGATTTTAAAGAATTGGCAAGCTGTAAAAGTGCTGGGCAGCTACGGTCCAGAAACAAACATCCCAACTGAGTCCGATCAGTTCATTGCTTGCAGAGGAGGGCAGCACAGGAAGACTCTCTGACACTTTCCATAGCTGCATGAATTTACTATTTGAAATCTAATATTAATTAGCAATACTGGAAAAGGAGTTATCATTTGTCTTATTCAAATTGGTTCATAGAAAGAATTGATTTCAATATTTCTCGCATGCTGCTAGCAGCCTGGCAGCACCATGTGAATCAGTGACAAACTCCAAAGCCGACATTGATTATGCTGCTACGGGGGTGATTTTGAAAGTCAAATAACATCAAGCATCAGCTTCTTTTATCTTAACATTGGTTCTGGAAAACCAATGTTAAGATCTGTTAAGGTCTGTGATGTGTATGAAGAAATCAAACAATAATGTCTACCGATGATACAAAAGAAAAACATATTTTTTTCTGATTTATGTTTGTTAAGGTTAAGGTGAGGTGAAGGATATATTGTTTTCCTCTTTGTTAGAGTTGCTAAACCATTAGGTGAAAGCAATGTAAATGAGGTGTTACAAATATAAATCTTTTTTAAAAGAAGTTAAAGGCAATTAGAAAATGTGTGATTTTTTTTCCATTTCTCATATCAGAAAAGAGAACTACATAAACATTTGTTTACTTGGGAATATTTCTGGCAAGGACAAACTGGTAAAATAACAAATCCAGTCCTGCTATAACTAACTTAGCAATATGAGCAGCCCCCTAAAGCACTGTGCAGACATTTGAACTCTGTTGTACAGTATAATTTGGAGGATCAGGATCTTAGATTTTCTGTACATCTTTTTATACTTAACAAAAGATTTCAAGGTAATCTTAAAGATTTACATGGCTAAACAATTTCATTCTGGCAATCTTTTGTTGTAAGATAACTTTTTAGTTTCCAGTATGATAGTTGATTTTCAACATGTACCTGTATTTCTAACATATGCTCTAAAAAGACTATGACTTAACCTGTTATTTAACAGGTAAGTCAAATGCATGGGCAGCAGGGAAAGGGGAAATCAAGTACCAAAATGAGAACTAACTTGTTCTAGTCTAGCAAAACATTTGGTAAGTTCAAGAGAGGCCGTGTCTGCCTTGCACAGAACAACTGTTCTTCCACTGAAAAAATGACTGGTTGTAAATGACGGCGTTTGAGATGGTTTATGTTTTTAGTGGATTAGCTTCCTGTCAAGAAATGCTGCTCTGTTGCAGTTGAAGCACGTTGCAGGAACATGTTTGTCTCAACATGATACAGAAATTAACTATATCAGAGTCACATGTATTGAGCTTGAAAGCACTTAACGGTGTTCAAGGCACTGTTTACAAGCCCTGAGGCTGGGGTATTTCTGTTCCACAAAACAAACTGACCTCTTCATCTTCATCTGGAGACAAAGCTTATGTTAAAAAGTCAGTATTTTCTACAAATAGTAATTTGTTAATTTATCAGCTATACTTAGTCTAGAATCTCTACCAGGTCTATTCTACTGCCAAAGTATCCCTGCAAGCTGGTCTTTCTCTCACTGTTTTTTGTATAAAAAGAGACTTGGAGCCCTGTGCCCTTTTTAAACTAATAAGGCAGGAGTTCTGCTGCACTGTTACTGCTCCACCCCATCAATTCCCTTTGCTGTTGTCAGGATATTAAGCCATCACTTGCACTTTGTGCCCTGGAAGCTGCTGAAACATTTGGGTATGGGACCAGCAGGCCTCCCACAGAGTGGAGTGCAGGATCCAGGGTGTGCAGGTGTGGAGGAATTGCTTGGAAAGGGGAAACTTAGAGAAAACCTAGGGCCTAGCAGAGGTTTTGGCATTACAGAGCTTGCTTGGGGTGAGACACAGTTGCCCCTTCCAAGATGGCTGCAGCGCCCGGACTCTGCTCCTCCAGGGCTCCCTGCGCAGCACAACCTGCCTCTCCACGGTGGCAAAGGGCAGTAACGGAGCTGGTAGCAGTGACAACACCACGGTCAAACCTGCTGCCTCCCTGTGCGGGGCCGCTCATCAGCCGCACAGGAGCTGCCAGCAGGAGATACTTGATAACATGCCCAGTGCAGAGCCAGCAAGGGCGGCAAATCACCCCTTTGGGATGAACCTTGCTTGAACTTTGCTCCTTATAAGCTCATTGTAATGTCAAAACACACCTCCATCCCCAAAGTCACCTGCCTCCGAGGTATGACCCGCCATGAATTCAGTACTGCCAGAGTTGGGCCTATAGCTACCACAGTATTTGATGTACCTGTTGAGATGAGTCCAGCCATGCTCAGACCCTCTAGCCTCTGGGGATGGGCTGGAACAGAAGGGGACTCATCTCTTACCATATTGACCCTCTCTCCCACTTGAAATTGCAACAGCAGGTTCTTCTGTTCTGCTTAGTTTATTCTTGCTCTCTTTAGATAGCCAGAGAACCTCTCTCTAGATGAGTGATATGCAACTAATATGATGACCTTTGTGGCAAATACTGTTCTCTTCAAACATCTGTACAAACACCTGCTGTCTCGAATTCTTTTACTATTGAGGTGCTTCTAGCCTTCAGCTGGCTTCAGCCCTGTTGTCACATATGAACATATAAGCAATGCTGCCTTGAAAACAGGAAGAAATGCAGGTGAAACAGATGTTAGAGGGTAACATAACAGTGGGTAAAGATCAGGGGATAAATACTGAAATAACAACAGCGGGGACATATTTTACTGCAGTTGAACTGTGCATAAGGTTACTGGACAGCCCATAATGTAATTCAGCCTGATCACTTGTGTTTCATTTCTAAGTCAGTTTTATGTCTGTCCTGAGCACATAGGAATCTTCAGAAGAAAATTTTACAAATGCTATATTTATCTTTCATCATGTGCTAAAGGATATGAGAGATTGTGGAACAGAGTCCTTCAAATGAAGGAATGAGAAAATTAGGAGAGGATTCTGTGTTTGATGGAGTCAAAGAGAAGACGATGACAGCTGCAGGAGTAGATGGTATTGCACAGGGGAAAAGCTGAGAAGATTATCTTGTCCAAACCCTTTTTCAATACACTTGAAAAGGTAGAAAAATGGAAAAGAACAGGACAACTGTCTAGATGATGTAAGGGGTTTACATTATCTAAGGTTTTTATGAGTTGGGATGATGCGTTCTCTTTCCACAGTAACTAATGTCCTAGTTCAGGTAACAATAGGTTACCCTTTGACAATAAGTGCATGAAGAAGTTGGTTTGCTGAGTGTTTTTTTAAATATATGAAGTGGTTTATGAACTCAAGCTGAGGTAATGTGAAAAGCATGTTAATGAGGGGTAAAGTATAAAATAATTAAAATGAACCTTAATTTAAAAGAGGAATATAATTCTGTATATTTTATGAAAAGGATCATGCAGGTACCTTCCAAGGACTTTTAATATATGAAGAACCAAGTCAAGGCTGAGAGAGTAAATCTTGGTGCAGGCAAACTCTGAAGAAAAATTAAAGATTTTTCATATATTGTGAATATTCAGTCTTTCTTCTTAGCAAAAATTTGAAACAGCTACAAATTTGTCAGTTTCTAAAAACAATGGAAGAAATAATTCTGCTTCTTGTTTTAAAGCTGTGGATATGAGGAAATTGTATTCTTGACAAATTACTTTTTGTCCCATGTTGAAATGACATCATGACTGCGAAAACATTTAAAAATTGCTCACTGTTAAATGGCATGTAAAGCACAATCTTTGCAATTAGAGCAAGTAGAATTGAAAAATAGGATGAATATGATCTAAAAGACAATTTTAGACTTTGCACCTAAAAGAGCAATTAATTAGACCTATGGTTGTACTCCCTTAACTTGGAATTTGCCATGGAAAAGTCTGAGGTCAGGATTTTTGGTGGTTTCATAACTTAACTACTGTTTTGTGGCTAGGATGGACCATTGCGAACATGATCAGTTAACAAACTGGGGCAGATATTTCCATGACCGTCTTCTTTCCTGTTGTGAAATGTGGGTATTCTTATCTAGATTTGAAATGCTTCTGAGACAACTGCGAGATAATTTAGTGTCAACAATACTAATGAGAAGATGGTCACATCTGTAAGTATAGATATACCTATAATATATATGTTACTTGTTAGAAAACTGGCTATCAGATATAAATTCCAACAAATATACTAACATAGTTCAATTTCTAATTTTAAATAATTCCACTTTTTTCTCTTCCACGGAGCTTCTTACCTTTCTGTAAATTTTCCCAGTTATGAGTCCTTTTTAAAAATGCAGGTGTTTGTTTTTGACCAATATTTTTTTCTCAGATTTTATTCTTATTTACAGTAGGTATTTCTCAGAAGCATAAAAATAAAATCTGTTTTTATTTCAATTTTGTAGTTTTACATTTGGGAAAACACTGTTTTCTCTGCTCTGTTTCTGGAAATAAAATGAATAGGCCTTTTTTTTAAGCTTCATTTCCTAAGAGAATGAAGCTCATAGGACTGCTTCCCTGTCTTCACTAATCAGTCTGAACTCTTCATTTGCCACATTCAATGGAGAAATTAAGATCTCAAAGATAATTAATTTCTAAAAGAATTATAAACCATATAACTAATGAGATAGAGAAATTGATGCCCCCTCCAAGGAAGAGGTTTTGGTGCAGTTGTTGATTGATCAGGATGTGTAAACCTGGAGGTCATGCAGGAGGTGATGGCAGTGAGTGGGAGTTTAGCATCTTGTGGCAGAACTTTATGGGACACAAGTTTACATGAGATTTGGCTTCGTTGCTGTCACAGTTTTTTGAAATTTTCATTTTGTTTCTAAAGCGATAAACTGAATCAACGAAAAGATGCTCTCAGATATGTGTGATAGGACTGGAATTTAGGAGGCTGTTGGAAGAAAGGGCAAAATAACAGCTTTCTGTTGACGGTGCATGATTTGGCTTCTTTGCAGTAGGAACAGAATTAAATCTCCCAGGACTTCTTTTTTTGTTGTCTTGGAGTAATAAAGTTACCTGCTGTATTGCTGCTTAAAGTAATTGACCACTTCCTCTTGCTCTCTTTCACCTAGTAACTACAGCAACTTTCTCTGGCACTGCCAAGGTGACTCAAGATACAGTCTTCAGACCTAAGGTCCCTGGCTGAAGCTAAGGCACTGCCTATGTCTCCTCCATTTGCACATGGGACATTGGCACTACCTCCTGGCTGTGCCTTTAACACCCTTCTTATGTCTTACTGTTGGCTTGTTGGTAGAGGATGAAACTGGGCTCCAGGAGCTTGTTTGTAGCTTGGTGAGTGTGGTCAGTGTTGCTTCTGTGTCTTAATTTGCTTAACTGCAAAGTAAGAACAATGATTTTGTCATTTGTCTTGATGCATCTTGATATCTGTTAATGAAATGTGCTATGTAAGAATTAAATATTACACATTTATTACTAGTGGTTGAGAGGAACATTGGATTGGATGGTGGAATATGTTTAGCATGAATCTGCAACTCTTCAAAGGCTTTTCTTAAAAGCAATTGGAAGATCCTTCTGGATGCGTATAGGAATCCTGAAATAACAAATGTTGCCATATGCTGAATTACAGAGAAGCTGCAATACACACAATTCATTTCTGTCATTCAGTTTTCATTCCCTCCATGAAATTAAAGGCATGAAGTCAACTGAAAAGCTGAAAGAGCTTCAGTATCTATCATCACATACAATATGCTCTGCACCACATGGTAAGGGAAAAGATTTCAGCAGTGGCTTTCGATAGTGAACAACCAGCAAGAGGTTCCTTTTATGTACCTGACTTTATATAGCTTCCATCCCAGCTGTTCTCACCTTTCCACCTACTCCCATCTGCACCGAAATTAAAAAAATATTTTATTTCTGTCTTTTTTGGTGGCTTATATTTGGAGTTCTCCACCTAAACCCTAAGGTAGACATAACCTCATCTAATTTGTCACCACAACTGCCACTTGTACTAATGTCTTAGCATATTTCCTGGGGAGGCCAAGGACTATTAGGAATGCTAAAGGAACTACCGATGCCTCTTGTATATAGATGCATTTGTGTATGCTTGCAAAATTGTTACAAGCCTTCAAATACTTCTGGGACATAGAGAATAATATTCCAGTCCAGTTTTATTGCTGAAGAAATGGAAGGGCAATCATAGTTAATGATGGTCCAGATCATTCTGCAGTTAAGGAAAAGAACTGGGAATTGCTACCGTGAAAGCAGGTTATTTGCTATGAATGTACTACCACAGAAACAGACCTAGTTGTTTCTATAACAGACATCTTGCAGTACCTCCTGAGATAAGACCCTTGAAGGCTGAAGGTCTTTTTTTCAAAAATGGCATTCTGTGCTCCAATTCATGATACAAGTGCTTCAGAATCACTTATTCATGTACCAGTATTAGTGTAGCCACAACTACATACAGCTCTATGTAATTTGACATCAGCTACTGAACTCTGTAGTATGCTTCAAGTACTTGGTGCCTACTTGAGAAGCTACATCTGAATTATGTAGATTAAGAACCTACTTTGCCATTTCTCTCAAAATTAAAATCTCACTTTTAGGTTCACAGACATCTATTTAGGGATGCTGGACATGAAAGGTTTATTAATTACTGTACTTAATTTCTTAAGTCCTGTCATCTTTGCCCTCTGACTTTAGATCCAACGATATTTTCAAGTTGTTAAATAGATCATGTCCTTTTCACCACCTAAATTGAAAAGCTCAGTCCTCCAAATTCGAATTCACTTCCAACCTAGAATGCCCTTAGTTCAATGGCATTTACAGTTTTATTCCAGTTATCTAAGTTCTCTTCCTCTTGGCCTGGATTTGTTGCTACACTAAAGACCAGCTTGGTTTCTCTTATGAATCTTGGTAAGATCTTCTAGTCGAGATCAGTCCATGTCATCAAGCAGTAAACATACTGGGTGAGGGTAATGGACAACCCTGTGCAAAATGCAGGGAGAGATGACCATGAGATGCCAGTCTGCCTCTTTATACACAACAGCTCAAGGGTTTCTCTCCACACTATAAGCATCCTGAGTTCAGTATCCTACCCTCCAAGAGAGAACTGCTTTTCTCTGACATTACCCTATTTGAATTAAATACAGAAATTATGTCTTAGTATTATTAGCCTATTTAGATGAATTACTTAAAACTGCACTTGCAGACCATTGTTAGCTTCTGTTTTAGTGAAAATTTCTGGTCTAATCTTTTTAAGACCAGATATTTACTAATAAACATAGCACCACAATCATAGAATTGGCTCAAAAACAATGGAAACTCTCTTGTAACCAAGTTATGTGCATGCAGTAGCAAAGAAATTAGCTTGCTCTATGGCCATAGCAGTGCTCCAGAAAATCAGTTCTATAAATGCATGTATTTTGCATCTTATTGCAGAGATTTTGAACAATTTCTAATACTCCAATTTAGAAAGATCCATCGCAGGAATTAAAATAGTTCATGGTTAGATCCACAGATCACACTACACATTAGACAAAGTGAACATCATGCAGCTTTAGCAACACTCTTCCTGTAGTTCATTTCTAATGGATTTTAATAGATTAATGCAGAACTTTGAGGTGCTTAGGTATTCTAGTAATAAGGTACCAAACTATTTAATACAGTGTGATGCTTATATTTTAGAACCACGGTCTTCATTATCAAGTGGGATTTTGGGACTCTTTCAGAATCCGACTTGCTTTCTGTCCTCCTGACCAACATGTACTAGAAAGTCTTTGGTGACACTCCAAGCATTTTGGGAGACATTCTCCATTTATGCAGTAGCTCCTAAAGCAGGGTATGGACCTATTAGTTGTGTTCCTAGGAACTACTGTAGTATAAATAATCATTCAGTCAGTCTAGAAAGAGATCTCTGCAAATGCTCAGCTGTAGTTGGCTGTGGAATTTTAGCAGAACTGCACTGCTTTGAGCTGGCAATCCAAACATCTTCATTTAGAAACAAAACACCATACGGTATAATCAACTCACCACAGTAATTTTCTTCACTGCAGTATCATTAAAGAAGTACTGTAGCATAAAGAGGAAACTGAAATATGTTGCTTAGCCAATGAGAAGGCCAAGTGCCTTGTGCAACTGTGCAACTGAAGCTATTTTTACTTACTCCTCTAGTGTGATGCCTGAATTCTTGTCAGTCTTCCTGCATTCCCCTCACATGTCTATATCTCACTTTGAGTAGGAAATGAGTTGCAGATCTGAGGTTTGAAGACTCAGCAGTTTCAGAGATTTTTAAATTCTCATCCCTCTCTCAAAGGGACTGACTCTCTAGTATCACATGAGTCTCTGGAAGAGCTGAAACCTGACGTTGGACCTGGAAGTTCCAGTCAAGTGCCGAGAGCCACAGCTCTAATCCCTGCTGTGAAGGGTCTCTCCTTCACGGCACCCTTTGCCTCTACTAGTTGTGGTACAAATGTTCAGCCAAGAACCAACAACTGCGAAGGGCACAATACCAGAGGCAGATAGCAACTTTAGCAGATATCTTTCACTCTTAAGGCTTAGCCTTGAAGAGATATCATGCAGTAATTAATTCTGTATTAATGCTTTCCTCTCTCCTTTGTGTTTGGGAGTTCACCCCTTAAGGAACAGTCTGAAGGGTGAATGCAATTGAAACAAGTTATTTTTGTAACTTGCTGCTATTGAAACTGTTAAGTGACTCGAGAGTGGCAGAGTCCTCAGAGCACATGCTAAGGACTCAGAAAATGATTTTTTTTTTTTTACCTTCTATGAAATGTTATCAAATCACTTCAGAAGGGTTTGAGAAGGGATCTCCTTTATAAGTTAATTGATATAGACCAGAACAACCAATACTGAAATTACTTGGAATTAAGCAGTCCCCTTCTGATAAAAGAAGACATTAGAAATAAGGAAAATAGAGCACAGCTGAGATTCTGCTAAGCAGAATGTCACTGTTATGATTACGGTAAAGCACAATACAGGATGGATTATGCTTTTTTTATTTGTTTTTTGTTTGTTTGTTTATTCAGTTGGTTGGTTGGTTCTGGCCTTTGCAGGCAGTTCTTAAAAATAAGCACCTAAATATCAAACTTTTGACCAATTGATGATTTCTGCAATGACGAATTGAGAATAGCTTTGATGTAACAAAGTGCTTATCACCTGGGGTCTTTAGTGCATCACTGTTTAAAAGTAGTTGCTTTATATTAAGCAGCTCACAGCATCACAAGAGAGATGCTATATATGCTTTATATATGAACAGAGGTAGAGGTGTTAATCCTCAAAATATTGAAGCCTGGGACC
>JAUBNY010000146.1:29115-43436 GCA_032275445.1 Crypturellus soui | reverse complement strand
AGGGTGACAGAGCCCTGGAACAGGCTGCCCAGAGAGGTTGTGGAGTCTCCTTCTCTGGAGATCTTCAAGACCCGCTTAGATGCAGTCCTGTGCCACATGCTCTGGGTGGCCCTGCGTGTGCAGAGGTGGACTAGATGACCTCTAGAGGTCCCTTCCAACCTTAGGCATTCTATGATTCTATGATTTATCTGCTAAAGTATTTGAGGGGTTGATTTAGACTTATAAAGTGTGGGGATGGAATTGATGCTGCAGTTCTGTTCAATCCATACCCAGCCGTTGTCTGTGTATAGCAGACTGTCAAAGGGATGGAGGAATTTGGTAATGTTTATTATTATGTTACGGGAGCACCTGAAAGGTCAAATTCAGATTGGAGTCCTTTACACTAGAGGTTGCACTTGTCTGCATGGAGCTAATATCCACTTGGAAGAGCTCAGAGTATGAAGCAATAAATAAAATAAATTGAAAGAAGGATAAGTAGAGATTGAAATATTTAAAAGTTAGGAAGCAATAAATTCTTGCATGCTTGTATGGGATCTCGATAAAGTTACTGTTTTTTTTTCTAAAATGGTAATTGCAAAATAGCAACATGCTCTGAAAAAAGAATGTTTCTGAACCAAAGTGGTGAAAGAAATAATTTAATTCCTGATTCTACAATAGATTTCCTGTGAGGCTTTGGATGAGAGAATTTGAATCGAGGTGGGGAGGAAATACAGCTAAATATCCTGTGAGAAATAAAAATGACTTTCAGAATGTCATATTCTTGTAGAGTCGGATAGTAAAGTATTATAGAAACTTTGATGTAGTTGCTTAAGTGTGATAAGCCTATTTATTTTTAAATCAATCTTCAATGTATGAATCAAAATGTATGGAGCATGATGGGATTAGCAAAACTGTATTTGAAAGTGAAATTCCAGGCAGAATGAAAGAGAAGTTATAGGCAAAGAAAAAAAAGAAAAATAGCAATGACCAGAAGAGCAATAATATAACATTAATTAAAAGTGTGGTGAATGGAAATTATCTATATTCACCATGAATTTTCTGAGTTGATGCCATTCTTGCACTAAAAGAATAAAAAATCTTCCTTTGATAATTTTGATTTCTGCAAACAAAGATACAATAATTCTTCTTAAAATAAAATATATACCATGATCAGATGGCTGAGTGAATGGAAATTTTCCTGTGGGGCCTGAGGAGAAATAAACTCATCATTCAAAGAGATGAGAAGATGCAATATACAATGAAAATCCTGTTTCAAAGCATGCTTTTATAGTATTTTTCCATAGTGCACTGTGTGTGTACGCATCTATGCACATACACTTACATACAGACATACACACTGGCAAAAGCCTCACCTGCTTGGTAGAAATAACTGTTGGAAATACCTGCCCAGCAAATAAATGTTTCTACTGAGGAAGCCAAAAGTATTTCCCTACAGCATTCTCAATCAGGAGGAGGAACGAGGTAGTAGAGCATGATATAGCTTAAGAAAACCCACAATATCCTCTGCCTAAAAAGTTTATTTTCATTTCAGGGATGTTCAAAGCATTATAAAGAGAAATATACTTTTGGGGACCCATGATGGCTGAGATCAAAAAATAAATAGCCTTTTTTTGCGTTCTGCAGACTAGAATTTAGTACACAATTTTTGGCACAGCGGTGCCAGTATATCTGGGAAGTTGCCATTTGTACTTTTGACTTAATAATTTAGACCTTTGTGGAATAATGTGACTTGTTTGTCCTGTCTCTGGGAGGGCACACTGACACTCCAGGTGCCCAAATTCTCAAGTTAAGGCCTCCTTAAGTACCACAATAGATATCTAGTTGTATTTATGGGTAGCTCCCTGATCTTGAAAAATAAGACTGTTCTTCAAAAGGGTAATTACATTCCTAAATCACCTAGAAAGCATCACTAGAGTGAGGGGATGAATAGAAGTGGAAGTGTGTGACTGTAAATCAGTAGAGTGATTTGCAGCTCACATGCACAACAGACTGGCACAAGGGTTTTATCTGTAGTGGTTGTTCAAAGTCAGCACTTAAATTACAATTTCTTTACTACCTAATACTACAGATGTTTCACAAACCCACTGGTAGTGCTAAGAGACCATCTCAGGGAGAATCCCTTCCTCATCCCTTCTTCACTCCCCAAGAGCAGGTAAACAGCACTGAGGGCACTTGGGGTTTGGTAAGCATCTCTCTCCCTTCCAAAACATCATCCACTCCCAAGACAGCCCTGAATAAGCACAATTTATAGATTCATTGCTGCAATATTAGAGGTTTAGTTTAGTTTTGAATAGTAAAAATTTAATGAGTTCACCTAAAATAGTCTGTTGTCATAGCAATACATTGGGAAATTTGATTTGCTGCAAAGAATTATCCTCCCGTTCCTTCATTAATAAACTGTGTAGATGAATTACAGGTGATGTACACACCTGCCTTGAGGGATCAGGGTTGCCTGTTAAACTCTGTTGGCCAGGGTTTGGTGAGTGCAGGGGAACTATTGCACAGTAAAATAATGCCCTTCAAGTTCACACAAATATTTTGCTGTGTACTATGTTCACAAACCTCAGAAAGCCTTTGGATGTTACCTTGGTCATCGCTCATGAGGAGCAGAGACCCATTTCTCCCACCATTGCTATAGGTGGCAGTTTTTCTTTAATGAAATCAGCTCCTTCGATGGTTGGCAGGAAGAAGATATTGACATTGCTTCATTAATAACTTGAGCAAGTTTAGCTCTTCAGAGAAATCTAGTGGTGACTCTGATCCTGGAGTGAATTTCTATCATCTGGAATGTCCTCCGTGTGCTGGAATGCCCTTTACTCGTTTCATCAAGTTCCTCTGTCAGCATGACACAAAGTGACATTATCATCTTCCCATGTCTTGGCTCACCAATGTGGAGACAGATCATTTTCTCCCTCTGGCTGGATTATATTAATAAACTACCTAGACGTGGCCCTCCCTGTGATGATCTGCACCCTGGAAGCCCTTTGCCTCATTGCTGTAGTGACCTTATATGAAGAGGTTCCAGAAAATCACACTGGAATGCTTTGACTAATGCTGAAAACTCATGCCTGTTTTCTGGTTTTACACTTCCTGAGCTTCAAAGTATCAAACAGTGATGCTTATCTTGTGTTTTCTTTTACATATGTGAATGTTGCAAAAGGAAGAGAGAAAAGGTATGTCAGTCTCTTGTACTTGCACACTGTTGTATGCAGAAGAAGAGAGTGGAAGCATTTCGTTGAATTTCCTTTGCTCCTGTCACTTGAGCAACAAGTGCCTGGTCTTCTTATGTTACAAAGGGCAGGGCATCAATGGTCTTTTTACAGAAAGTAAAATGACTCATTAGCAGCATATACAAAAATGCACTAAGCCAGAGCCTCAGGAAATAGAAATATGATGATATACTTTAGCTACACGCACTTAATCACATAACAGGTCATTATCTAAACCACATAATAAAAAGTGGGGAAATTATGACCTTCAGCTTCAACCACAGTCTTTTACATCTCCAGTTAAGTAAATAATCACTTGTTTTAAAAGCTATTGGATTAGACATTTGGATTATCCATTGCACTGAATAAAAACTACAGACATGCATGCGTGTCTAGTAACAGGCAGCAACACCATTCAAGTTCTACCAAATATATTGCAGACATTACATATAATTAATTACATTTATATCTATAAAATTGCCTTTTAGAAGGATATTACTTTGATTTACTGACTCTATAACATAGTTCTGGACATCAGAAATGGGAATGACCTGTTAGGTCATATAAGTCTACTATTCTGCTGGTACAGGCTTTATATCACGATCACTTCACCCACTACTGATCTGCTGCCACATTGGTGTGTCATTAGGAAATTAATCTGCTATACACCTGTCCATCATATTACCTACCTCTATAAAAGCACAAATTAAAGTATGGGAAAATTGGTATGTCCTTGAAAATTCCCTCTAACTTTGGCAGTTTGATAGTCAGACAACCTGCTTAGAGAAGCAACATTATAATTGCTTTCATGCATTCAACATGATCTGAAGATTTGTCCAAGAGAATTTAAAGAGTTATAAGGTAGTCTAAGATCATTTATTAAAGGAGAAAACAAAAGGAAGATGAAAGGAATTTTAACTTTCCCCTTTTAGGCTAACACATCCACATTTGAGTCCAGAAATTTTTAAATTGTAAAATTTGATACAATGGATGAATGTTCAGGTTACCTCTGAAGTATCTCTATGCATTCACGATAGGTAACAGTAAGGTTTATTTACTGATATTTATTACCAAATGCTATAGGAAACCATGGGATATCCTGTAAATATTGATTATTTTGAAGTGTTATTATAGGTAACCCATGTATGGAACTCGAAACACAAAGCTGATTAAAGAATGCGGCGAGAATACCACTGCAGATATCACTAGTGAAGAACGTGCTCTCCCAGGGGGAACATTCTGAATTTATGCAACATGTTTTTGATATACACATGACTACTGGCCATTGGTCTCCAATTTCTGGACATCTGCAGCCCTCTCAGAACTAGGTACTGCTCTGAGGATGTTGCTGATCATTCAGGAATCCTGGAGAAATGACCAAAGGCCTCCAATTCCATGTGGCAACATTTCCAGATAAAAAATCAGAATGCCAGTTATGTAGTAGCCATGATTGAAATGTGGCAGATGTTAAAAAAGATTTTTTAATGTTTATTGAACATTGTTCCTCAAAATGTTGGGTACGTGGTATTTTTGAAAACTTATGCTCTTCAGGGAGTTGTCCCCATCTTGACAATAGTATCTTTCTAACACATCTGGCTTGGCAATCCGTTGTATATAAAAAAAGGAAAGTTACAAATCTACAACCCCTGTCTCTCCTTCTCTCCTTATGTTTACTTCTAGCATTTTTTTTTTAAATCCCTAATAACAGTCTGGTCTATGTAATTAACACCTGTATCCATCTAGGGCTCATATTTCCATCTTTAAATATTGTGCAAGTAGTTTTGACAGCAGATGTTTTTTTCTTTAGGTGGTAATAACATTTTCATGTAGTTGTCTTTTGAGACCTCACTGGGAATCGTGAACTGCTAGTTAATAAATATCACTGTTAGGCTAATGACAACTCATGTTGTCAGAAGCCATTTCAATAAGCCTGGGCAACAAGATCATCTGAGTTTCTGACGGAAACCATTAGAAAATACATTTTAAAATCAATCATAGATGCAAACCAGTTTCATGGTTCTCCATAGTCCAGGCCTGGTGGAATAAGCCTCACCCTGCTCTGTTCATGAAAACATTGACTCTGGTGGGTCAAACAGAGCTGCTAGCAATAAGAACATATATATTTAATGAAAGGCTGTCAGAATGCGTGAGATAATCATCACAAGATCTTTTGAGACTATAAAGATTCATTTTATGATTAAATAATAAACTTTCCTGTCCATATTTTGATCTCAGCAATTTAAATCTTTCCCAGGTACATTGCTCAGGTTAAGATTCCTGGTTTTAAGATATGCCAGTGGTTCGTCCCTCTTTATTTTCTATTACAAGAACAAGATGGTGTTCTGTTGCTTTTCCCAGAGTTACACAGTTCTTTTAAGGATCACATCACCTCTAGGTTAAAAGGATTGTATTTCTCTACTCCTCCGACAACATATTCGTTTTACAGTGAGAAGCAGAAGAGCTGACACAGTCAATCTAAACACAGTGTAATCCTTTGATTTCATAAAAACTCAAACATTATTAGAAGAAAGCACCAACATGATGCTTTATGGAACTGTGGTCAAGAGGGGAAATGGAGAAAAACATTTCTGCATAGCTGGGGCCTTTGACCAAGCATGGCACACCAGGTAAAGTTTGCTCTTTGCCTTAACCTCACAGCACACGGGCTCTGCCACCAACACTGAAAAATTGCCCCTTCCAAGAGGGGCTAAATTGCTACATGGAGTAAGTTGAATGTGAAACTAAATGGGATTTTAGGAGTAGTTGTATGTGAAATGGGGGTCTGCATGGCATGGGAGCGGGTGTCAGGCTGGGACAGTTGTGAGAGAGGAACCAGTCAGCCCTCCTTCCTCATGCAGACTACGTTCCCCTACATGGAAGGCTTAGTGCCATTATGGACTGTACAGCAAGAAAGAGAAATCAGTTAATATAAACCAGTAACAGCATACTTATATATCTGTAAATATTTCTGGAGAAGCTCTTCTAGCACAGGAACTCTAAAACAGCTTGTGTACAATCAGGGTAATCTCAGAGTCGGTCTGTTCTCTAACCTGTACTCTGTGCCCCTTAGCTTACATAAGAACAGCCTTTCTGAAAGGTAAAATACCAAATAAGAGCAATGACTGTAGAACCTGCCCTTTAGAATACATTTTTTTTCTCTGTTTCTGGAGGGAAACATGGGTTTGGTGATGCTACTGCATCAAAGCAGTAGAACCAAACAGTAGATTTGATCATAGCTGAAATACAGCGGTGCTTGACTCTTGGTTTGAAGTCTTACGTTGCGCTTTCTGTGTAAGTAATCAAACTGTGACCTGCAGATCTAATTGTCACTAAACATTGAGTTTAAAAACTAAAAAAAAAAAAAAAATTTCCTTCTTTCCTCCCCATGCTAATGTCATTAGAGTCGCTATGGCCATAGTGCTTTTTGCTAACACTGTGCAGGGTTAGCGTCTGTGCTGCTTCCGAAGGGAAAGGACTGTTTAGGATTCTTAATTACAGACACAGAAAGGTGCTTGGACCTTCAGACTTCAGACAATCTTTGAAGCCAGTCTGAGAGAGCAACACAAAGGAAAAAGCTTGCCAACCACTATGAGAAGATGGGCAGGAAAAAAATATTGTAAAGAAAATGAGTTTGGATTGTCCTAAGAACGATTGGAAGCTGATTAATTTTAAGGTTCTAGGTATGGATTGGTTCTCTCCTAAAGATCAGAAGGAAATGGGTCAATACATGAAAGATTAGCTCAGGCCTTTCAAAGGGTCTGGAACAGGATCTGTTTTCTTCTAACAAAAACCTCAAAAGAAATGTAATCAACATTGGTTACTAAACTGATCACAGAGTCATTATTAGCAGAATGAACATCTTTTTTAGTTTATGAAGAGTATAAATATGATCAGATTTTTTAGTAATTAAAATGCCTGTTAATAGAAAGACTTTTTTCCCCCCCTCTGAATTACTTATTCCCTTATTCAAGTGAATAAGGAAACATGAATGATTCAAGTGAACAGGGATGCTGGTGGCCATTTCCATATTCTGACATTTCAGTTCCAGGAACATAAGCATATTCATGGACTGGCAAGAAACAGAGAAAAAGGCACTGGGGAGTGCACTACATGGAGCAGCGCCTTCCTTATTGCTGCTCTGAAATACTCCAGTCTACGACTCGGTGCTTAATGTTAAACCCGCTGAAGTCACACTGCTGAAATTGTTGTTGTTGCTACTTCTGCAGCAAGATAACAGCCCTAGCGTGAACTCTTGGAGCTTTAATCTGTGAGCGAGCAGCGGTGTGACTCTTCCCCAGACGTGCTGATTACAGATGTCTTCAGCCACATCCGCCCCAGTGCGGGCAGGGAGCACAGATGTGTGTGGATGCAATCTCCGCACGTGCCTCTGGGCCGCTATCTCTAATGAATCAATAATCCATCCAGGTGCAAGCAGCCACTTCCCTGCTCTGAGGGACAGCCCTCAGCTGAGGTGCAGATTCTGGACTACCTGCAAGATTCATTCTTTGTGAAAGGGTAAGAGGGGAATGGTAGGTAACTAGCTCAGGAACTACAAGCTGTCTTCTGAAATAACATGCTGGTCCTTATTTAGACTGCAGGGTACTAGTTGTGTTTTTATGCTGAGCTTTTCTTTTTTTTTGCATATTTACAGCAAATTAGCTGCAGTGCTACTTTCTGGAGCATATTCTTCAACAGCAGGTTTATAGTAACTTGGAAAAAATGCGATCTTTGAGCAGTCACTGAATCCTTTCACAATTTACATGCATTATTCTACAAATTATAAATATAGAACATTTTCCTCCCACTCTTGCTCATTTGCCAGTGCTTAAAATCAATTGTTTCCAATGATTTCTAATTCACACTTAAGAAAGCAGTTCAACTTGCATTGCCTCCTAAACCTTTTCCAAAAGATGTTACCTTATAGGATATTATTAAAAAGTGTGTTTTGTTTTGTTTTGTTTTGTTGTAGTTGCAGCTTGTTGTTCAAGTATTCACCTAGCTAGATGCTGGATGAAGTATCCAAATAAAGCCATTAGTGAATTATTTTCTCAGAAAATCTACACCAGTCATAGATTTATATATGGTGGAAAGGCAAGGTCAATGGAAGGGTTCATCCAAAGCTACACATACTATATGTAGTAAATACAGAAATGAATCAAAACATCCCAGGATCCATTCTCATCCTTTAAATAGTATGTAGTCCATGTCCATGCTTTTCTTTGTTGGAAAGTACAGTTATTTATTCTAAAAAGTTATAAGAATCTTCAAAGAGCAACCACATGGTGTTTGAACAGGAGTAACTCAAAACATCTTTTATTTTAACACATTAGAAAAATTCAAAACATTGAATGTATTTGCCTCGTTATTGCCTTGCTTCTATTTTTGGGGGGTGACCTTCCTCATGTATATAGACCTTTGTGATGCATCTTGTTTAAACTAGAATATAAATACTAAAGAAGAAGGATATGGAGTCAACATATATATGCAACAAATGTGTATAGATGCATGTATGTATGTGGTGAGAAGGAATTCTTGGTTGGATATCTTCCTAGCAGGCGCATACTAAATTTAGGGAAGAACAGCAAATTATGCTAATAAACCACTGAGGAGCATCCCGGCATCAAAAACCCTACAGAGAAATACTGCTTCCCATACCATGCACTGGAACCTGATATCCTATGACACAAAAAAGCCTGTGAGGAGTACTGTATCCTAAATATATTCTTGACACCAATGCACAACTACTTCAATCTGTGCATTTAGTTACATTTTTTTCCTGTGCTAGAGGATATCATTGTGCTTGAGTGGGAATAGAAGTCACTTTTGATGTTTCAATTCATGTATGCAGTTTATATCTTTTTGGCTACTATAAAACCCTAATAAACTTTTATCTGTTATTGTTTATAGTAGCTTCATGTTTGCATTTTGTATTTTCACTTGGAACAAGCAAAATCAATGTGAAAAATCTTGCAGCTGAATTATTTTTCCTCTTCTCACCTATTAATATTCATGTGTCATGCCATGCACAAACATTAAAGAGAAAATCCTCTGGGCTATGTGCAGTGAGGGGAAGTGCAGATTGGGGAAGATTTAGTTCATGGGGTTCTGCCTGGGTCATGCAGCAGAGCAAAGTTAGAAACGCAGTAGCGTCCTAGCGTAGTAAGTCTGTTCTGAACTGTGGCAAATGCTACTCAAAACCAAAATGACTCAATGTTGGTGTTGCTAATTAAAGTTGGTTGCTGAGAGTCTTACTGACCAAGGAGGAAACAGACCGCCCTGACAGGAGTGATGGAGCTGCACAGGGACCTCGTGGTTGGGAAGAAGGTTCCAGCACACAGGTAGTGCTGGGGCTGTGGGGGCAGCAGGGCTCCGAGGGGGCATGTTGGTGATTAAAGTGACAGAGATTTGCCAGACAATCTCTATCAAACACAGGAGTTAGTTAAGGTTTCTGATACAACTGACTGGAATATAAAGATTTTGTACAGAATCTCTGTGGGGCCTTGAAGCCTAGTTTAGCTGCTCTGCCCTTCCTGCAGGCTCTGCCGCTGCTCTGACTCAGCATGAGGCCTCTGACTCTTACTTGATTTAAATGATCTTCTGCAAATTCTGTTAGTTTCACCAGCCCCAGTAAAACCAAGGTAAAGTGCTAGCATTTTCTCAATATCTTATTTTAACAGTTTTTTCCCCTTTTTGTCTTATTTGCACAGAGATGTGCACTCTTGTGAGCCAGTCCATGTGTACTACTTAGTCCAACCAACAGCTACACACGAGCTGTTTAAATATGGGTCCTGTTTTGTTCTAAGGGATGTGTGCTCAGCTCAGGCAGGATTTTCTTTCAGTAAAAAGAAAGCACTGCTTCTTCATTGCTTGTTACCTTCTCCCTCTAGTGCGCCCAGAGCCTTCCTCTCTGCTTTGCTCTCTGTGCTTGTGTATGTGCATATCATGTTAGGGAATGCAGAAAATAATGCGACTATCCAAAAGGGTAAAAGGAGAACATTCAGATAGGGAAACCTGAAGGGCCCAGGAAATAGGACAACTGCTTTATTCATTTATTTAGATTACAAGTAGATAATTTGTATGATCTTTACGTTTACATACATAAAGGTCTACAATAAAGGGCTATAATTCACATACTGGGTTTCTAGCTGACTTGGTAAAATCAATCTTTTGCTTCCAGCTTTCTGATTGCATAAGAAGAAAATGAGACAGTAGGTATTTCTTATTGTGTATTGCCCCCTACAGATAAAGATGAATACAACAATAAACTGAATATTTGGTTGTACTGCAGACAATCCAATTTACACTGATGTCTAAGTTAGTTTCTGAAGTTAAAAATCATGTTGTCTTTGTTGTTGAGGTTTTAGTTTGAATTGTTTATTTTCCAATTCAGCGGTGGTCATACAAATGGCAAAAATACATATTTTTTTTTAAATAAGAAAAGCAAGCAAAATAACACATATGGATTCTACTGATTTTCATTCTAGAAGTGGGCAAGAAATCTTCAGTGCTGTCATTTTTTTCCAGCCTTTTCTTCTGCTGCAAATAGAAAATATTAAATCATCTTTTCAACTTCTCATGAGATCTATATAAACCAATATGCATCAGCATTTTACTCTAACATGAAGGAGAGAGTGATAAAAACAAATGAATAACTTGCCTGACATGAAAGCACATCATGCAGAGGGAAGCTTATTTATCAGTAGGGCACCTTTAAAAATTGATCGTCTATATTCATATTGCATGAATACAGAAGAGTAAATTGAGCTGGTGCATGCAGGTCTGTGCACAGGCACACACTCAGATGCATAAAAAAGCACAATATCTCCCTGCAACTGCAAACGAAACACAATTACTGGAGAAAATAATGATGTTATAATAAAATAAACATATATCAGTAATTTTACATTCATTATTCAGCAAGAAATACCTAATTTAGGAGAAAACTTTGTCAAGAAAAGATTAATTGCAACTTGTTTTTCTAAGCGTATAATCTGGTAAACTTGGTTCCACTGGGTGATCACAATGTTCATTAGAATATAAGTGCTCAATTCTATTTCAATTTACCTTAATTGTTTTGCAATTAGGTAACTGGTCCTGCAAATACCCTCCATGGACCATTACTTTTGGGTCACCCATATGCTAAGACGTTAGGAAACATCTTTGGAGACTGCAGCTTCTGCCTCCGCGCAGGGCTCCGTGCCACGGCTATGCCCTTGCACTGGGCTGTGACAGAGACGAGAGGGAGCTTCAGCGCCAGGGGACATAGCTAAAATGTAGCAACTTTGCCTATGTCTGCCTGCATTTTTTGGTGAATATATGTCCTTCTGAACCAAAAATCCAGGATAGCAGAACTGTGTGACAAGCAGGGAGAGATTTTCTTGTTGTTATTTGATAAATGCAATACAGATTATCTCGCAACAGCCTTGCAACCATGGCCAGGGAAGCTCAGAAGTCACCTGGTTACAGATTAGTTAGTCACACTGTGACACTCCTCACCTTGTATCTTTGGTACAGTTGCAAAGGCCCTGATATTTTACAAGATGGATGCTAGTTTTTACTATATTTCTAGTGGATAGAAATTAAATATATATATATATATATTTTCACATCAAATAAATTGGTATAAATGGTTAGGATTTATTCAACATTATTATTATTAAGCAATATCAGTTTGTCGAAACAGTATTTGTTTTTGTAAAAATTTACCGATTTAAATAAAATCTGTCAGAGAGGAAGCACTTGCATTGCCCAGGTGTTTTGTTAATCAAGCAACTTTATAAGCCATGAGAGATGATACAAATGGATTGACTGCCTTTGAAGTGATCAAACTATTTGTTTGAGGAAGCAGAAATTCATTCAGTAGAAAAAGTGTAGCTCAGGTCTTCCTGTGTCCACAATAAACTAGAACTTACCTACCTCTCAGTTCTGTACCACAAAAATGGTATTTTCTGGATGGAGGGAACCTGGGAGCTAGACATATCAAGAGGAATATACCAGACAGTTCCACTTAAATCTTCAAAAAGCTTTTTACAAAGGCATTTGAGAAAGGACACCTGCTGTGCAGAGAAAATCTGTTCTGGTCCAGGCAGCACTAACATTCAGGCAGTGCTGCACAAGCTTTCATCCAGCTTGCCTCAGACTCAATTAACAACCACCTCTTAGGGGGAAATTCTTCTTTTGTTTTTCAATTTCTGGTCTGGACATCTGGTTAGCATACTGTGCAATTAAATCTGTTGCCTTCAAAGCTGGCTTTTTCCCAAGATACTTATTTTCATACTCTGATTATAGTATCAGTTTCTTATTCTGATAAAAAATTCTTAAAAATGTATGCATCTGTACATCATGTATGCATACATTTATTTATCATCTCACTGCTCCACATGCTAAAACCTATGGCGATTTTAATGCATTTCTCAAAAAATGGTGGGTTTTGCATTTAAGTTCCCTATAAAAGAATGGCTTTTGTTCAATCCAGAATATTGAAACGGAAGAACTTGATGTTGTTCACTGTTTAGCTAACATCCTGAAACGGGGGTGGCTTCCTAAAGAATTTTTTGCATGATTACTTGGATTCAGAACATTAATGAACTCAAATACAGTTATGATTGTGATGTGGTAGATAAAGACTTTATAAACTGTTTATAAAATGCATTTTTGTTTTTCTTATTTGGAGAGATTTTTGCATTTTTGTTCAAGCTTCATTTGAATTAATTTTAAAATTACATGATGCTCATGACATAATCATGAGATAATATCACTTTCAATATTTATGGTATTATGGTAGTTTATTTTAATTTAACAGCAATCAGTTCCAAATTTTGAATAAGTAACAAGTGGAATAGTTTTTGTGCCTGCTGTCAGATTATTTCCTATTTGTGCTTTTATATTTCAAATTAGTCATTCTCAAAAAGTAGATTTGTTGTGGCCCTGACATCTGCTATGTATGGCAGGCAGAGCTGGTGATGGTGGATATGTGCCTAAATTAAACTCAGTAAAGAAAAGAAATCTTCTCTCTCTTAGTTTTAAGACCGCATATGCAGAGAGCTTGGTGCCTCTGGAGACAGAATAGGGAAAATAACCCACAGGAGCAGGCTTTCATTTCATTGAATGTTCTTACATTTTTTTTTTCAGTTGTTTTTATGATTTGTCCAGTTCTTCAGAAAAAAAATCAGAGGTGGAAGCAGGTAAGAGCTCTAGAATGTATCACAATAAGATTATTTTTCAAATTATTCTAAAAAAGTTACACGCTTTAGCAGTGGCCATGACTGCACTGCAGACTATGGCACAGTTTATATTCCTGGTTTACAAAAATGTTATTCTGGATGCTTACTAAGTTACTTTAAATTTTATTAATTGAACATTCCGATTTTAAGCAGTCACTGTCTATATGCCGTGTTCTGTGAAGACCCAAAGGAAGTACCTTGTTTTCTATGAATTAAAAGTCTATTGAAATAACTCAAAGAAATATTTGTTTCATTCTTTGTATATGGCCAGATTAAACCATCTATTTATGAGTCTTTCAGCTCAGTAGGGTATGCTAGATAACAACAGCTACCAGCCACTTACCTTAAGCATTGAATACCCATGACTCATTTTGCCATGTGTAATTTCATTTCTAACTAAACTAGAAAAATTACTGTGAGTTTTGAGTGCTCAGAACAAGGTCAGATTGTTTCAAACAGTTATATTGAATCACAGAAGCTATCAGAGGGAAAAATCAGCTCCTCTTAAGAGCCCTTGGCATTTTGGCAGATGAGGACCCAGAAGAACTCTGCAAACGATCTGCAGATTTTAAGTGTCACGGCTGTAGTGTAAGGTCTGCTCAGAAGGAAAAAAATTAGCATCAAGTTGCAGGTGAGACTGTAAAGTATCACTTCAAAAATATACTCCTGGTTTATATAGGTTAATAGACATTTTTAAACTCCCACCCTTGAATCAGCTGGGATTCAGGAGATCACTACTTGCCTACGGTAGAACCTTTGTGGAAGCATGGCCTGTAAAGGGGAAACTTAGAGAAAACCTAGGGCCTAACAGGAGTTTTGGCCTTACAGAAGCTTGCTTGGGGTGATACACATCCAGGATGGCTGATGTGCGGAAACTACCACAATCTGC
>JAUBNY010000146.1:4602-20493 GCA_032275445.1 Crypturellus soui | reverse complement strand
GTTCAAGGACTGCTGTTCACATTCCTTTAATTCAGGGAGTATCCGCTATCTTCTTTAAACTCAGCTCCCTGCAGTCGTTTCCCATGGGAAGGCCTCTGTCCTTTGATTTATTCCCTACAAGTCAGGGCACCTGGAAGGGTTTGGCTCAACAGATAAAGTCCTCTGTGGGTAATAGAGCTGTTCTTGAGCCCTTTTTGTTCTCTGCACCGTTAGGTAACAGGCATGGACCAGATGTCTGAGTCTGAATATGAAGACATCTTGTCCCAAGTGAAGCGAGGCTGGCTGATCTCCTCTCTGCCTGAACAGGCAGGTAAGGGCCAACTCTGTGCTCTTCTGTGGCCACCCAGAAAGATAGGGCTGGGCTTCTTCAGGGGCCACTGAGGAATGCCCTGTGCTCTCTCTCACTTGCACTTAGTACTCACGCCTGTGAGCTTCAGTGAGGGGCTGGCTGCTTCCTCTTCCTTACAAGGGGCTGCTCTGGCTGAGCACCTGCAAGAGGAACAGAGGTGCCAGTGGAGAAGAATTGTTTTCCCAGTGCCAGCCCCTGCTTCCCAGCACCTGCCTAGGCAGGCCCATAGCATCATGCAGCCAGTAATCACCTGACTCTTCCTTCCTTAGGCATCCTGAGGCCTGCTGTTACCCTGCCCCCTTGTTACCTTCTGGGGAAGCTGTTGCACGAGTATATCCCAGCAACTGTTGTGCGGAAGGTAAGCCTGAGCTACTGGGAGCTGCATTTTTGGAGGGAAGGAGGGGTTGTGCACGGCACAGAGGGAGTTCCCAAGAAAGTAGCCAAGCAAAGAAAAGTCCCGCTTAGGGAGAACCTGGGGCTATTGGACACGGAGTTGCCCGTGCCAGCACCCTGCTCGCCCGGTGCTCCTGCAGAGAAAGGCAGGTGGTGGGAGGTGCATTTCCCTCTGTGTTTTCCAGTGCTACTGTTCTGGTCATACCTGTGGGCTAAGAGGGAGCTTTCCCTGGAGTCCTAAGAGCATCACCAAAGGTGGCCCATTGTATCCATACCCGTAGCAGGGTGGTGTGTTCCTGGCGACCCACCTGCCCCTGCCCAGCTGTACGCCCTGCCCTGGTAACTGCTGCAGGCAGTGGGGGCTCAGGCAGAGGTGGCTGGTGAAGCTCTCCTGCTCTTGTCCTCCAGATCAATGACGGACAGACACTGGACTGCTTATCCGAGCTACGTCCGGTCGGCTGCCTCTGTTAAGCTGCACTTTGCAAAGGACGTGAGCTTAGAGCAGATGTGCAAGGGGATCCAGGACAGCAACGTGATTATATCAAAAATCATCTGTCCTTACAAGGGCGAGATCAACAAAATCTACCTGTTTGACAAAGTGAGTGTAAGGGAGCAGTGTACCCCACAAAAGTGTGGGCAGCAAACAAAAGAGAAGTGGCTCTGCCTATTGAACAGTGAGCAAAAGGGAAGCAGCTCTGCCTTGGTGCTGAGATCAGCACCCTTGGGCTTGAGGCTGCCCTGACGCTCTACTGGGTTCGACGGAGGCTGCAATCATTTGGGACAAGCAATTTGCTATCATCGGCCTTGCCCCAAGGTGTGCTGCCTCTGTCCTTGGCAGGGCTGCACAGTGCTCTGTGTGTTTGGACTCCCTTGAGACAAGGTACACAGCGAGAGCGTCCACGCCTTGGAAAGCACTCTCAGAATCTCCAAGGCGTGCGTCTCGAGGTTCACGAAGATTGAGTGAGTGGGGGACGTGAAGGGAGGTGGGCAGGCAGGGCTGTGCAAGGGCCCTGCTGAATCCCTGCCGCTCTCCGTGTGTGTCACGGTGGTGTCCGTTGGGGTCACAACCAGGACGGTGTTCTGTGGAGTCGTTGGCCACTGCATGAGGCACGAGTACACAGGTACGACGTGCCCTGAGGAGCGCGCACCTGGGGGGCTCTGTGTAGGCAGAGCCGTGCGCCAAAGGAAGAGGCGAAGTGGCAGGGAGCAGCCTGTGGCCCATGTCTGCTGGACTGGGCCAAGGGCTTGGCCTGTGGTCTACTGTGAATGACAGAGCAGTGTGGGTGCACTGTAGTGGGGGGAATGAGACCTGAGGCCTTGTTGTCCCTTTGGGTTATGCTCCCGGTGGTTGGGGGCTTGCCTGTGCTGCAGACCAGGCAGCTGTTGGCCCTGAAGGCTGCAGTGGGTTGATCTCATGAGTATGTGAATGTGTGCGCTCTCTCGAGTCATCGACCAGAAGGTGAACTTGGCAGCCCGTCTGATGGAGTACTATCCTGGGGTAGTATCATGCGACACAGCAACCTATGCTGCCTCTCGGCTACCCTATGCCTGCTTCAAGGAGCTGCCTGAGGTGACGCTGAAGGGCATTGTTGATCCTGGCACCATCTATCAATATCTAGGGATCTTGGAGGAGCCTTGAGTGTCCTCATTGAGCAAGCTGGTTATGTGCATGGTGGCCCCCATGGTCTACTCTTGGTCAGCACAGAGCAATTGTGCAGAAAGAGACCAAGCTGGATGCCACCTGGGCCTTCTATCCCTGGGGCTGAGAACATGGAAAACTGGGGCATGACTCTGCTTTTGCCCTGCCTTCCCAGGTGCCTCCAAGTTGCTCCCTATGAGCAAAGCCCAAGGAAGAAGTTGGAACAGGAACAACTGCTGAAGTGTGGGCAGGATACCATGCTACTCAAAAGAAGAGCGGGTACCAAAGAGCACACCCACAACTCCCTGCGTGACTCTGCACCCTCCAGCTTCTGCCTGCTTAATTGACTTTTGTTTTTCTTTTTCTCTTGCTAGCATGTTTGGCATGGAGCTTAAAAAGGAGAGGCCTGAGAATTCCCCCTTGCTTGGTAGGTGGAGAACGCCTTGGTCTCCTGAACGCCCATCTCCTACCCTTGATACCAGCTAGTTCCACTGTGGGAATGGGGAGGCAGTGAGGGAGGGCAGGTGCCATGGTGGTGAGGGGGAAGCGTGCCAGCGGTTCTTTGCTTTTGAGCTTGCTGCAACAGCTTGCTCTCTTGTTTGCCTTCACAGGTCAGGAGAAGGAGATTGCCTTCTTTCAAAGATACCTTCAAGGCTACGTGGCCAGGAAAGAAAGCCACCTCATGGCATTTGAGGCCATAAAAGACTCTGGAAAGAGCCATTTACTTACTGAACTTTCCAATTTAGGTCGGGCTGCTGGGCATAGGTGAGTGTTGTAGATCAGTACATGTGGATCGCTTCCCCTGCCCTTGTACCGATACTCATGGGATCCTCAAGGCCCTCTGCCAGTGTGCCTGGCCCTTGGGCTGTAGCAGCTCTCATAAAGCAATGTCTTCACGTGATTAGGAGCACAGCAGCTGTGTGCTGCCCTCCTAGCTCTTGAGGGTGTGAGATGTGGCTTCTGGAGCCCCTGCTGTTGAGCTTCCTCCTTTGAGCCAGGCTCAAAGCAAAGAGGAGCCCGAGTTCCAGGCTTTTCCCGCAGCTGCAGACCAAAGAGAAGAAGCCCAAGTGGTCTGCCTGACAAATGCTGCTTGCATGGAGGAGCCTACCTGGGGCTATATATCCAGAGCGCCCTTGCTCTCGGCCCTAGATTGCACCTCTCCCTAAGAGTGTTGCTTTGGAGGCCTGGGGTTCTTTGGAGCCCTCTCTGAATCTCGATGTCCTTTTGCTTTTGCATGGCAGGGTAGTGGCTGTGGCACTGACGGAACTCAACCTGAAGCAGGACTACTCTGTCATGCAAGTGATTCTGGCCATGGCAATGGGCCTCCAGGCCTGCAAATCCTGCAGTGCCAGACAACTTGTCCTGCAGGAGAAGCTCCAAGGAGTGCTGGAAGAGAGCAGCTACTGCCTTCTCAATGCCTCTTTCCTAGTTAAGGTGAGAGCAAGAGCCCTCTCTGGCCTGGGCTAAGATCTACTTGTGAGACGTCCCGTGGCAGAGGTCAATTGGCCTGCTCTCCTGTGCAGTGACCTTAGCTTCTGGTGGAAAGAGCAGGGGGATAGCACAGACTTCTGTGTGTGGGCCTGGCATGGGGCTCCCTCTTTGGGGTGAATTTAGGTGCCAGACTGCTGCAGGCAGTTCAGTGGCCTGGAAAGGCCATTGCAGAGAGACTTTGAGATGGGGTTGATGACCTGGTGCTGAGCTTGCCATGGCATGAGCGGTCTGCACCATCCCAAAATGCCCACTGTGAGGAAACAAGCTCTTCTGCTCTTGCCACCCCTCCCTGCTCAACACCCTGTCTAGAAGCTCTGTGCCAGAGACCCTCAACAGGAGCTCTGGTCTAGGCTCAAGTTGATGTCCACGCTCTCTTATGGGGGAGAGGTAGGATAATGAGGGCAGCAGAGGCGTTTTGCTCAGTTGGGCTTGCGTGGTGAGTTGTCATGCTGAAATGACACCTGAAGGGATTTTCCTCTGTGCCTGTGCTTTTCTGGCTAGTTCCCAGTGTTGGAGAAGGTTTCCAAGATGAATGATGCTCAAAGGGGAGCGGAAGTGGAGCTGGCTTTTAAGAAAGTATTACAGAAGGTGAGCATTTCTCTTCATTGTGAATCAGAGAAGGAAAGCAAGACAACAGGTTGAGGATTCTGCAGCAGAGCGGTGGGAGGTGGCAGGAGGATGATGTACTGGAGTCATTGCCCTTCAGAGGTTAACCATCCCGTGCCATGCCCTCTCATGACTTTCCTCCTGTCAAGATGGAGGGCACGTTCTCCAGAGGAGGAATGGAGTCTTTCTGTACCCCCTTGCCTGAGAGACCTTTAAGTCTAAGAGAAGAGAGAGATGGGGAGATGCTGAACCTCCAAGTAGGCAGGGAGAGGAGAGAGGCTGCAGAGCATTCTCTGTCTGCAGACGGGCCGGCCACAGTTCCTCCTGTAGAAGATGCTTGAGAATTGCTCAGAATCCACCCTGAATAACCTGTTTGTTTCAGACTTTGGAAGACAACATCCTCTTTCTGATTGATAACGTGCACTATATCGACTGTTCCTCCTGGGCTGTTATATTGCATGTGCTCAGAGATGTGCCGATCTTTCTGGTCTTGGGCTTTGCTCATGGTCCCTGCAGAGGACAGAGGCTCTGCAAAGCTGCAGCAGACATCATGAAGCTGCAGCAAACAACTCATATTCGCCTGGAGGAGCTGACCCCTTCAGCAGTGGTGCAGAAAGCCTACCAGTTCCTTGGAGCAGTCAGTGTGCCGCGGGACCTAGAGATGTAAGTGGCAGACAGGGCCTCTGAGCTCTTCCCGAGGGGATGAGCCACTCCACAGAGGGCAGAGGGGAATGAACACCCAGGAAAGGAAGCGCATGGCTTCTTGAAGGACTGCTGTGTCTAGGCAGTGTCAGAGCTGGGTTTCTTATAAAGCACAATGCTGGTGATTGAGAGCTGAGAGTGGGAAGCTCTCAACATAGGAGCATAGGAGGCATCTGTCAGTCCCACTGTGTTGCACTGGTAGGCAGCAAGGCAGTGGTCCTGGACCCTCGTGGAGGCTGAAGTGTGGGCAGATGTTTGTCTAGGTGCACGGTGGGGCTGTGTGGGTGATGAGCTGGGACCAAGGCTCTTACTGGTGCTCGCGAGAATCGAGGCTGCAGGGGACAGGAAAGACAAGGCTTGTTGCTCTGTGCCTTGGGCACTATCCACCATGGTTTTACTGTGGATTCCGGCAACTGCTCTATCTTGAAGGCAGCTTGCATGCCAAAGCCAGGGGGGCTCACAGGTGGTGATGAGGCTGCTCTGAAGAGTGTCCTGCCTTCCTTTGCCTGTGTCACTCCCTGCTGGATCTGCTCCTTTCCAGGTTCCTGATGCAGAGAAGTGGCGGGATCCCCTACTACTGTGAGGAACTGTTGTGCTACCTCCATCAGCACAACATATTCTTGCTCCACCCACTACGGAAGGATGACAGAACGGAGGCCAAGTGGGAGAGCCTCTTCAGTAAGCACCTTTGTGGCTGGCGGCCCTGTTGTTGTGGTCCATCTTCCACCAGCCATTCTTGCCGTTGTGTTCCCCTGTGAATTTGGCAGTCAAATGGGGCAGCAGTCCAGAGCTTGGTCTGGATCAGGTGGGAGTTCTTGTGTGCCCTGCTGCTGCGATAGGCCAAACACAGGCTGAGGAGCTGAGTGGCTTTGTGAAGCTCAGCAGCAATGCAGCTGTGGCAGAAAATCACAAACGGGGAGAAGAGGTGCTCCCTGACACTAAACTACACCCTGGCATGGTTAGGAACAAGTATGCACTGAGGTGGTTATCCCGGAGCAGTGCTGAGAGTCATGTGGCTACAATTTCCCTTTGTCTTTGCCCCTTCCCACTTTGTCTGCATCCAAACATGGCAGGATTTATGCTGTCACCGCCCCCAGGTCCCAACTACTGTAAACCCTGCTGGGGGTGAATGCTGAAGGGTGGAGGATAGAGGGAGGGAAGATCAGGAATGCTTGCAAGCTCCAGGGGCGATACAAATGCTCTCCCTTTTGATAATGGCTTTATCCTGTTCTCTTGCTCTGCTCAACTTCTGTGATGGAGGCTCCCATTATCGGCCCATCCAAAAGGTCCAGCATGCACCAGGACTGCAGGGTGTGCACAATCAATCAGACCTGACGTGAGCCTGCAGAACACAGTGCTTCCTCCCAGCCTGAAAGGCGAGGGGCTGAGCTCCGCTGTAGCTGTGGCGTTCGTTTGGGGGTTTCTCCTTTCCCCGGTCCCTACTTCCTGTGATTGCAGGGGAGCTACACCATGTTGAAGATGTGTGCCCTGCACTGTACTTGCCCAATGGGTTTGGTCCTGATGGAGCAAGGCTAAACTCTACCACTTCCTGTGTTGAAGAGAATGCAGCCTCGCTGGCCTCAGCCTTGGGAGAGGGCAAGAGAGAGAGCTGTGTCTTCTTTTTGTCAGGGATTGCGCTGACTGAGCTGGACAGCATGAATTTCTCAGAACAGATGGTTCTGAAGTGTGCAGCCATCATTGGGCCAATATTCACCATGGAGCTGCTGTTCCACATCCTTCCCAAGTGGAGCAGGGCCAAGATGAACCAGATACTGACCATCTTGGTGAAAAGCAACATCTTGAGGTGGCAGAATGCCAAAACAGTGGCAGAAGACAGCAACGTTTCCCACAAGTGGTCTACCACAACTCAGGAGGAAGAGAATGGTAAGTGGGGATAAGAAGAACCCAGGAGTACTGTGGGCTTCTGCTGTTCCTGGATGGGCTCCTGCTGAGACTCCCCAGGGCATGGTGCACTGCCCATGTGGCTGTGTGTAACGCCCAGGGCAGCCTCACCGTTGCGGGTGAGTTGGGATGGGGAGTGTAGCAGGTTGGGACTGCCTTTCAGAGACTGGAAAGCAGGAGCTGGCTGTGGCTTCCTTGTGCTGCTGCTTACAGTGCCACTGGCTGCTGTCTGTTGGGAGGGAGAGCAGAGCAGTAGCCTGTTGCATGGGCCATGCTAGTCTCAGCAAGGCAAAGGGGCCCTTTTGCTTTAATGTGGCTAGGCTCTGAGCTCAGGAGCGCTGCTTTCCTGCCAAGGATCCTCGTCGAGGGATCCCCATCATTCATCCGCTGGCTGTGATGGCCCTGAGCTGCGGCCCCAGCTCTGGCTGTTACAACGCCCCATTGCCTTTCAGAGGAGCAGAAGAGCGAGGAGCTGCAGTCCAACATCCTGGTCTTCCACGCCCCATTGCTGCAGGAGGCCACCTATGAGCTGTGGCCCAAGGCGCAGAGGATGGCCATGCACCGCAATTGTGCAGCCTTCCTGGAAGAGCAAGCACACAAGTGCCAGTGCTGTGGCAGAGGGGACTCTGTGGCCTTCCACCGCTTTGCTGTCAGCAGCACCCAGGAGAGAGAGAGCTCTGATAACGATGCTGACGAAGGCTGCTCTGCCAGATTAACAAGTGAGGAGACCATAGAGGATGAGCTCCCTGCCACTACGGGTATGCTACCTGCCGTGCTCTGCAGCCTGGGCCTTCCCATGGTGGTTGCACTATTCCTGGAGGTGCTCCTCTGTCTCCAGGCCCTGTCTGCAGAAGCAGTTCCCTGCAACCCAGGGGTGCTTTCAGTGCAGTGCAGATGCTTTCCCAAGAGCCTTGGGGTGCAGTCCACAGCCCAGCAGGCCAAGGTGCATTTCCTGGTGGGTGTGCTACCCTTGCTCAAAACATAACACCTGCAGTGAAGGGAGATCTCGGGGGGAAGTGGCCAGGAAAAAGAGGTGCCGTCTGTGCCTTGACTCTCCTCTTGTGCTGATTGCATATGCAAGATGCAGCTCTTGCCCCTTGAGAACTGAGGGGATATTTAACTCACGCTTTGTTTCCAGAACCTGTAAGAGCCCAGCAGAATAAGATGAGCTTCTGGGATGAGACTTCACGGTGAGCAGACCAGCATTTGATTATTAGTGGAAGTCAGCGGCTCAGGCTCTCCAGAGGGGGCAAGTGGAGTTCCCACTTTTGCCTGCTGGCTGTGACACCAGCTGAGGAAAGAGCTGGCCTGTTGGGTGGGAGCTGGGATGCAATGGTATGGGAGAGGAGTATCCTTGAGGAAACCAGGGGGATCACAGTGATGATTGTCCTGTTGTGGTGCAGCAGCCCTGGCATCCTAGGGCTTTCTCACTGTAAGAGAGCCCTGCTGCAAGCTGGGCACTGCTGTGATAGAATGCTAGTCTGAGGTGCACTAGAATGTGCTCTTCCTTGAGGCAGGCAGAGCAGGGCAGGTGATGCTAGCGTGTCTCCTCTTCTTCTGCGATCTTGTTTCCAAACAGAGCCACAGAACAGTTTATGGCCAAGACAGAGCAGATGGTGCCCAGCACAACCAAAGGGACGCATGGTGCCTCCTGCTCCTGTGAATGCAAGGTCACTGTGGACTTGGTGCTCGTGCCCTTGCAATGGGCAATGATGCTAGGGTGCTTTATTATCTGCTGGAGAGTGAGGCTGCCTACTTGCATGTCTCCAACAACTACCTGGTGAGATGGTCTGCTTGCCAGAGCCCCCTGTATGTGGAGGCCTCTCAATTGCCTTGCCCTGGGCAAGCTCATTTGCCCCTTGCCAAAGGAGAGGCCTCTGTGGCACCTGAGGATGAAGGGCTGGGCTCAGATCCAGGCTCTTCCTCCTGCTTGCCTCTCCTGTGGCAAGAGAAGCATGACCTTGGCACAAGGTGCACCTGCAAGGAGTGCTGTGCTGTGTATGAGGGTGGGCATTGCCAGGGGCATAGGTGACCCATCCTCAGAGAGATGTGGGAGGCAAGCAGGTGGCAGTGGTGGCGCTTCATGCAGGCTCTGCACCAACGCTCACCTGCTCTCTGTGTGCTTGTCCAAAGGCCTTTACCAGTCTGAAGAAAGCCAAGATGCTGAGAAGTGCCATGACTAAGGAAGGCAAGGGGCTTGCCTACTTTGAAGAAGCCACCTTCCTCAGCCTGAAAGGGGAGGTAAAGTGACAGGCAGGATCTGTGGACTCTGCTGGTGGGAGGAGTTCCATGCCCTCCTGGGGGCCCTGGGGCGGTTTCAGGGACTTTCCTGGCATTTGGAGGCATGGAGGGCTGCTCTGCACGCTTTCTTCTTTGAGCCCTTTGCCCTCCAGCCAAAGCCAGTCAAGGCCCTTGGCCCTGAATCAGTCAGGGACTTGAAAGTTGGTGTGTCCTCAGTGGGGGCCTTTGGGACTGCCTTTACAACCCTTCTCCCATGCAGGTCTGCTACAATATGGGTTGCATGGAGCTGGCAGAGAAGACCATCAGGAATGCATTGAACCTGCTGAAGAGGAAATTTCCAGTCACCTCAGCTGGTGTCTTCTTCAAGTCTCTGCTGGAGAAGTTGCCATGCCTCTTACAGGAAGACCAGAGACTCCTCCACCCCTCAAGAGGCAGGGTAAGACCCTGACAGGAAAGGGAAGGTAAGAAAGAGCCATTTCCATCCTGGCCCTCGGCCCTTGGCCCACACCTGCCTCAGCTTCGGTGAAGAGCATAGCTCTTAACACGAGGAAAGCCTGGAGGCTAATGGATGGCGGGGTGGCCTGTGCTGGATGTTAGGGATGGTGTGGGTGAGAGCAGGGAGCTGTTAGTGGGGATGGAGGCTGCAAAGGGAAAGGGAGTAGCCAGTCACCAGGCTCCCATGCAGCAGCCCTTTTGCTCCCTGGGCTGTAGTGCCAGCATGTCCTTGTGAGCAGTCGTTTTTCCCCGGTGCTGCTTCTTGCCTCCGTCCCGTCAGCCCTGCCTGCCTGAGCAGTCTCCTGCGCTCCCTGGCTGCCCCTGGCCCGGCCTCGCTCAGCCCTGTGTGGCTGGACCCAGCACTTTCTCCTGTGTGGCAGGAGAGAGAGGCTCACCTGGCTGTTCCAGCAGAGCTGCTGCCTTGCCCTCCTGTGGCAGCTCTTCAGCCGGCAGAACACATCCAGCAGCCAAAGGCTCTCACGCCTGGCAGCGCGCATGAAACTCAGCATGGACGTGGAGCCTTAGCACGCAAGTCACGTGAGTGCCTGCTCTCTGCAGCAGCAGCAGATGCATTTCTGACATTGCCCCTTTCCCCTGGCTGGCAAGAAGAGGCCAAATGCCACAGAGATGTCCACATGCTTGAGCTTCTCTTTGCAAACCTTTAGGAGGCCTGGGTAGCTGTTGCTTTTGGTTGCTCCTCCCATTGGATTTGTTTCCTAATTGTAACCAATTTCTGTACTGTGGGATTTCCTTGTGGCCATTTGTATAAATCTTGTGTTTATAAGCACCCTGTGGCCTTTGTCTTGACATGGTCACAGTTAGAAGAGCGTAAGAAGAGTCTGGGTGAGAGGCTTGCTAGTAAAAGAGAAGAGGGAAAGCAGCCTCTGGGTTTATGGCCTGTAGCCTCTAGGCCAGAGAATGGCCCTAGCGAGATTCAGTCTTTTGCACACTCGCCTCTTTGGACCATTTCAGATCTTGCTGTCATACATGGAGCACGCACAGCACTGCCAGGAGCTGGGCAGCCTGGATGAATGGCTGCAGTACAGGTGGGCAGCCGTGCGACTCAGTGCTGACATAGAGCCTTTTGAAGGAGGGGTACTAAATGCTGCAGAAATGGCCCAGACCCTGTGCCATCTGAACCTCAGCCTGGGAAATCTGCCCCTCTCTGTCAACGTCGGTAGGTAGTGCCCATGCTCCCTGTGAGAAGAGTTCTCTGCAGAGAGAACCTGTGCGAGTCTGCTCTTGTCTTACCAGGCTATCGCGCAATGAGCCTGAGCATGGAGCTGGAGAAGCCTGACCTGGACTCCAAGGTCCTCACCCTGCTCTTCACCACGCTCTTTCTCCAGATGAGGCAATCCTGCTGCTGCACACCCTGCCGCTTGTGTGGTGTCAGGGGTTCACTGCAAAGGCCAATGGAGTTGCCAGAAAGAGCAAAGGAGGGAAAGAGCGGGAAGATGAGAAGGGACGTGGGAAGCATTTGGAGGTGCTGACTTGGATGTCACACCGAGGAGGTACTCCATGAAGGCTCGTTGTGTTACTCCCCAGGTACCCAGAATGTGCAGAAGTGCTCTCCAGGCTAGAGAAGCAGGTGGCTGGAGAGCACAGGATCGTTGGGCAGGCCTGCTTCTTCTCCTGCTGCCTCAACCTCTTGCTTTATGCTGGTAAGTGCTCAGTGAGGAGCGTCACAGAGAGGCAGGAGGCTTGCAGAGATGGCTTTTCTCCTGATACAACACTGAGCCCAGAGGCTCCAGCAATCCTTTGGCTTCTTCAGCAGAGTGCTTGACCATTTGGCTCTGTGGGTGTCTCTCTTTTCTTCCCTCTTCCACCTCCTTTCTCTTTTTATACATTGTCTACAGGTGGTCCCAGAGTAACCTCAAAATGCTTGCAATTCCCACCTTTACTTGCTGTGTTTTGAGAGGTTCCCCCTTCTGAAAGCTCTTCTCAGGCTCCCTCTGCTCTGGCTCCTGGGGAAGCGGGCATATCCATGCTCGCGTGTGCCTGACCAGGAGGTCCCTAGGAGTCTTTGCGCTGGAATCGCTATCATTTGCTGATCAATGGCAGCAGCTCTTGGCACTAGCAAGCTGCTCAATAAAAGGACATTGATGTGGAACTTGAATAGCCCTGAAGAGCTAGGGTAGAGCTCCAGGCTTTGCATGACTCCTCTTAGATTTTGCTTGCTCTCTGAGTGCTTTCCTGGTGCCAAGATTGGCCAGTTGTGCTTGCACTTTCTCCTGCTATGAAGACCTGAAGAAAAACAAGGCAGAGAAGGGCAGTACTGCTTCTCTGAGATATATTTGTATTGCACAGGCTGCGAGTACAAGTCATTTGAAGAGTGCAGGAGATTCATAGAGCAGAATAAAGCCAACTGCAACCTCATGTCTCAGAATAGCATCCTGCTGCGGCCATATTCATCCCTGACTCTTTGGTACGTTACAGACTTGCTCATACTTTCCCTCTGCATTTAGATGACTAAAACTTGATTTAATTGTATGCCAGTGGGGAAAAAAATGCAGCCCTTTAGGAGCCTTTTGTTCTCTTGATTATTTTGTGACAGATGATGGTGAAGGTGAAGCAGCATAAGTGGGAATGGAAGTTTCCCATTTGTTGCTTAGTCCCTGATTCTAAAATTTTTTAGCCTCAACCAAAAGAACCCTTGTCTCTGGAAAGAAGAAACCAAGCAGTGAGATGACTGTTTTCAAGGAAGGCATTTTTGTGAAAGAGCCGTGCACCAGGAATGGCATGTTCTTCCTGCTGAGCAGTGTCACCAGGTCACTGGTGCATTTCAGGAGTTCCTGAATGCAGTGTGACTTGTGGAGAAAGTGTGTCCTGTGATTCTGCCGTGGCCTATAATCAGCCTGCCGCTGGGGCAGGGAGAGCAGCTGTAAAGAGGGAACCGGCTGAACCTGCATAGGAGAGGGAGCAGGAGGCAAAGGGAAGCTGCCTCCTACTGCCTGGGCTTTGCATTACCTTTTGTTCACCTTCCTGGAGGCATTCCCACTGCCCCCTGCAGTTCCCTTCTCCTCTGCTGCAAGTACCAAGCCTCAGCAAGGCAGCCTTCCAAAATGACGTGTTTCCCTTCCTGAGTCCTTGGTGCTCTGGCTTAGCTCTGAGCACAAGAGGTTCAGCTAGGAGGAGCAGCTCTTGCAGGAGGTACTGAAAGGTCTGAAGTGTAGCAGCTCTGGTGTGCTCAGAAGGGATTGGGACCTTCACATAATGCTCTTGAGTGGAGGACATTGTAGCATCTCTGAGTGTGTGTGCTGCCTCAGGCTTGACTTTTCAGGCCTAGCTGTATGTCTCTCACCAACTATAGCTTTGGAGAGATTCCCTTCTTTATGTCATGGCAATGTTCACCCAGATGTATCTCTGTTTAATGAGGAGCTTTCTGGCTAGTGGGAGTGGAGGGGCAAAGCACAAACGTCGGCATCCATGTCGCTTGAGTGGTTCTTGAGCAGCTTTGGTGTTACAGGACTAGAGCTCCTGGAGGCCTGCCTTAGGGGTGTTTTCACACCATTCCCAAGCAGCAACTCCTAGGCTGTCTTGAGAATGTGCCTTCTCTATCCGTTCCTGATAAGAGTGGCAAATACCCAAGTGAACTGCTAGGACCTGAACAACAGGCCCGAGTCGGGGTTGACTTGCAGATGAATATGGTACTGCCTGTGTAGAAGTACACAAAACTCACCCGTAGAACTGCTCATGCTAACTTACGCGTAGACCTCCCAGATGGTTTATGCTAACCTGCACTTAGGCTTTTAAACTGTAACTTTTGTAGGCTCTCGTACAGCTGTTTTTGACCTTGAAGGGACCCCTCCTGTCTGAGACCTGGGCTCTGGAAAAGCCAGAAAGAAGCCAAGCCACTGGTTCTATTAAAATGTATTCAAATGTTGCCTATTGAAAAAGGAAAAGAAATTGTGGGTTCTAGATGGAAGGGGATGAATTTTGTTAACAGCATATTGCGAGCAGCATCAACAGAAGGAACGGTTGTTGTTAGAATGCTCCCATATAGAGGGACAAACACGTGACTTGCAGCATCAGGTTGTAATGTTGCAATGCCAAAATAAGTCACTTGTCAAGAAGCTGGATACTTGTGAGACTGTGGCTGAAAGGGCTGCAGTTTGGGTTATGCAGGATAAATATAAGAAAAGAAGGAGATGAGTTAACCACAAGAAAGTGCATGCCGTGATTGCAGAAGCAGGTGTATAATGGGGCTAAGAGAAATGGGATGGTGATATTTGGGATTCCATGAATTCTGATGAGGCTGGTTCCCCGGATGAATGCATAGATGCAAAACCCATGTGGAGGCGAAAATTGGAAGTAGATGCTAATGAACAACATGTAATGAAGAATGTGATTGAAGATTTTACTCAGCACAAAGTAACTAATATAATGGAAAGGTTTAAGCAGAGGCCGGAGGAGTCCCTGCTGTCATGGATAGTGCATTTACATGATCAAGGAGAGGCAGGGATAAACTTAGACACAGGGGAATCTAAGAAATTCTTGGGTTTGAGATGAGATTCCTTTGTACAGGATGCATTTAGAAATAACGTTAAAGAGAGAAATTTCTTGGCCCTGGCTGCTCAGGGATGTAATAATAAATACTCTATGGAAAATGACCAACCAGGATCTGAACATCAATGGTATACTTTGCAAGATTGTATACAAAGAATGAAAGAGAACAGAATGAAGCTGGCCATTTTTATAGGCACCAATACTCTAATGAGCAATGGTCTGTCTGTTACCATGAGGAATAGACTTATTAAAACTGCCCTGCCAACATATAAAAAATGTGATTATGATCCTTCTGATGAGACAGGGAATCCCTTACATGAAGCAATTGAAAAAATACAGCAGCTAGGTGACCTTGAGGAATGGGGCCCCTTGGCGGAGGTGGGCCAAGAGTTGAAATAATCCCCAAAGTGGTGAAAACAGGATTTCTCAAAAATAAATATTTACCACTTTATTAAAAGTTGGAATGTCTCGTGATAAGATTGATGATATCCCAACCTCTGTTTTATGGAAGATATATAAACAAAGAGGACTGAGTATGCCCAACAAGAAAGTGCAGGATTCTAAAGCAAAAAAAAAAAAAAACAGGAATAACTCAGTCTATGGCATTCCCTCTGGAGCCCCGACGGGACATCACATACACTCGTGGAGGGCCCAACACGGGTGGATCAGCTGTTCCAGGGAAGAAGAAGGACTGGGAGCCGTACTGTGACTTGTATCCTTGAAAAGAGGCTAGGGAAATAGTTCAGCATAAGACACAGAATGAAATGACGGCCAAGTTCCAGTGCAATGGGCATGAAAGGGCCGTCAACCCCATGTGGAGCTTCAAATATTTTGGAAAAAACAGTCCTCACAAATTGTAAAAGCCTTAATTGACGCTAGAGTGGAGGCCTCCTTAATATATGGAAATCCGAAGAAATTTAAAGGACAAACTGTAATTATTACAGGTTTGGGGAGGAAACAAATTGAAGCTGTGCAAACACAAATAGAAATGAAAATAGGGAATCTCCCAAAATGATTGTATTCAGTTATGATTGTTCCTGTCTCTAAATATATATAATTGGGATTGATCTCTTAAAGGGACTGACTGTGAATCTTTCTGATGATTTGTATCAATTTGGAACACAGAATTATATTAGTGCCTGGGTAATCTTAGTCGGAAAGGTAAAAATGACCCCTGTGCAAGTTTCCTGATGCAACTACATTGGTGGCCATGAAACAGTATAAGATTCGGGGCAAGCATGAAGACATTTCACAGACAATTAAAGACTTAGTGGATGCAGGAGCTTTAAAACCCAATACCACGACTTGGAATAACCTGGTCTGGCCCATCAAGAAGAGTGATGGGTCATGGAGAATGACCGTGGCTTTCAGAGAATAAAACAAACACACTCCACATCTTACGGCAGCTGTACCAGATAGCTGTATTTAGAATCATAGAATGCCTAAGGTTGGAAGGGACCTCTAGAGGTCATCTACTCCAACCCCGCTGGACATGCAGGGCCACCTAGAGCACGTGGCACAGGGCTGCATCCAAGCGGGTCTTGAAGATCTCCAGAGAAGGAGACTC
>JAUBNY010000143.1:1185009-1223178 GCA_032275445.1 Crypturellus soui | reverse complement strand
CGGAGGCCGCCTCCGCTGCAGGCGGTGCTGACCCCGAGAGGAAAGGGGGAGAAAAATCGCGTTTCACGGTGAAACTTTGGTCTCTAGGGCTGCTTCAGGCTGCCCAAAAGGCGCAGCGGTGAATGAAAGTTGAAGACGGTTCGTTTGCAGGCAGCGGGATTAAGAAACGGGCGGTGGTTTGAGCCTGAGCCGTCTTTTTTTTTTTTTTTTTTTTTAAATCTGCATTTATTTCCGATTTTTCCTGTTTCTAGGTGACCTTTTGGTTGCAGGGATACCAGGTACCATTAGTTTTTTATTTGACTGTTGCTGTGGAACTAGTTTCATGCCTGGTTGATCGGAGACTCGGGCTGCGGAGGGGCTGTGTTTGTTGATGTGTTTGGGGTGAAATACGTCAGTCCCGAATGCCACCGCTCAGGTGCTTCTTACCGGGCTTAGGGGAACCGGTGTGCTCACAGCATGAGCTGCTTTCTACAAAACAGCAGTCTCAGTTCTGATAGATAGCATGTCTTCTGCTTTTGTTGTTCATGGATGTTTTATTTTAGCCCTCTGTCAAATTCATGTACTAAAACTTAATAGGAAAGTTTGTCTGTGCGATATGTGGAGTGTAGATACCATGGATAAGCAGTTCTAATAAGTTCTGCTTAAAGAAAAACAGAAAATTCTTGTATGATCGGCAGCCCATAAGCCGATAGTTCTAGTATCCGCTGAAGCATTTCTGTCGGTTAAAACGTTCCTCACATGAAATAGCTTTATCTTGCTGCATTCTAATTAATTTACATCTGTCATTTTGAACCTCACTTTTGTCAGACTGCACCATCTCTCCCCTGATTTTTTTTGATCCTCTCAAATTTATCAGATAGCGCCTCTCTCACTGGCAGTGCAGAACCAACTAACTTTTTTCTTTTTTCTCTTTTTTCTCTCCCCTTATTTGACCCATCTTTTTATTTGCTGAAGTTCTGAAGCATGCTTACCTATTGATTGTGCTTAAAGTTAGAAGTTTGCTGCCGTGTAAAAGATCGAACACAGCCCATGCCCCATTTTAATATTAGGCCTAAAATGGGAGTAGGGGATCTGCCGGCACTTTTAAGAAGGCTGAAATATACTTTTATCCTAATTTTAAGCTGTAACAGAGTTTCCTGGTTTCAGAAGTGCCGGTCACTCACAGCTGCAATTGATTTTTTTAGGAATTAGCCTTGCTCAGCACTTAAATTGGGGGTAAGTGATTATCTGGGAGTGACTTTATTTTAAAGTAGGTACTTCTGTCTGAAAATTTTAGGCTAAAGGAATGTGATTTGATACATATGATGATGTTCTAATAAAATTTTTGCTTTAAAAGAATGTAGGCATAGGGCCATAGTTCTTTCTAAGTGCAAGAAGCATTTAGATCATTTAATGTTTTTTTTTTTCCATTTTTATGCAGTTTTGCTTAAGATAAAGTTTATAAATTGTGTTGAGTAAAGGGATTAAGCCCTAAATATTGAATAATTAATGTAATAAGGAAAATAATATTGAAATTATAAATATTGTAAGCATTTATATTTGACATTCTACAGTTTTAATTCTAATAATACTTCAAACTAATTCAGTAGAATCATATTTCATTATCTATATGCTATTTTAAAAATAATGAAAGCTAGGTCATGCATTTTTTTTTCCCTCCTTACAGTGAGTGGCATGCTGGACAAAAGGGTTTTGGGTTTCAGGATCATCTTTAGAAAAAGATTTACTTTCCTTCATGTATTTGTCTGACCTGCTATGGAGGCTTGCAGAATTATGGATCCTTTTAATGCCTCTGCATCCCCACCTAGTCGCTGTCCCTTTTTCCATGGCAGAAACACTTGCTGTTCAACTTCTGCCTTGCTTCTTACCCCATTCCTCTGTGTCTGCTCAGTGGCTGTGCAGTAAGTTTGCATAACTGTGAAAGGGCAAGTCAGAGCCCAGCCCTCTAGAAATGTTGCTTTCTTTTAAAGCATCCTTTATTATACTGGGTGATTAAAAACAAAATATCACAGCAGCCTCTTTTGCTAGCTTTGCAGTCCTTATAACGTGGTAATGTAAGTTCTTTGGAGGAGCAGAGCTGACAGTCTTAATTCCATGGGCTTTGTGTCGCGTGTACTACTAGCATGTCTACCTTTCAGTACTTCTGATGGGCCTCCTTCCTGCCCTCTGCCTTTTGTTTTGTTTTGTTTCCTTCTTCTATGCCCCTTTGCAGCCCCTTGGATGAGGGGCAGCCTGTGTTACCACTGGTGTTGGCCACAATGCTGTGGCCAGTGAGGGTGGGCAGTTCTGCTCCAGCATTGTGGCGCTATTCCTTCGAGGTAGTGGTGGGCCGATAGGGACAGACTGTAATTTGAGTGTTTTCTGACTGCTGACCAGTCTTTTCTCACAATCTGTAGGACTGTCATATCCGTGAGACCTTTTCCCTGAATGTGCTTGAAAGTGGACAAATGGTTCAGAAACGATTGACAGGGCAAGCAAATAGGACTGGCAAGCAGCCGTATGGGAATAGACAGAGTGAACGGATATGCCTTGTTTCCTTAGGAAATTAGGAAATTTCCTTAGGAAATTGCACTTTGTCATTTATTAACTTTACTTTTTTGTATATGTTTTTGCTAGTTATGGAGACGAAAGGATACCACAGCTACCCAGAAGGCTTAGATATGGAGAGACGGTGGGGTCAAGTTTCTCAGTCTATGGAGTATTCTTCTCTAGGTGCTGGAGAGCAGACTGATAACAGTAACTATATGGAGATCGTAAGCGTAAGCTGTGCTGCCAGTGCTTTTCCAAACAGCAGTGCTCAAGGAAACAACAAAGAAAAACCTGAACTACTCTCTTGCCTGCAGCAAGACAGCCATCCGCCTGGTATTTTGCCCTCTGACATCAAAACCGAGACAGAGTCGAAGGAACTCTCAGCAACTGTAGCTGAATCTATGGGTTTATATATGGATTCAATACGAGATGCTGATTATCCCTATGAGCAGCAGAATCAGGGGAGCCCAGGGAAGATATACCAGAACGTGGAGCAGCTGGTGAAGCTCTACAAGGAGAATGGCCACTGCTCTTCTCCCCTGCATGGTGCCAGCAGGCCTTTGAGGTCTTTGATGTCGGACTCCGGTAGTGCCGTGAACGGTGGTGCCATGCATGCGATTGTCAAAAGCCCTATGATGTGTCAAGAGAAAAGTCCGTCGAGCTGTAGTCCTCAGAATATGAACTCTTCAGTGTGTAGTCCTGCTGGGATTAACTCTGTGTCCTCAACTACTGCTAACTTTGGGAATTTTGCAGTGCACAGCCCAATTGGCCAGGGAACTCCCTTGTCCTGCTCGCCTAACATTGAAAACCGGGGGTCCATGTTGCACAGTCCTGCACATGTTAGCAATGTAGGGTCTCCACTTTCTAGTCCTATAAGTAGCATGAAATCACCAATTTCTAGTCCTCCCAGCCACTGCAGTGTGAAATCTCCTGTCTCAAGTCCTAATAATATCACTATGAGATCTTCTGTGTCCAGTCCTGCAAATATGAACTCAAGAAGCTCCATTGCCAGCCCTTCCAATGCCAATAACAGGTCCACTCGTTCTAGTCCGGCTGTTAGCACTGTGGGATCTTCTATCTGTAGCCCTGTAAACAATTCTCTAGGATTTCCTGCTTCTGGCACACCTGCTGGACCTAGCAGAAGCCAAGACACTGTTCCTAGTCCAGAAACAAAAGAGAAAGGTGCTCAAGAAATCCCATTTCCTAAAATGGAGGAAATGGAGAATGCCATCTCAAGCAACACTCAGATGAACCTTGTTCAGTTTATAAAACCCGAACCAGATGGTTCGTTTGGTAGTGCATGTATTGGTGAAAGCAGCAAAATAAATTCTGATTCCCCATTTTCAGTACCAGTAAAGCAAGAATCAACTAAACATCCCTGTTCTGGTGCCTCTTTTAAAGGGAATCAAACAGTAAATCCTTTTCCATTTACAGATGGCTCATATTTTTCTTTTATGGATGACAAAGATTACTATTCTCTTTCTGGGATTTTAGGACCACCTGTTTCTTCATTTGATGGAAATTGCGAAGGTAGTGGCTTTTCAAATTCAGGCCTACCTGTGGGAATTAAACAGGAGCCTGATGACGGCAGCTATTATCAAGAGAACAGTCTACCATCCTCTGCCATTGTTGGTGTCAATTCAGGTGGACAGTCATTTCACTACAGGATTGGTGCCCAAGGCACGATATCCTTGTCGCGACCTGTTGCTAGAGAGCAGACGTTTCAGCACTTGAGCTCTTTTCCCCCAGTCAGCACGCTCGTGGAGACATGGAAATCCCATTCGGAGTTGGCATCCAGAAGAAGTGATGGGTATCCAGTTCTAGAATACATTCCAGAAAATGTGTCAAGGTGAGTAGACAAATTACTTTATATATTTATACATATATATATATAGCATTAGCAAGGAGTGAATTAAAATGGAGTCTGGTGTGATATTTCTCAAGCTGATGCATAGCTCTTTATGTCTGCATTTCGATTCTTGTCATTAGAGTTGCTGGTTTCTTCCTTGCTGTATTTTATTCTGGCTTTAATAAAATCAAAGTGCTCACTTTAATATTTAAAAAGAACATATAATATTCTGTTGTTCTTAGACTTGATATTGTAGCTTTAGTGTGTTTATGAGTTCTTACTACTATAAGTGTTGTTTTTCCCATAATGAGAGCTTAGTAAAATTGCTCTCATGTGTCCAATAATGAATATTCTATCTTATTTGATGCTTGAGTGTGTTTTACCTCAGATGAAATGTTGAGATGAGAATAAAAAAGTGGTAATATCAGAAATCTATTTTTGTAAGGATGCATTGTTAAATGTTTGCACCAGGCTTTAACTGGTTAAGTTTAACAACTAAACTCAGAAGCCTGTGGCAACATATTATTTCTGTATTTTAACTGTAGGAACATTTGGTTTGTATATATAGAAAAATGCCTCCAGAAGGAGGAAGGCTGTTAAAACTTGATGCATTTGAAAAGGATAAATGGATAATTTGATTTCCTTACTTTTGGTGAAAGAGAAACGTGCAAGTGTCACTTGAATTTGTACTTCTTGTCCAATTCATGGAAACACATACTACTTCAAAAAGTTGATGTCCATATACTTTATACAAGACACTTTCATAAGCTAGTTACATGTAATAATTTTTAATATCAGTTATGAATCTGACACCATGACTGAGTTGCAGTGCTTGCATAACCTCTTCGTGTGTCAAATTGACTCACCTAAACTTCTTCATTAAAGTTCAGTGAAATGGTCAGTAACAGAATTTGCATTTACTTTTTCCATACCTTTGTTTGCATGTCTTTCATTCCCATCAGAAGATTTGATCTCATTGGAAGATACATGACTGTCCTCACTGAATGCAACTCCTACCTTATTCTTGGAGTAGCAGAAGAAAGGGAGAAGAAGCAGCAAAACAGCTTCTTCTGTATTTGTATGGTTCAAAAGATTTCTGGAAAAAAAAATTGTATTGCACTGAAAAACATCCAGTGAGGCAATGGTGCTTTGGAGGGTGGAAAATAGTCTACCTATGTAGAGTTCATAGGAGGAAAAAAGATGTAAATATTTCAATTTTATATTAGACAGATGGAGGAAACATGACCAATGTCTCTGCATTTCCCTTACTGATTTTCAGGCTGTATTTGGCTTTAGTATCTCGCCTTCATGCTAAACTTGACGTATAGCTGGGTGTTTATTATGAGATGGATTTGTCTTAAAATACTTCTTGAATTAAGACAAATTAGGTTGTTACTACTTCATAGTGTTTTATGTGATGATTTTTTTCATAAATTAGGTTATTTATATAGTGGAAAAAGTGCCCCCCAAAATGAGGAAATGTCCAAATGTGAAGAACCAATATTTTACTGACACTGTTTTGAACACTCACTTTTGCAAGTAGCTGCTGCCGTTCCTGAAGGCTACTGCTCACACTGAGTGGAGGTTGTCATCTCCACGGGGACAGACATGAGAAATATTGGTAGAAGCATGGTTATTATTACAAACTTTTTAATGACAGTTTCTTACAAGGCTTTTGAAACAATTTTGTCTGATCTGATCCTACTTCATGGTAGCTCTTTTCATCTGTTTTTCCTCTAAACTAATAAATAGATAAATGGGATCACAAGACTTGGTATAACTGTACTTTTTCATCTTTGTTTTCTAAACTCGTGTATTTTAGGTGTGTAGGTGAGTGTAGCTCTTGCTTTGCATAATCCAAATATTGAAATTTTTAATGCTGGGAGCTCTTGCTGTGCATGTGTGGAATTCTGTTTAGGTGATGAAGATCTGCAAGGTTTTAACTCTTGAGACATGCTGATCTCTGTTTCAGATTAGGATGTGTCATCATTTCAAATCTCTAACTTAACCCTGTTATTTATGTAAATGTTGCTGTTAATTTGCTTGTTAATGGCTTTGTGCTAGCCCTTAAAAAAAAAAGCCCCATGCCCTTAAAATTTCATTTTAGCATAGCAGATTTGAAAGGAAAGTAAACTTTCAGATGAATTTAAGCAAGAGTAAGAAATGACTTGTAGAGTTATGTAGGAAATATCATTTGGTTTTCCTATTATTTCTTACTATGGACTCTTTTTATAAAAATAATGAGTAATTAAAGAAAAAAATGGTTTTGGTTGCACCAAAGAAAAATCTCTCTTTGAAGAGAGCAGAGACCTGTTCAGGAATTTTTGTACTGGTGAGGCAAGTCATAAAGACTATTGCACACGGAAAAGCTCATTCCTGCTAATGAGCCTTAATTTCAACTTTGCCCTTGTCACATTCCAGCTAAAACACAGAGGAGAGCGTACATAAGTGTGTTTGTGTTCCCAGGTGTTGTGATAAGCCAGACACAGCTTAAAGCCATGTCAGGCGCAACATCCCAAAGTGGGTTTCAGCCATTCCATGTCGACACGGTGTTGGGATTTAAAAGTCTCCCAGTGTATTGTCAGAGTGTCCGGATGGCACCTCTGTACGCTTTGCATCGAAGCCAGATTGTTATTTGCTTGGTTGCCTTTTTTTTTTTTTTTTTTCTAAAGTGTGTCAATCATATCAGGAGTCAAATGTTTTGCACATTTTTAAAGCACATGGTTAGCCCTTCAAAATCCACAAGAGTTGAAATATTTTAAATCTTCTATTCCATACATTTCATATATCTTGTTTTGGCCGCAGCACTATTTTCTGAAGCTCAATGTTGTACCTTATTTAATCTGCTTCTAGTTACAGTTTATATAGTGAAAATGATTGGGTGCTTCCAGGAAGGAAGATACTTCATTTTAAGAATTGATATTAAGAATATTGCTGTAATTTTTTTTCCCTCTCATGAGTATCAATTTGTATTAAATTGGAGCTTTCATGAGTTATGCTTGCTGATAGAGTCTGGTGAAGTAAGTATAGTTATTTAAAATGCCTTGCTAGTGTGCTGACCTAGCATTCATTGTCAGATAGAACATTTTTTTTCCCTTTTGACTACCTTGACTTAGGCAGTTGTGTTTCTTTTTAATATAGTTTGTGGTAACTTTGGTTATCATGTTGCAACTTATAGTGTGTGAGAACCAGAGTTTCTTGAGCAAAAACATATTTCCTTACTCCCTTTTAAATTTTTGTAATGCTAATGTGCATGCGGAGCATGTCTGTCTTTGAAGGATTTCATACGTTTTATTTTTAATAGGGTGGTTCATATCTGTGTGTACAGATCCCTTTCCCCCCGAATGAATCGCATTTCTAAACTAACTAATAGCAAGGTGGGCTTGAAAATGAGGTATGTGTGGTTGTGTGTTGTCGCTCACAGACATCCTATTAAGGTGGTTGCTCGTCTAAATCGGGATACAATCCGAAGACTCATGATCGTGCTAATTATGTAATTTTCGAAATGGCCTAGGAAAATGTCATGGTTGCCTGAAACAACAGTAAAAATTGTGGCGGATGACCTTTCTGCTGCATTAGCTCTTACCTAAAGCTTTTTTGCACTATGCCTTTTCCCTCTAATTTCCATATCAACTCATGTATGTGCACATGCTCCATGTTCTTGGGTTGACTGTTGTGGTGATAGCAAAGAGCTGTTTCTGCTGTTCTCCTTTCATAGGAGTTGGAATTTGATGGTATCAAAATCTGTTGTATTAGACTAATAATAAGTCTCTCTCTATTACGTGGGAGTAGAGCTGCTGTCAAGTTCCACGAAAAGCTGCTGCAAAAGGTGGACCAGCAGTGGAACTATAAAGGTATACAGGCTCCTAAATAGCTCTTTCTGTTTGCTAGCCTCTTTGTGGAGGTGAGGCATGAAGATGAAGTATTTTTGTTTTGGCAAGGAATTGCTGATGTAACGCAATGTGTGATGGAGTCACAAAATTAGGACATTTGTTATCATTTTAAAAATCACTTTTTTTAAAATAAATTACACTTGATCAGTATATTTTTGCAGTTGTTACCATTCAGACCAGGAGATTATTCTTCAAAACATTGTTCCATGCTATTTTAGAGTCTAACTTAAATCTATTAAAGTTAGGTGAAAGATTCATTCACTCCATAAGATTTATAGTCAAAATTTTAAGCAACTACATTGATAATGTTTTCTGGGGCTGTATAATCGTGAGCCTTTCACACGGGTCAGGACTTACTTTAAGTGCAGAGTCCAGCATCTGCAGGCAGAACTCAGCAATGTGTCCTGTCTCCCAAGGAGGCAGAGTCAGCAACATAAACCAGACTTGTGGTAGCCCCAGAGGATAGAGGGAACAACAAAAGGAAGAGGGATGGGAATAGGGGGACGTTATTTATAAAACCTTTCCTGACTTGAATAGGTGATTCTGGTTAAAATCTGTGTTTTTTTTGAGGAGGCTAAACTAACAAAAAAAAAAAAAGAGGAAAAAAAAAAAAAAAAGGAGGGGGGAGACAAAACAAACCCCCCACTTATGTTAAATATTATCTAGAATAGTCACCATCAGAATCATAACTGCCAGAGAGATAAAGGTGTGGTAAATACTATTTTTAAAATTTATGTTTGACCTTGATCTCTGTGTGTTTACTGATGAACCTTATTGGGAAAAATACTGAACTAAAATACTCCTTTATTAGTTTCTAGTACTAGTAGAAGTTTGTTTTATCTAAATTATAAATATATCTTTATGCCTTGTTGAAAGGTTATGAGCCTGTATTAATATGCCAGGCCAGAAGATCTAAATGTTCTCCTTAGCATATCAGCTTGTGTTTAGTAGCCTTATGCTTTCTAGAACTTTGTTTATCGTTATTTTGTTGAGGTTACTCTTTATTTTAGAGGTTTTTATATAGGTGTTCGGAATTTGTTAATGTATCTTTCAATCTACTTCTCTTGTGTATTGGGGAAATTTCCATATTGGTGGAAGATACCAATCTGAATTCTATGGAAATATGAGGTTCACTACTAATATCCACACACAAAGAAAGAAACAATCCCTTGAATAATGGCATACAGATTTTATAATGTTGAGTTTTACTGAAAAAAATTTTTTTTTTTTTGAGGCTTCACTGTTGGAAATGTTGCTATACTCAATTCTGACATTAGTTAATAATAGTTTCTTAGCTTTTTATATTACTTTTGCTGATACAGGATCTCCTTCTTATACATCCTTTTGACTGTTTTCTGATAAAGGGGAAGAAGCACTCATTTGTGAGGAGATTGTAAAATATGCAAGCAGAAGAAAAATTGATCATCAATATTCTGCTGAAAATATAGATTAGTCCATTTTAATGAGCGCTGGAAGACATTGATGTCTGAAATATGTACTGTATAAGAATGTAAGGATGCTCTTCTATATTTGGGGGTGTATATTTTTTGCAGTTATGCAAGTAAGTATGCATACAGATTTTTGCAGTGATATCAATAATCATACAGGGCTCACGCTGCAGACGGAGTAAATTGTTAAGTTCTGATTCAATAAACTGTACTTATTCAACAAGCACTTAGCATTAATGGAACCTAAGCGTGCTCTGAAGTGTTCTGCCCAGTTGAATCTGTTTTCTATATATGCATTGGTGCTCTGCTGAACTGGGGCATGACCAGAGATTGCTGCTGGGTGTCGTGTGTGGTTTAACAATATATTGTTTTTGGTGTTGAAATATACTGTTGGGCAATGCCCGGGAGTCGTGTCTGGTCTAACTCTGTTCTTGCCATTTATCTGAGTGTACAATATGTGCATGTGTGAGGGTCAGAGCAGTTTCCTGATCCAGTTTATTTGGGAGCTCTAAAAATTGACCTGTCGATGCGATTTGGTGGGCAGCGTGATTCAGTGGAGGCCTGAGAGCAAACCGAAGGGATGGAAAGGACTATCAAATGTGAACATGCATTCCTACTAAAGAAAATATGAATGTATTATCTCAGTATTTATATTGTTAGGGTATGCCTTTAAAATAAAGTGTTTTGGCCTGTTCTTTATTTTGTTTTATTTTAAACATATGTACATACTTTGTCTTTAAAAATAGGTGTAGAAGCGGAAATTAATAAGCTTACTACAGTCAGAATTCCTGTGAGTAAACACTGGGGTATTGTGACTCCAGGTTTAAACCCTCAGAGGTCAAAAATATCAGTTTATAATGGATATAGAGTTGTAACTCTTTCTCTGGCAAATGTGTCTTATGATATGGTTATATAAGGGTGATAAAAATGCTCTGACAGTGAAGCTAAAAGTGTGTATGAAAGCCAGGTATTAAACATATCTAAGTTTAGTAACTTTATCAGTTTTCTCATGCAGCTAGTTGCTACAGAGTGCCTGGTGCTCTGCATTGTGGATTAATTTAGTCTTCTGCATGAGAGATTCGTAAAGAAGTGAGGAGTGTTGCTACTGCGTGCCCAAGGACCTCATCTTGCCTTTCCTGCCCAAGCCACGTTGGTCCTGCTACTGGAGGAGACGTGTTGACCTTGGACGAACAGCTATTTTTTGACTTAAGTTACAGGGGTCAGGAAGTCCCTATTTATCCATGCCAGGAGTTCCCAACTAAGTATGCTCCAGTACCACTACTGGCAAGAGCAGTGAGGACAGCTCCTGGCTTTGTGCCCTGCTGTGCTCGTGGTTAGGAGGAGATGCAGTTTCAGGAGTGTTCCCTTAACACTTTGAGGCAGGATGCATGTCTTTGATAACATGCATGCTTGCCTTTTTTCTTTTTTTCTTCTCTCTCTCTCTCTCTCCTCCCAACTGAGGTTTATTGATTTAATTTATAAATATTTAACAGTATGTCTTCTGAAATGATGTGATCTGGATAGTTTTGTGTGTTTTTGTTTTATTTCTGCTTTATTGAAATAAGTATTTCAGATTTAAATAATACTACTGCTAATTCTGAGCTCTTAAAATATGTAACTTTGGTTCTGCCTATCCTGTAGGCGAACAAGTATCTTTGCACAACATTGTTTCTCTATTGAGTTGTATTTTGGCAGAAGCTCCCAGACTGTAGGTAGCTCACAAGAGAATAACTTGCAGTTGAGTTTTCTTTCTTAAACTATGATTTACATTCCTTCAGTTACATTAGAATGTGTTTTTAGCTGCTCAGTAAATTTTCTATAAATCTGCAATCTATAAGCAGCAATGTTGCATATGTACCTCAAGGAAAAAAAATGTAATATCTTAAATTCATATTTGGAGGTGGGGTAACTTAGATTAAATATTTAAAGGTGTTTTTTTTTAAAAAGGTCGATTTTCAGCTGGAACATTAGAACAGAGTTATATTCAGTATTTGTGGATATGTGAAATCACTTATAAGAATGTGTATACTGTCCTAAGATGCATGGATATGATGCTGAATGTGGTTAGTGATAATTAATAATAGATCAAAGAGTTACAGCCCTGAGGTTAAAAAGCAATTTTCAAACTAATTGCTGAATGTTTCTCACTTTTTAATCATTTTATTGGTTTATATCCTCTGTTTTAAACAATACCTTATGCTTACATCTAGAGGAGTAATAACTTATGAATGGGCTTTCAAACTAAAATTTGAGATGGACATGATATTTTTTTTCTATTCTATGTATCTTTCCCTGTCTGTTTTCTAGAGGTACTGTCGCAGATTCTTAAGTGATGGCTTTATAATTCTTTTCTCAAGCAATTAGCTCTTGTGAAAAGAAACAGCTAAAAATTCTGCTGCTTTTGAAATTGTGCTGTGATTCTTTTGGTGTTGCGGGAAAATTTATTTTCCCATGCTTGGGAAAATTTATTTTCACATGCTTGGCTGTTTCAGGTTCAAATTCAATCTTAAGTCTACAAAATAAGCATGTATAATAAAGGTTCATATTGGACAGTGCAGTCTCTCAGTGGTCTTAGCATTTTTAACCACATGTCAGAATATGGAAGTAAGTATTTACATTTATCCAGACTAGACTTTTAGTTCACCTAGTTGCCAAACAATTGGGTCTCTCTAGTATTTTTGCTAATGGTTTTCTGAATACCATATTCTGCTAATACGATAGTGCAGGCTTGTGGACCCTGTACAGTACCCTTTCTCTTGTTCACCACCTGTCTCTCTGTCTTTTTTTTTTCTCTTTTGTGAAGGCTCTGAATGGAAGGTGCAACAAAAGTACCTGGTAGAGCTCTTGCCTAGATTCTACCCAGGTCTAAATTGTATGAGACTGCTGTAACTGCAGCATATGCTTGCTGCATATATAGCAATAGCCTGTGTTGTACTGCATGTCTGTTACCTATGAATAAATTTGGAGACTAGACTAGAAGTAACTTTGTTGTATAACTGATTAAATAATAACACATTGAATAACTAGGTATTCTTAGACCTATCACAATACAAATTTAAAATCACTATGTCCTGAATCTTGTAATCCCTTTGTAGAATGGAAGGAGATTTGCTTTTATATATATATATATACATACACATACACACAGATATATACATATACATATATATATATATATATATATATGAATAAAAGGTGTTGAAACTCCTAAGTGAAGATTCCAGTGCTGGATTCAGAGTCCCTGAAATTGATTTGAGCAGTTCACTAGGCAAAGCAGTGGTCTGTTCAGTAGTTTTAAAATCATGCTCTGCATCTTGATGGCAGATTCAGGCCATAAAGGAGAAGGGGCAGCAGCTAAGTTTAGCCAGGGTCTGAACAGACAAGATGAGTGTCGCCTCTGTAGTGTGCTCCCCGGGGCTGGGTGCACGTGCCTACGTGCCAGGGCGCTTGCATAAGTCACACGTGTCCGTGTACCTGTGCAAATGCATCACCCTGCCGTGTCCTTACGGAGGGCTCTGCTCTCTGAGCTCTTTGGAAACGTCGTTTCACAATCTGAAAGTCCCAGTTTACTCTGGCAATGTCTTGCCTTGAAAAATCAATCCTGGTTTGTGTGTTTAGCTCTTTATTAATGCTGTTACAAGTAAGAGCGTGGGGAGAGGGCTGTTTTACAGTTAGCCATACCCTCTGTTCAAGAACAGCCTCTTTGTCTGAGGTAACTGAAGCTGGAAGCAGGACTTGGGCATTCCGGATGGATTTTGTGTCTCTGCCACCGGGCTGGGAGTGGGAAAGGAACCACCTTTAGAGGTGCACTCTTAGTCTGGTACATCAAGATGATATTCTTCATTTTCCTTCAGGAGACTTGAGTTCAGATATGAGCTAGTCCAAAAGGCTGGAGATCTGAGCTTTAATGTAGCTGAAGTCTTATCTTCAGAAGCCTGTCATGCACTTGAGCATTTCTGAAGTACCAGAGACCTTGCAAGTTAAGGTGGATGGGAGACTTGCACTGATTCTGGGGAGATTATATGAGTTGTCAGTTTTATTTTAAACTAAGTTAAGTTTTTGTTAGAGAGGACAGTATGTTACAGCAATTAGGTTAGCTGAACCTAACTCCTGTTAGGTTCAGCTCTACTTTAAGATTTAATTGTGTTGACTTCTGAAATGGTTTGGATAAATAAGAGTGTTGATTCTGGTATCTGTGAACTTTCAGCAAATCTAAAAGTCTCATTTGAGGACAGTGGGTGTAGTCTCATGTCTAAGGATCAAGGTCTAATTTAGGTATTTTAATAGAAGATAAACATCATCTGTTCTGGCCCAAGTGATGCGTGCTTCTGGATCACTGCAGTTGTCGCTTTCTGTGTCTGCCAGGAAGTGGTGTCTTGGAGTTAAGCAGAAACCTTCATGTGTGTGTACCCCTACAGACATTATGGCAGTAAACTTGCCCACTTATTTTTAGCATGAGCCTGCCCAGGAGCTGGAGTGCTGGACAGCAATGTGCCCTGAGCCTGACAGAGAGAGGGTCCCTGCACTGGCACCTCCAGGGCTCGTAGGCACTTTGTGGCAACAGCAGAGACCTTGTCCTCCTTCTTTCCTAGGGACTGCACCTCTCTTGATAGTCTCTATACTCAGTTACAGGGTGGAAAAAAAAAAGCTTTATTTTTTTAGCACTCGGGCTTTCTTAAGTTAATAATTAAAAACAAATATTGGCCCATAAACATTCTTTAAGGATTATAAAATGTTACTGAACGTGACTGGCTTGTCAAACTTCTGTTCTGAACCTTTATCATACAGACCTGCTTTAAAATACTTCAAGTAAAACAGCATTTCTTAGCTTTAGATTAGCTTTACCATACTATTCCTTTAGATACACTGACATAACTGAATAGTTTAAATCAATTCAATTAGATTTTTTTTTAAATCCTCACTTAATTTGAATTTGTGTAAACTAGCTGGAAGATGAACAAAGTGGGGGTTAGATTTGTCAGTTTCCATTCAGTGTATGGAAGTAAATATTGGAAATGGTCCAGAACTTTATGACTACTGCCAACTAATGACATAAGATAAAGTTGCAATGAAACAATGTATTTGATTTGCACTTGTTTCTCAACTAACCTTTCTGTTTCTTGAGATTGTTTGGATTTATGTTTTGAAGATTTAACAGTAAAAAGTAGATTAGGCTTTTAAAATTTTGACTGATTAAGTATGTGGCAATGACAATTACACATTGCAGACACAGATAATGACTTACTCATTTCATATTAAACTATAAACTCTTAATGGATGAAGCAAGAAGGAAGGAAAAGCATTTTTGGAGGCACTTGGTATTTTAAAAAAGAGAAAAATCAGAGAAGCTTATTTATATAGAGATGTAAAGTAAAAAGAATGAATTTCTCATTTTTCTGGGACCAAAACTGCAGCCCTTGTAGGTCTGGAAACTGTGCTGTGCTTCCTTCCTATCATAAATAAGAGTTAACTGTGTTCAGAAGGCCACTGACATACTTGGTAGGTCTACATTAGCATTTTTATTTGGTTCAGAAATGTGCTTTTGAAGTGAATCTTCCAGCTGCCCCCATTTTCTGTGCAGTGGTTCACATCACAGGCCAGCCATGGAGGAAAAAGTAGAGACTTTTTAGATGGCAGCAAATGAAAAATGTGCTGCAGTCTCGCGTAAGGGGCTGCAGCCCCTCATGGTATGTGGTGTAGGGGAGCCCAGCCGGCAGCGTAACTCTCGACGTGGGGATGCACTGGGGATAGTGGCAGCTTCGTGCTGCCCATCACCCTCTCCAGGTCTCCCAGAGCTGCCTGCTAATGTAGGCAGTGCCCACATGTTTACTGCGCTCTTTGCCCATTAACTTGAGCATCTCTAACTGAAAAAGATTGAGTTACAGGCAAAGGAAACTATTCCACAGGAAGATAGGAGGCTCTGTTTTTAACAGATATATTTATGTTTATAAACTGTATCCAGAATGACCAGAGTACTTGTGTACTCTTCTTTTATAGCACTCTAGAAATCTTAAAAAAAAAGCCAGTCAACTGTTGGAAGTAGGAAATGAAACTAAAGTGACAAATAAGCTGTATCCTGTTTCTTTTCATTAGTGATTTGAACTTCTTGCAAGAGCTAGATATGATTTTCAGATACCTTCGCATTTTGTAATACTAATTTGTAAGGGAAAGTAGTGGGGGTTTTGTTTGTTTGTTTGTTTTTTAATAATCAGCTTAGTTAAATATTTCCAAGTAACTGTAATTCCTGCAAACTAATTTAGCAACTTAGATTTATCTTGCTTTAGAAAAAGGAACAACCTACTCTGTAGATCAATACATTTTTCTAAAGCAGTCTTATTGATTTCTAGCTAATTATATATTGCAGATGTTCAATAAATTTATTTTAATATGAGGTTAACTGTGTCAGATACTGTATTGTTGGCTTGTAAATAACTTATAGCCATTAAGTCTATTTATAAGCTCTTGTACTAGTTGATTCCAGTGTAATAGTTGATTAGTTAAAGTTTTTTATAAGTTGGAAATGTTGAATGATGCAGGAAAAAAGAGTTATAAACCCATCTCTTACTTTCTAATGAACTGGTATCATAATTCCAAAATCTAGGTGAGTTTTGAGCTCTGTCACTAGGTTCTTAATTTTTTTTTCTTTTTTTTCCTCCCTTATTTCCACATCTGCTGTGCTCTGAGAAACAAGGGAATTTATGCTATGTGTTTATTATTGTTCCACATCCTGCCTCTACTAGACCTATATCAGCCCTGTGTCTGATTTCAAGGTACTTGGGGTTGTATTTACTTCACCATAAACCCACAATACGTGCTTATTAACAGAAAATATTTTTAAACTAATAGCAAAGTGCATGAAGGCAACTGCGGTGTGGTAGAGAAGCTGGGGCTATGGCTGCCCAGTGGCTGAGGCCAGCAAGCACCAAGGCGTGAGGAGCTGGGAGCCCTGGGGAGTTAGGTGAGAGCGTGTGCTCGGGAATATGGGCATGCAAAGCTGGGGGAGCTGCTGCTTCAACCCTTCCAGCGTGCCTCAGAGTGACTGTCAGACCACAGCCTGGAAGATGAGGGAGGAATTTGGTGGCTTGAATTTTTAGTTCTTTCCAAACATCATTGAAGGCACCTGAGCCTTTGAATTCTTAGTCTAACTCCGTAGGACAGGTCACTGCTTTGGGGCAGGTATGAGCTCTTTTCTGCAGAGTACCTCAAAGTCAGGGGTAGTGTGATATTAGCATGACTTAAATCAGTAAGTCCATAGAAATGAATGCAGTTTTCATGCTGAGAAGAAAAAAATATTCATAAAAAAAAAAAAAAGGCAGAAATGAACTTGATCTGGAATGTAGAAGAATAAGAAATGTGACTTAATTTAAAAAAATCATAGGAGCAAGGAAAATAGCAGGAATTGGCACAAGAAGATGTAAACTTATTATAGTGAAAAAAATCTTAGGGGAATTGCAATTTTGTCTGATATGATTAAAATTGAGAATGTTCAGAATGTTATCGGTTCAGTTTAAATGAGATAAGTGTGATTGATTTTATACACATATTTCATGTAATCTGAAAGCCAGATTACACAAAACTATTAACCACAAAACTATTTCCAAGTTGCTGTGTACAGTCCTATCTAGCCTGTCTGACACTTCATCTGAGTAGGTTAACATGAAATTGTCTTGTTGCATTTTGGGAGCTCTACTAGGTGTGAGAGTTGATGATGGCGTAGGTTAAAGAGTCCATCGTTCAAAAGACAGAAATGGAACAATCATTGCCATCTGTGGAAAACTTTCATTTCTGTTCCATTAATGTTCCTTTCATAAAGAATAGACAAAAGCGAACAGTAGAGCAGATTTTTTTTATATTATTATTCTGCAGCTTACCTTGTCAACGCCTTGCAGAATATCCAAAATACCATGCTGTTACAGGTTTTCCAAATCTAAAGTAACTCCACGTTCAAATGTTATTTGAATTTCTGCATTACATTAGGACTGTAGATTAGGTAAATTAGATGTCAAGAAGTAAATTTAGGTTGGGATGTGTCCAGCCAGTCTTCACTAAGAGCACCGGTAGCATCGCATAAAATTAGTCCGGTTCTTTAAAGGCTTGAAGTAAATATTGAGTAGTGTTTTCTAGCAACAATTGTAAGGTTAAGTAACAATCAAACTTGCAAAGTATTTCTTCAAGACCCAGCTAGTGTTTATGTTTCAAAATTTATATTTTTGATGCATTACCTGCTGTAAGTAAATGTGCATCCAAATCTGGTAGTGTTGTAAATAGAGTTGAATGTAGGGCCATAAGTCCAAGGACAGAACATCTGCAATGTTATTCTAGCTTTAGGACATGGGTTTTCTATGTACTGGGCCTAAAGCAGTGGGAACAAAACCTACTTGAGTTCTACAGGTACTAGCTATATGTATATGTTTATATAAAGGTGGATATCTTCTATTTGAGTCTTCTAAAAAGTTTTTATTTATTGTACAGTAAACCAAAGCAGCAGAATTAACAAGTCTAAACTCTGGCATAGCTAAGATACAGGTAGTGCAATACCACTCGTATCTCTTAGAGATACTATTTTTTTCTTGAATTTTGATTTTTTGCAGTCACAGAGAAGATCAACATTAGTGCTTTCTAAGCTGACCTAAAGGTAAAGGATTAACTGCATTCAAGGGTCTCTATAGGTGACTGGGATTTAAAGAAGCTGTATGTGCTTAAGGTATATATATTTTGGAAAAAAAAAGAGTTTCCCCTTGGGAAATATACAAGCCTGGAGTTTAGGTTAGCCCAGGATAGATAGATAGAGGAGGAGAGCAAGGAACGGAAAAATTTGGTTGGCTGCTTCCAGTCCTAAGTTTTTGAGACTATAAATAGAGTCTATCAGAATATTTCTAGTTAGTTCTGGGGAAAGTCAGCTGCTGTGCTGTGGATTGGCTGTGCTCCCAGAATAAGGGGGGAAAAAAAAAAGAAGTATGATAGGAGGCCTATTGAAAATCTACAAACTGACACCAGTGAAATCGAGAAACTAGAAGACTCCTGTGTTTGGGCTTCAGTTTATTCTTCTGCAGCCTGTATTGGCACTGGATATTCTAAAAAGCAACTCCAACTCTGTAGCTTGGTATGATCTTCCATATTAACCATAAGCAGGAGATGGACCCACACTTAACCCCCAGTGGGGCTCATGGTTCAAAAGATGGATCTCAGTATGATAGGAATGAGCACCGAAGTAGCAGGAAGCGGAGTGTTGCACTCGGACTTCATGCTGCCACATTTGGACTATACACTCTGTCCTCTCTCTCGGTTAGATTAGTTAGAGAAATTCAAACAAAAGTGTAATTTTTATTGAGTAAAACTAAGTTAGCATGTATCAATGAAACCTTAAGCTGTGGCCTTTTTAAATGAAAAAAGCAAGGTCTTGCTGATAATGTAACATATAAGCTAGCTGAAATATATTATGAATCCAGAAACAGAAATGTAAGAGTCACTGTAAGCTTCTCAAACAAATGAGAACCTTTCTAGGAAACATAAATTAGATATTTGAAAAATATTATGGATTGAGAATTCAATGTATTGAACTGCTAGAATATAAATAACTGGAAAGTTTTAAAAGTATTTCATAGTATTATTAGAAGGTTACTGTATTTTTAATAGAAGGCAATCCTTCAGCAAGCGTTGTGTGGTGTGTGTGTGTGTGTGTGTGATTGTTCATTTGTTTTCCCTCCTTCCCCCAATAATTGCAGCAGGACAGTTCTTAGTGCTGTAACTGGAAAAAGTAACTGTGGTCACATGGACTGTGTTATGCATGTAAGCTGAACCAGACTACTCCAGCTCAGATGGGCACTTATTCAGATGTCAGAGTTCGTAGGAGCTGAAATTATCTGAACAATCAATGAGCTATTCTAGCACTGAAATAATGCTGCAGAAATATGTACTTACCTTGAAAATGAAAATATTCATGACAATTCTTTTGCTACTTAGGTTTGTTGGGAATTGAGTTTTGATTTATCATTTTCCAAATATTGGGAAAGGTAGCTGTATTGAATTGTTACGGCAGAAGTGATAGAGCAGTGGGTGCTTCTGAGAGTTGTTTGCTGCCTGGTAATTTCTATTCGTATCTCTTATCAGCAGGTTATTTAATTGTATCTTGGAGATTTCTATAAACATTAAATAGAAAATCATACCTGCGTTTAACCTTTTTCTTTAATTTTTTAATTGTTCGCTGTTGTAATAAATACCCTGTGCTACTTTATAATTTAAGTCATGTGAACCAATGTGATAAACTGATACGAGGAAAGAGTTCTGAAATGATAAATGAAAATGAGTTTGAAAGTGCTTTTGCTTCTCTCCAAAGTAATACTCTTAAGATGTATGTCACATATCAAAAGAAAAAGCTCTGGATTTAACAGTGGTTTATAATTCGTGTTTTCTGAAGTAGTGTCTGTTCAGTTTTGAAAGCACAAAATTGTATCTGTAGACCAAGGACTTGATCTCTCATCAAGGTGTCCTGAGGATCTTTCCTGATTCTTTATCCGATGCATCAAATGAGGACCCTGTATTGAGCTTTGTATTTTAACTGGTAGCTCCATTAGAATCAGTGGGACTGATTTTATACAAAGACTTTGCTTAAGATCTGCAGACTGCCCAATGTTTGCAATATTTAAAACTTATATTAAATGTTTTATATTATGCTTTTTTCTTCATAGTTGTTCTGACACTTCGATCTTGTCATGCACAGCATGTTCCTATTCACACTCCCAAACCCTGACTGTCATGGCTTGAATCCTTCATTATTTTGTGATTAATTGTAGAGATACAAACACTATCAAATCAAAATCCCCAAAGGCCTATTTTAAAGAATCTGCCTTGCTTTTGATTTAGCTGCCCCGCAAATTACTTATCTGGTGGCTATGTGGTTTGTAACATCCTGCTAAAACTGGAACAAATCCATGAAATACTTTCTGCAATATGTGAGGAATAGAAAGCTTGATAAGTTTGTCTTGCTTTTGAAAAGGGGCGCATTGCCTGGGTCAAAATGTTCAAGAGACAACAGCACTGGATAGTGAATATATTAAGTATGAATCAGGGGGAGTGCAGGGTTGTAGTTTGGGTTGTTAGTTGTTATATTGGGACTTTAGTACAGATATTCAATTGTTAGAAGTCCAATTTTTGCTTTTCAGGTGTGTAAACTCATAAACTGTGGTTGTACAGGAGGAAATTGTGATTCATGTGAGAAATAACATAGCAAAGAAAGATATCCCTTTTTGCATTACCTGTTATATCTGTTGATGCATGTGCTTTTTGTTGCTGTTGTCTTTATTCCTTTTTTCTTTTTTTTTTTCCTCTCTTTTTCTTCAACAGATCTTATCCATTGGGATCTAATAAAAGGCTAGGGACTTACTTGCTTTATAAACGTGTGGTATACTGTTTAGATATCCAGAGAGAAAAGGTCAAAGAATGTCTCTTGTGTTATCAATTCTTTAATGGGAAAGTATAATAAAAACTAGAAAATATAATACTACATAACTTAGAAACACAATATATTATGTGGGTTGAGAGACAATTACTGTGTTTTATTTCTGTATTTTCCATCTTACTGAATGTATTTCAGCAACAATTGGCTCCTTGCTGTAATGCTATTTGTAGCTGTTTGAAGCTCACAGCAAATTACTGTGGAGTACCAGATAAAATGTAGTTCTTATTTCACTTGTGAAAGTCACATTATGAAAAACTCCTGCTATTGTCTTATGTAGGTAACTCTTTTACTGGTTTTATTCAATTTTGTCAATCTCCAAGATAAATTTTAAAGCAGATTTAAAGATGGACATACCTTGCATTTGTCTATCACTTTAGAGTTTATTCATTTTAAAACATCTGTAGTTGTATAGGTGCATAGAAAGTGTTTGCATGATATCCTGTTGTCTGGGATGCCTATGAAAGACTTGGATACAAGAGGCCAGGTCCTTTAACAGCTAAGCCTGATGAGTAGTTAGGAGTCTATTGGTTTTAACAACAGGAATATGTTTCTGTTGGGAGTGTTATTGGCATTGGTGTCCCCCATATCTAAATTGATAAACAGTTCCATTTTTTGAGTGACCTACTTGGGGATGTGAAGTTGTTCACACCATTATTTTAGAGAAGTTTGAAAGATTTTGTAAAAAGAAAATTCCTTACCCCTTTTAGATGGTTATTTATTTCAGATGATTGTGATATATACATCTTTAGCATGAGTCCTGAAAAGCTAAATTATCACTTATGCGTAGTTAAGAACAAAATGAATTGCAGAAGGAGAGTTAAAAATGGTGCTAAGACTCTGTATTGGTAGATAAGATAAAATTTGATTTCAAAGAAAAAAAGACCAAGTCGTTTGCAGAAATTGAGTAAATGCATTAAGAATGTATCATAATTGATGGCTGTTTTCTGCTTTGACTTCAATAGCTTAACAGTGCAGCAGGAAATTTGGAAACAGTTATGCTTCATTGGTAGAAGTTTATACTTGGCATTCTCAGAAATGCATTCAAATTGTACAGTAATCCTGGTCATCCCTCCTCATCCTCAGCATTCCTATGAATGCCCTATTGATTGTGCTGAGCTAGTGAAGCAAGTAATTACTTTGCCATCGGGAACTACTGAACTCTAAAAACATGTGAGAAGGGGGCCTGTGCTGGCTTTTGGAGCCAGACAAATTTTTTTTGCAAAGGTTGGAGGCATTTTTTTGTTGCTCTCTAGGTGAGAAAACACCTTCCAGGGAAAGCAGAAGTTTTAGAAGAGCTTGTCTGGGAGATGGAACTCCCAGTCCTGAATTTTGGCATGCAAGAGGATGTTTAAATTTAGGCAAAGGCCCCATGTTTATTTATGATGAAGGACTTGTGTGTATTATGACTGAAGTGAGCAAATCAGATGTACTGGGTTATTAATAAGTAACTTGGGATAAATTGTGCCAAAATGGAATCAATTTTTATTCTGCGATCTGTGTTCTGGAAACTAACTCTTTGGATCCTACCTCTTGCTACAGATTCAGTCTTTCTCCTTCTCCTCACAGTTCTGTTGTCATAAAAGTCAAAAAGACCACTAACTAACGTTTGATTTTTTGATGTAATTGTCTAACAGTTGTGAGCATGTATTATTTACATTTGAATAGTGTTAAGAAATCTTAATCAGGATCAGAATTTCAAATGGAAAACAGGAGAAACACGCTGAGCCTCCTCACTAAGTTTGCTCCCTGCTGGACCAAGCAGCAATTCCTTGCCTCTTGTGCATAGAGGAAGAACATTTTTTTTTTTTATGGGGGCTCAGTGTGGGCTCCTTCAGGCCTCCAAAATGAGAAGAGTATGTGGAGAAGACCAATGGGAACTGTTCTTGAAGATAGGTTTTTAGTTTCAGAGAGTCCTCCTTGGTTGAGGAGAGAAAGAGAAGGACCATTCAGAGTTGCAGCCTAATTTTGATTGCTGAGAATTAGCATCTGGATGAGCCTGTATGTTCCTGTTTGGCAAGAAGAATTTAAGGGACCACTTGGATAAATATGACCTTTGTGAATGCTGTCCTGTTGTTGTCTTCAGCTAAGGAGTGTATGTGTTCCCACATGTATTTTTTTTGGGTCTTCCTGATAAATTAACATCTTGATGACTTGTCAAGAAGACCAGTGAAGAACCTGTCTGTCGCGAATTTCTAGTGTTGTCAGGAATACTTTAAAAAAAAAAAAACTTAGTTTGCGGGGTTGGGCGGGGGGTGGAAAAGGAAGCAGGAAGCTTCTGCAGACATACTGCTTCTCCAGCAGCAAGGGCACAACCCAGATCCACTGGAAAGTCTTTATCATCTCCTCAGTTCATGTACTGGATTTTCAGTCTCTTCTGTACTTTCAGGCTTCGTCCTATATACTGTCTCTCCTCGCAGAGGAGAATGAGAAATGATGAAGTAGTTTTGGCATCATCCAGCTATCAAATAAGTTCCACATGTGCTAGGTCTGACACATGCTGAAGTGTATTCTCTACTGGCAAAGCGAACTATGTGCACAGACATAGTTTGTGCACATATTTGGTGCACAGAAACTTCAAACAAGTCTTTGAGTTGAAGCTTCTTTGTCTTTGTAGTCAACAGGAAGTTCTGGATACAGAACCATAGTTATTTAGAGAGAGGCATCCATGTGTGTATGTACCTTTGAGCTGTTTCTGGCTGTACTGGGGAAGGATGCATGATTGGAGATGTCAAAGGTGTGGTAACAGTTCAGGTGTTTCTACTGCATGATTATCCATCTCATCAGAAGTATCAGCTCAGTTGAAGGACTTGCAGAAATCAAAGGCGTCTGCACCCCAGTTTTTTTTTCTCAGAAAATAGCACAGTGCTACAGATAAAAACTGGGTCTAGACACTTGGTTTCTTGAGGATTTCTCCATTTCTACTATTACATTTCTACTTTTTCCCTTTCAGGAAAGAGAGAGATATTGAGTTTTAAGGTAGCAGATAAATTTCAATTTCCATCTACATTCTTTTCATTATAAAATCAAGTTTTTGATCTGGTTTTTGCAATTGGTTTTAGCTTGGACTAAGGTAGGTTAAGGTTGGCTTTGCTTTCACTTTGATTTATAAGACGTGGCTACCATTGTGCTTGTAAAGAATTGTCCCCATTTTGTAATGAATTCGGCATAGCTCTTCTCAGGTGGCATTGGCAGTGTCAGAAAACCAAGGCTGTGGCTGGAGGGAAGTTTCTTACATGATAAATTTCCAGTTTTCTTGTTGCTGAAAATGCATTTGCACTCTTACAAAGACCAAGCAGAGAACTATATTGCATTGCTAGGATCTTGTTGTTTTAAATCGGCTAAGTCAATACTTTCTGATAGCATTGGATAGTTTGACTCTTCGTTATGAGTGGAAACAAATGTTCAGGGTTTTTTTTTTTTTCCTTTTTTTTTTTTCTTTTTTCAACAGATTACCATGTGTGTCTTAAAAATCAAAGTACCTTAAAATATAATTTGTATGTTTAATAGTCAGTCTTTACTTCATTGTCTTATCACATTCTCCCTTAAAAAAGCAGGACTTCCCAAATTTTTATAAACCTTGGCACGACAGATGGCATATTACATTTATAAGTGCTATTCAAGAAGCAAGAATATAGAGGGAGGAGAAGAATGGTTAAAAAAAAAAGGGGGGGGGAGTTAAGATAAGTCATGAAAACTTAATGAAATAATACTATATACAGCATATTAAAACTTGTTGATTTGTTTTATCTTATTTCCATGCTTTTTCCTTTCACTATTTCAGTTCAATATTTCCCATAATGAAATGTTAAAAATGAAACCACTCTCAAGTTGCTGACTGGAAAAATAAGTTGACTTTTCCTGTCTTACCTGAAGAAAGTATTCTAATAACTTCCTCTTATGTTCATTGTGAATCTACAACAGAGCATAGATCTATGTGACCCTATAGAAAAGATTACATTAAAAAAGCAGATAATATCAATCTGAGCCTGTACCGTCCTTACAGTTCCTTATTTCTTCATGAAACATTGAGAAAGATTTTATTTACTTGCTAACAATTCAGGAAGTGTAATTAAATGGCAATTAAAGCATAAAATTTACTTTATGTTACTATCTCTTTGTTGGAATTTGCTGAGTTTCTTTAAGAAAATACTGTGGTAGTGTGAACTGCTACTGCAAATGAGACAAGAATAAAAATTACTCTGGCTGGCCAGGAAGGAGGCATAGCTAGTTGAAAGCTTGTGTACTGTTGTAGGAATACTGGAGCAGATGAATGTGGACGCTTAAAATATCTTTCCTAGGAAGATGGTGTATAGGATCCCAGGTTGAAGTGTGAACAGAATTAAAAATAACAAGTATGACAGACCCATTAGTTGGCGAATGTGATTTATGTTTTGGAAAACAAAAACAAAAGCTTGAAGTTGAGGTAAGATTTGTCCTTGAATTGAAAATTGCATTGAAATGGAAATCGTAACAATGTGAGGTTGCTCTATGGAGCATAAGAGGAGCACCAATGAATAATTAAAGAAGTGATAGCTAATAAAATATACAGCACATTGCTTCAAACTTAGAAATTGTAACTCTGCCTAAGGGATGAATGTTTTTCATTCCTTTTTAATTGTTGCCAGTGTTGACCTTCAAGGTCTTTTTCTGGCAGATAATTTGTTATGGTAAGGATGAGATCATTAAGTATTTTAGCACAAGCCACATGATGCAAATAGTTTCCTAATATTATAGAAAGCTGATGTGGTAAGAGTTTGTTTTCTTAGGCATTTGTTCTCCATATTTAGTGATTTTTTTTTTTTCCAGATAATATCTTAAAAGAGCAATTCTACTGTAATCTTGCAGGGCAGAGATGGTAGGTAGTACAGTAGCAAACATTAGCAACAATCACCGTGAGATTTCTTTGTGGTGGATGTTTTTTTTTGGGGGGGGAGGGGAGGGGGGGGGCGGGGAAGAACACAGTTGAACTATAGTAAGTATTACTGCAAAGTCTTGCTATATTTTTTGGCTCCTAGTAATATTTGTGTATTCCAAGAATAAGTAACAAGTTTGCTTTTTTTCTCTGTTCATGAAAGCATCTATGTAGGAGCCTGTAGGTTTTCCCTGTGCTGAAATGAGCTTCTGTGGTTTCCTCGACTGCAGGCCTGCATTCAAGGAATTGAATGTTACTAAACTTTGCTAGCTTTATACTGTAACTCTGTATTACTGTTCAGGTTTGCATAGATAGACACTAAAAATATGCATTGGACAAATACCATCAGGATCTGTGTTAACAAATCTCGGTTTAAATTTTCTACAAGCAAATATTCTATTATTCAACTCTTCTGTCATGTATACAGTAGATGTGCGTGCTTAGAGGAACAAGACAAAATGTTGACTACATGTTGTAGTAGTTATATGGGGAGGAGGAGGGTAGCACAAGATCTTTTTTGTATGCTTACTTGCCATTATTTGCAAAAACTACTTTCTGGTTCCCCCCATCCTTGCCCCTTCTTAAGGGGTGGAAGGAGAAGGGCCATGAGAAAAGCTGAGTGGCTGGATAAGGGTGGCTGGTGCGGGCAGCTGTTTAGGAACGTGGCTGGGAGGCAACTGTAGGAGCTCCCTGAGTTTCCCATGGGAAGAGGGCATTGCAGTTGGCCCCCCTTCTCTTTCCATTGGCCTCAGCTGTCCCTGGTGAAGGAGGGGAAAGAGGAGGGCCAAGTGTGTGTCGTGGTGGAACCTGCCCTAGCAGTTCAGCACTGCAGCGCCTGTCTGGTTAGACTGGTGGCCTTGTCCCAAGCACACACCAGTGCTTGGACTGCCACAAATGATGCAAGAGCCCCTGCTGCCTGAGTAGCAGCCCAGACCATATAATTTTTTGGTTTTCCTGGTGCAACCCCTTATTAAGCTACATAAATAGCTCTTTTTTTGAAAGTATTTGTTTTTTTAATCTGTTACATCTTATTTTTTTTAAAAAGTGATTGCTATGAATTGTATTCATTTGTTCTTTGCTAATCTGTAGACCCAATATTCACATAAAAATATTTCTTCTGTCTTCTATGACTGAAAATTCAGTATGTCATTCTCTGTCATCTTGCAAAGAGATACCAGAATCAGGTTTGTCGTTCATAGTCATGAGTAAGCCTTGTGTTCAGCAGGGAATTCTGTGTTCACAAATCAATAAGCTTGTAACACTTTCCCTGAATATTTTTGCAAAAATATATTTAATTTAAGTGGAAATGGAAGTCTTGTGATTGTAAGCATCACATACATTTTAGCATTATTTTTGCGAAGACCATCTAACCAAAGCATCTAAGATAATCAAGGGAATAATAGAGATCGCATTCTCTAGGGAAACATGGAGTGGTCCATTGCTGTGGCTGCACAAATATCTCCACAGTGCATTTCAGCAGTGTGAACACTGAGAAATGCAAAATGCGACATCCAAACTAGCCTGTGGTTTCCCTGGGAGGGAGTCTTCACTTGTCAAAGTGGAATCTGTCAAACTTGTCAATTTGAAGTACTACCTCTAAGTCCAGTCCCACTTTTCAGTTTCTTGGTGCAGAAGGTCTTTGGTGGATGTGAAGGACAGAGGGCACACATGGGAGACAAAGGTGGCATTTTTTTGCTGTTGGGAGATGTACAGTGATAAAATGTATCGGTCAGAATATTTACATTGTTTTCTTTAGTTACTTTCAATTTAGTGATTTCCCACTTACATATATCTCAAAATGGTTAAAGAAATATTTTGATAAGACTAAAATCCTTAAGATATTCAAAGTTATTGATAATATTAGAAAAGGAAGTAGTGCTGAACAAAAAGAGCCCAGTTAATTGCATAGCTCTTAGCAAAGGTCTTAATACTTGCAACAGTATAGCTGTGCTGTATCTGTTGGCGGCAGGGAGGAGGGGAAAAAAGTGGTCTTATAAATGTACTGTATCTAATGGAGACTGTATTGCCTCTGTTCACCTTTAAGGAATCTCTTGTACAAATTGGAGGCGAGAATAAGCTAAGCCGAAGTTATTCCTGGGGAATTTGGCACCTGCAGGGATTTTTTTTTCCCCCATCCCCAATCTGATTAGGTTTGGTTTGAGAGAGAAAATAGTCATTCGTAGTAGAGGATATTGTTTGGTTCTGCTACACTTTTCATGACCACCTTGCTATCAGTGGAAAAGTTAAGATACAAAGTAGTTGTGAAGTAGCATTAGGATCTGTTTTTTATTTGTAGCTATTCACAGTTCAGCAGACCATCTATGTGGTGTTGTGCATGTTTGACTTAGCAAATGGCTACAGTAGAGGACAAGAGTGAAGACTGAGAACTAACAAGCTGCCCCGAAGACATAGGTTGCTGTATATCTGTATATGTTCCTTGCTATACCATCCACTTTTGATTTTTGTTCTTGAAGGGGCTGCATTCATCTTTTAACTATGGTGAGTATCAATTCATTCAGACGAGAACGTCAAGAGTTGATCAGAGAATGTTCTCCCCAGGACATCCACCAGTAAAGAGGCTGAATTTGGACTTTAAAGGAACTTGTTGTTTTATCCCAACTCAAATCAATCAAGTATTTGCATATCGTCTTCTGGAAACACACTTCCTCAAGTCAATGAGGAAAGATTCTGCATGATGCAGATGCATAATGATAACGAATTGAAGAAAATACCAGGAATGCAGTTACATCATGAAACTCAACACCTTGAATCATGGGAGAAGAAACTGCTTTTTTAGTCTCCTTTTACAATAACAAGTTTAGTTTCTGCTGAGTCTTAGAGAATCACATAATCACAGAGTGATTAAGGTTGGAAGGGACTTTTGGAGATCACCTAGTCCAACCCCTGTGCAAGCAGGGTCACCTGCTGCACATTGCACAGGATTGCAGACCAGGAGAATAGTTCATAATCCTCAGTAATAAAGAGTGTAATAGGATTCTTTTACATGAATACTGATGATCCTATTGAAGGGAAGTGAACAGTTTTTTTTCTCCTTTTCTTTTGGTCCATAAAAGTTCAAAAATTCTCTTTATCTGTTCAGAGGTTATTATGGACTGACATATTCTTTTGACACGAACATCTCTTAAAATGAGTCGTATGATGCTGTGATTAGAGATAGAAGTTTAAAGAATGGCTGTTAAATTTGGGTGCCTCTTTCTTGCTTAACTTGACACATGCTTCAGAAGTTAAATTCCATGTTGTTTGTCACTGAATTCATTTGGAGCTGAAATTAAAAAGTCAAAATACAAATTGATACCTGAGATCTGACACCTTCAGAAAATAGTGAACAGTTGTAAAAATATTCCATTCACATGTAAAATTGTCAATTATCCCATTTATATTCCCTATTCTTCTCACATTTATTTCGCAAATATTTGTGAAAAACGCTGCTAAATCAGAACTGTGATTTAGCAGTCCTGCTACAGTTAGTTTGTATTATAGTAGTCATAAGGGGAAGATATTTGCCTGTTGTTTTGTAGTGGGCCCATTAAACAGAAGATGCTTTATTGAATGCAACTCTTGCAAATTTTTTTCTGACTGTGATGTTTTAAGCAAGTTACCTCTTACGCCTTTTGAACCTGATGTGCGTCCTACTGCCCCTGCCGTGGGTTTTCTGGCCCCCATGTTCTTTCAGTGATGAATCAGTTGTTTGTGGCGGTAACCTAAAACATGAGAACAGAAATTGGTTAGGAAAAGAGGATGCAACAAGAATGCCCTTTTACTGTTTTTCTGAATAACCAACTGGTTGTTTTAAAAAACAAAATTACTGTCCTAGCACTTATAGTTTCTAAAAGTATGGTGTGTATATATGTATGTATACAGAGTATGCACATAGTGTAGCATCTTCAAATCTTTTTCAACAGACAGAATTGCAAGTGTGTGTTCCCCAGTTGTGTAGCCCCAAGAGTGCTTTCTTCCAACAAAGCTCAGACAAAATGCTGCCTGGTGGGAGCAAGTGATTGAACTGCTGCTGCTTTGGAGTGCCCGTTGCCTGCCTGAATTTCTTCAGGATATGGGCAGGCTGTACAGCAAGTGCTTTTTAATGTCCGTGATTCCCAGCTAAAGTAACTTATCACATTCCTCTCATTCTTGGCATCTAGTGTTTGCACCAGGTGAATTCTTTTTTTTCTGTCTGTGTTTATGAAGTGGGTGTAGGGAGAGTGGATGTGCGAAGTATCAGGAAACTGAAATAGGATGTCTTAAGGCTGGCTGAAGGCCAAGATGAAATGCATCTCTCTTGGCAGCAGGGGTGGGTGAGAGAGCCCTGTGATACTGGAGAACTTATTTTTTTAATCGGTCAGGCTCATTCCTACCTCAGCTGACCTCCATTGTCAGGCACCAGGCAGGTTTGTGTCCTGCACGTGCTGTCCTGAGTCGCAAGGGCTTCCAGCTTCCCTGCCTGCATGGTGGCAGGAAAGGGAAGAGGCACCTAGAGGAGTGAAGCTCCTGGCACATCTGACGTTATTTCTGTCATTAAGTTAGAAGATGGCTTACCTACTCCCTGGTGAAGGTAATGTTTGGTTTGGAAAGCCCAGGGTTCAGCAAAGAGATGTAGCAAAGCTTCCTGCCCGGCCGCGCTCCCGCTCTCCTCAGTCTGCCTGCCGGCCGGAGGCCGTGCCTGCTGGATTCGCAGCTGCTTCCTCTCATCGGTGTCGCCACCAGAGCTCAAGGTGCTGCCCAGGGGAGAGCCGCACTGCCATGGGCGTCCCCGTGTCACTGCGTCTTGCTGCCTTCCCCGCACCGGGCTCCGCGTGCGCCCCAGGCCGGATGGCTTCTCTGTTTGAGCAATATTGACAGGCAGCAGCTGCCCCAGTGCCTCGCTCTGCTTTAGTCCTTGTGGAAGCTCTGCTTGATCTGCAATGCATTTATAGCATAGTTTGGTTTCTGTGCCAGGGACAATCAGTTAAGAATATGGTTTTGGTCAGTATTTTCTTAGGGCCCTTTCAGAAAAAGGTGACATGTGGCTGTTGGCTCGGAGGAGCTGTGCGGTCCATGTGAGCTGTGCAGCCATGGAGGGTAGGGTCAGACTGAGGAAGACACTTCCCTGAAAGAAGTGATGAGAAAGAAAAGAGAAACATGGATTAGTGTCAAGAAACGACTGCAAAAATTTTCTATGAAACAAAACTTTTCATAGCACTAGAGCTGAGTGTCTGGCCTGTGTGCTTGGCATCCTTCCTTTCCAAGCTGTGGAAATTTTGCTGGAAGTTAATGCTTCCACTGCTGCAATTTTTTTCATTCATTTTCTAGTTCTGTGTTAAGAATGCTGGCAGGAAGTGAGCGTCCGGTGAAAGCAAAAATGTTGCAGAAAAAATTGCTCATCAAGCCATTTTTCCTAGAGAGAAAAGAGCTGCAGCAGGTTGAGGTGCCTAGAAGCACTATAGTGCTCTTGCCTGCGAAAAGTCTGCATATTCTTGCAAAGGTGCTTCCTTCAGGAGTCAATACTTTGCGTCATGGGCATGCTGACCTGTTCCCTAATTACTGCGTGAGTTATACCTTTCAAATTTGAAGCACCAGGCAGTTTCGTTTATTGTTCTAATGAGAAAAAGATGTGCATCAATTAGGTTATTAATCAGCTAGTGCATTAAAAAAAGGTGATCTGTTGATAAGTGAGGTTTCAAATAAAAAAAAAACACTCTAAGATAGTTGCTACAGGTAAAGTACTACGTATTTACACAGTTCATAGACCAAATTAGATAGAAAACTTAATGTGTGCATTTAAATAAAAACTTGGAGCTTACAGTAATTCATTGCTGAAGGGGAAATCAATGACATTTCATAAATTATCAAATGAATTAAAATAATTGTAGGGGACTTAATTTTTTTTTAAACTATTGTCATTTTTCTGTAATGGTATATGTTGTATAACATGCAGGATACATCATGATTAAAGTTTGACTTCTTCTAGTGCTTAAATTAACTCTATTATTCTCCCTATTTACAGAATTCAGAAGGGCGGAGGGGATGGAGGGAAGAAAGAGGGCCAGAGCAGAACCAAATGATAAAGTACACAAACTTTGTAAACATGAGTACAAATAAAATACTATGTTTCAGGCAGAGTATGCTTTTTTTTTTTTTTTCTCTCCTCCCCCTTCCCTCTCCAAGAAAATTGTGAAAGAAAATATTTAAAAAATAAAAGCTTGCTTGCACAGAGAGCAGTTAGTATTTGAAATTTGACTGTATTAGAAGATAAATATTCTGGAGTTTGGTAGTATAAAATATGAAGCTCACTTTGATTTAATTGATAAAATGCTCAGACAAAGAGTTGCAGTTTAAGGAAGATTTCACACTGGTAAAATGAAGTATGTCTTTTCTGGTTTATTCACTGTATAAACAAAAATGTGATAACTACAATACATGTATAAGTACAATATAAAGGTCATCTTAACTTCGAAAAGACAGAAGTATAAAGAAAAAAAAAATAGTTTTAGTTTTAGTAAATTCTGTTCTTGGTTGGAGATACTCAATACTGTGCCAGAATTATTTTTAAAAAGCTCCGAAAAACTTGTAATTGGATCTAGCTATCAAAATATGTAAAAGTGGTACCTAAAATGTGCTCTTATCTCATGCAATTGCTTTGTAATTGTTGAAGAGGGAAGTCAGGTTAGGGAGTATAAATACCTACACTGCTGAAGTTAATATATTTTTGGAAATAGGAGGTATAAGCCTGCATTCCTTGAAGCCAGTGGAAGTTTTGAGTTTTTGCAAAATTGGCACAAATGATTGCAAGTTCACTTGCAACATTTTTTCTTCCTTTTTTTTTAAATTTTTATTTATTTATTTATTTATTTGTTTTTAAGAACAGTCAAAGCTTTTATTAAAAGTTTTCATTCATATTTAGAATTTAGAAGATGTGCTCCTAAGTCATTCTGGACCTTCTGAAAACCTCATCGAAAATGTTATTTCTGTGCTACTTCCAGCAGAAAATGTTCCTTGAAATGTGATACAAGAATCTGTATTTTTGCTCTTGTGGAAGCTGGTTTAATTTTATTTTCATGCTAAACCAAGTTTTACTTTGCTTAATACTGTGTCTGTTGCTTCTCTTGCTACTGAGTAGCTGTAGCAGTTATAATGTATCTGTGTACTTGATACTGTGCCTGTCAAAACCTGAAACACTGAAGAAATAGAACTGTGGTCCCTAACTCCTATAAAGTATGTCTTACAAATCTATGGTACTTTCTGAAGAAAAGGAGGCCTCTGAATATTTCCTGATTTGTAAGTACAGAAACTGAGATAGAAGGCCATGAATCTTTCCATTCCCTTGTATATTCAAAGTTTCATTTTGAGAGGCTGCAAGTTTAAAAGATTGAATATCATTAGTAAGGCAATATAGATTTAAAAAATAATAATTTGGGAGAGTTGGGTGTAGAATACAGTTACTGTATTTTTGAACAAAAAACTTTTTTCTGTTTTTTATTTTATTTTTTATCTGATGTGATAATGAAGCTTCACGTAGATAGGATCAGTGCTTTTTACTTATTTTTAATTGTAGAAGGATTGCTTAGGCTGAAGTCATTTATAACTGTGACCCCCTATCTCTCATCCATATTCTCTGTATTTACATGTAAATTCTCTTTCATAATGCAGTGTTTCTGTTTCCTTTGTCACTAAACAACTTGTTTCCTCTTCGTTTGTGTTTTCATTCACTTCCTTTTTGCTCTTTGTACTATTGCTAGTCTATTCAATCCCCTCTTGTTTCCTTTTACCCTGTTCTTCCTTTTCTCTCTGATGCTTAATTCCTCTCTTCCTTCTATTCTTCCTTCTTTCCTTCCTCCTATCATTGGGTCAGATGGCTTTGAACAGTTAAGGTATGGGAATCTTGCGTGACATGCCGGGATAGTTGAACTGGATTATAAGAGGACTTGTCACTAAGAAATATATCTTCCGAAGTCAGTCCTGATTTAAAAATTCCTCATCGTAATGTGCTGGCAAGCTACTGCCTTCGGATACGAGCGAGCCTTAGAAATAGGCCCTCAGATGACAATTCCCTGTTGAAGCCCCCCTGCATAGATGGGTGCTGGCGTCTCCAGAGCTCCCGATGGCATGAAGCAGCCGAGTGTGTGCTCTTGTGTTGTAGGGAAAGGGAAATATGAACCACACCACTTAACCTAGTACCTGATGTTTTTACTAGATTTAGTAACTTGATTTAGTAAGCTAAAATGCTAGTACTCCAACATTTTCATTTCCCTTCTGTCCTTTCTTTCTCTTGAATATATTCAAGAGTTTTTTAAAACAGCCACCAAAAGATTTAAAGATCATGAAAAAAAATGTGGTCTTAATTGTAGGCAGTTTAATATTCCTATGATCTATTTTGAAGAGCACATTTGACATGCAGAAAGCCAGCAGCACCACACTGAAGCCTTTGTCCTTCCTGTGGGTTGAAACAGTAGATAGCTTACTGTAAATGTGGCTGGCTGCCAATCTGTGGCGCAGATTCTTTTTTTAATACTGTAAACTGGCAAGAAATCAAGAATTGCCGTTCTTCCTTTTATTTACTTTCCCTTCTGTATTAAAAAGTTCAATAAATAAGAGAAAGTTAAATGCTGAGTGAAGGTTTCATGCTGATTGAGTAGTGAATAACAGAGTTATTCGTTTTTTTTTTTTTTTTTTTCTTCTGTCTTTTATTTCCATATCTTTCTGGTGAAAATAGAAATATCAACTGCTTCATCTGGAATACATTATAGCAGTGAAAAGTCTATGCAGAGTTTAAAATGAGGACATAGCAGAATGCATCCATCATGCACAGTCTGAAATAATCTGCAAGACTGCTTCTGATTTGATCCTTACAGTGTGCTTCTTCCTGATTTCTCCCAAATTCATGTCAATAATGAGTACTCTGTCTCTAGAAAACACTCTTTTTTTTGTGAAGTCTGCCCCTGCCTCTGCTGATAAGTATTTTCTTATTCATGCAACTAAACTTCTTGCAATAGCTGCTGAATATTTTTGTTTTGCTGTTATATATAAAAGTGGTATAGGGAGGTGGAGTTCATTTTAATGCTTTTCAAATGCAAGACATACTTTTAAAGTTTATTTGCTTTAACGCTAGAAAGAGAATTGGCTTTACTCTTTATCTCATAATTACATTGCTATTTTATTGGCAAAATTATTCTTGCAAAAAGATTAAGAATTATGTTGATACTTCTGTGTATTTTAATGATTTATGTGGAAAGAAACACACTTCATTCATGATACTGAAGTTCAAATTCAAATTAAAAATGTCTGTTCCTATTAAATAGAGATTTAAGACCATCATGATTCATTTTAAATTCCAAAATATGCTGTGGCTCATTCAGACATCTGTCTATCTTAAAAAAAAAAAAAAAAAAAAAAAAAAAAAAAAAAAGGCTGTTTGGTAATATCAGGGTATATCTGTTTCTGCTCTGATGAAGCTTAAAACATGCCATGAGATTCACGCTGAAAGAAAGCATGAGCTCCAGTTTCTTGCCTTTATACTTTCTGGCTAATTAAAAGTTAAGGTTTCTGGAAATAGAGATATTTTTGTTCCTAAGGTGGTGGACTGTGACTGAAGAAAACTGGACCTAGTTTCTCAGTCTGACCGATTGCTTAAAATAACTTGGTGAAATCGTCATGATTTCTTCCCCCTCCCACCCCCCCAATTCTTCACGTGTAAAATGAATCTGTTCAAAGAGACTAATATGGTAAAGATCAATGCATGAATGTTTGTGAGGCAGTGCAGTATTGCTTACTGGGTTGGTTTAAGTATTGACATTAATGAATCATGTGAACGAATGATTGAAAAACTGCATTTATTTAGAGGTTTGGAATATGTTCTTTCAAAAGTAGAGAATATCTGATATATTGTTTCCTACCTGCAGTGCCCAAATGAGGGGCACAAAAAACATTTATGCAGGCAATTAGTAGTTTACAACTTTCCTTACTTTGGTTTCTTCTTTCAGTTAGAAATAGATTTTTTTTTTGTCTTGGTTTCTGAAGAAAATTATTTTCAAATATAAAAGAAACATCATATTTGTGTGAACATTTGTATAACTGATTTGGAACTAAAACTAATGAATTATTGCTTTTTTTTTTCTTTTTTTTTTCCCCAAGACTATGATTTAAAAGATGATCTGAACATTAGAAACCAATTTCATTTTTCTAAGCAATCAAATAATCTTTTCATATCATAATTTAAAAAATACTCCCACAAAAACAGAGATCAAAAATATATATCCATCACTTCTTTTTATCTTGAAGCTCACTCAAGATATATATATGAATGATGTGTCGGGTGAAGTATCACGAACTTGTTACTATTTTAAGGTTCTTGGATGCCGTATTTGCTTGTATGCAGTACAGTTTTAGTTTGGACTTTAGTACCTATTGGATATAGCATGCTACACAGGAGAAAAAAGAATTTTTTTATTTGATCTCTGCTGACATTAGAGGCAGGCTAACAGTTCCAGTTTTATTGATGTCTTCTGGTCTTTGTTTTTGCTAAACATAATTGTTTATTTTAAGTAGAAGTAATATTGTTTTATGTCCTTGTAGCTTCCACATTAGGAGAAAAATAAAGAAATACTTACATACAGTCTGAGCTATCATGTGGCCATATGACTTAGGAGCACACTATTAATATATTTTCTTCTTGGATGATGTGAGCAGATTATTTTAATGGCTCACAGATTTCAATATATATTTATAATAGTATAATATATAGTAATGTGTATAATGGGAATAAATGCTTACTATAAATATTCCTGTAACTTGCTCAACAAAGAAGAGTATTTGACAATATAATTTCAGGATGACTGCCACTGCTTTCAGGGGTTTCTCCTGTGGATCATGAGAGCTAGATTTTTGAGCTCCTCTAAACATATTTAGAAGAGACAGAAAATATCTCTTGCTTCTAACCGATATTTTTAATTCTTTGCAGTAATAGTTTTCCTTCGTTATAGAAGGTTCTGTTTCTGTATGCGGACCTAATACTGTCTCCTACTCTATATACCAGTAAGGCAATTACCGTGAGTCAGGTGAACTTTCCTCCCAAGGTTCCTTGTTATGGGTCAGGACGGAGCAAGACCTTTTCTGTTTGTGGAGCCAGTCTGTGAATTAATGTCAATGAGAATTACTGGTAAAATCCCCAGTGATGGCTGATGTCCAAAGTCCCTAGCAAGGCTGGCAGTTTAAATACCTGCCCATCGCATGCTGATTTGTCCAAGTAGGAGCAAGCAAACAAGTAAGCTGGAGGAGGAGAAAGTGTCTCGCTCCTCCTGCCCAGTGAATTCCTGCTGGGGCTCATCTGTAGCTCATCCACTTCAGCTCTCCAGATGCTTAGGCTGGACTGGGAAGGCCCCACCATTCCGCACTCACTCGCACGTGCTGCCTTTCAACAGGTCACGGCTTATGCTGCTCTCCGCTTTATCCTCCAGCGAGGTCACACGCCGCTCTTCACCCTTTCCCATCCTCTGCCAGGTTGTGCCTTATTTGCTCCTCTGTAACAGAGCGTAGATGAACCGTGTCCCAGCCAGTTCTCTCCTGCCTTCCCCAAGTCAGCCCGAGAGCACTGAGCTCCTGCGCCCTGGACCTTTTCTCCCTCGCCTTCCCTCCCTGTGTGTCTCCATCACAGCAAGAGTGAAGAGCAACAGTGGTATCAGCCGCAGAGGGATTTTCTTTATTGCATTAAGTATACGAGACAAGATTTAATAGGGGTGATGCCGTCCCATTAGCCTTCCATGACCTGGTGTCTCAGCAAATCCTTTCATGGCTAGGAAAGGCTTGTTATAATCCCAGTGAATTCATCCTGATGTTCTAGAGTCATGTTGGGGGAAATGGTGTTTTCTCAGGTTTCTTCATTCTGGGTGACTGGACCTGCTCATATTTGAGCAATATTGAGTAATATCCCATCTGACAATAAAAAAAAAGAAACGCGATTAAGTTGCTCTTAAATCATATGTCAGTAAAGTCTTTATAACTTTTACACAGAAGCACAAATTTAATGTTTGTGATGATGCTATTCATAAAATATGGCTTGTTATATTTAGGGCAGAGTAAAGTTTCAACTT
>JAUBNY010000143.1:1167921-1182179 GCA_032275445.1 Crypturellus soui | reverse complement strand
TATAGAGGACTATTTTGTCAAGTGTATAAGTTTATTCTTAATGCCTTGTTCTGTGGTTGTATCCAGAAAGCACTGGGAAGCCAGGTATTCCCGTGGAGATGCCACAGGACCAGGCTGTAGCCAAGAGCCAGTTCGGTCCCCAGCGCTGTTTGGGGTGGGGTCCGAAAGCGGCTGATGGACCTGGAAGTGTCGCTGATGCAGAAGAGGAGTCAAAGGGTTCTTGTGGTTCAGCGCGCCCGTCACCTGCATGAGCATTTTGGTTGGATCAGGAATGTGCTTCTGAAGCAAGTCTGCTCGTTAGCCCCGCTTTTTTGCATACATTACAGAGCAAGACGCACAGACATTTCTTCCTAGATGACTAGCCCAGAGCTTGGAGATAGGCATTTGGTCTGTGGGATCAGACTGGCTTTAATTGAAAGTGAGCATCGAAACATGCCCGTGAGGACATTGGCTCCGCCACACTGTGTGATTTGCACTCTGGAGCCAGATAGGGACAGCTATAGACAACAAGGGATATCGCTTAGCCCTAGGGATGGGGCTCCGCTGCCCATCACCATGGCCTAGCACCTCGCTGCCAGCCACCAACAGCACAGGCCTAGGGAAGACTGCAAAGGGCAGCATGTAGTATTGCCTTTACAACATGCTTTTTTCTAGCTTCCAGCAATCTTCATCTCACAAACTTCCTGAAACAGAGATGATATCCTGACTTTAATAGCCCTTGATAGATTTTTTTTTCTCCCATTAATTTGTCTGATTGCTTTTAAAAACATGTGCATTTTTATCATCCCCAAGATTCTGTGCAGTGAGCTCTATAGAACAATGTATTGGTTTAAAAAAGAACCTTCTTTTGTTTGTTTTTAACTTGCTACCCGACAATATAATTTGCTACCCTTTTGTCTTTATCTTGTAAGAGACAAATGACTACTTATTCATTGCCTTTGTCACTATATTTATCACAGATTTCTTTGATATCACGTTTATAGTTTGTCTTCCAGGCTGGAAGATCCATGTCTGTTTAGTTGTATGAAAGTCATCTCATACCTTTGATCTTCTGTGCTGTTTTTCTTCATGCATTTTCTAGTTCTGTTGCATCTTTTTGAGACTCCAGGACTGCTTGCAAGATAGAGAATATATTCAGTATGCAATATCTGTCATTTAAATAGTAGCATAATGATGTGTTCTCTTTTGCTATGCATTCGTGGTAATTTCTAACATTTTTTGACTGCTGCTGAAACCAAGCTACACATGTCCCTTGTAAGTGCAAGATCTCTTTCTATAGTGGTCATAGCTCATCTAGCACCATACAGTATACTGTATCCTGTGCACTAGTACACGTTATCATGAGCCAGCAATGTGCTCGTATGGCAAAAAAAAAAAAGACAGTGATACTATCAGCCACACCAGTCAGAGTGCTACCAGCAGGTCAAGGGAGCTGCTCTTCCCCTTGCACCCAGTGCTGGGCCGCCCAGTTTGAGATATGTGGAACTACTGGAACAAGTCCAGCAAAAGTCAAGCTGGAGCATCTTTCATATGAGGAAAGGTTGAGAGAGCTGGGACAGTTCATGTGGAGAAGACTGAGGAGGACGTGTGCAGGTATCTAAAGGAAGGCGCAAGGAGGATGTGACCAGGCTCTTCACCAGTGGTGACCGATGATAGGGCAAGGGGCAATAGACACAAATGGAAACACAGAAGATTCCATCTGAACTTGAGGAAAAACTTCCTTGCTCTGAGAGTGACTGAGCCCTGGAAAAAGTTGTCCAGAGGAGTTGCGGAGTCTCTAGCTTTGTAGATACTCAAAAGCTGTCAGAACAGTTGGGGACAATGTAGGGGATACTAGAGAATGTCTCTTTGTCTTTACAGGTAGAGAGGAGGTATGTTTATCTTTACAGGATCCTTCCAACCCCTACAGTTCTGTGATTGTGCTCTGTAGAGTTGTTTCCTTCCCACCCATCCTCATCACTATACCCTGCAGTTCTTTCTATGTGCCAGCACTGAAGTTTGCCTTCCATTTTGCTAGCTGCTCTGTTGCTATGTGAGAGTCTTTGCAATTCTTTCAGTGAGCTGGTGTTTGTATTGCCATGAATAACTTCATTCTAGCACCTTTTCTCCTTACTGCTTTTCACCGTTTTCCTACCCATTTATTCAGCTGTGTCCCAACACAAATTCCTGTGTAATGCCAGTATTGACCTACGATCATTAAGAAAACTGAATGTTTGCTATCATCTTTTATTTCCTATCTTTTAACAAGTTATTTCATTGTTTGAAGTTCAAACTAGTTTATTGATCTGATCGTGTTTGTCCTCGCATTCATTGATCTGGTAGCAATGCTAATAGATTTGTGAGGCAATTACCTTGTTGACTCTTCCCTAGCATGTTGTATCTAGCTCTGTGTTTGAAGAATTATTTTATATATAACAATTTCTGTCAATTTGTTCAATATGTACATCATATTAACTGCTTTGTGGTTCTCTGCATCCCTCTAGGAGCCCTGTTAAGAGATTAACTTTGTGTTTGCTATCTCACTGTTTGTTTTTGTTGTTGTGTTTTTTTTTGGTTTTTTTTTGTTTGTTTTTTTGTTTTTAGTACAGAGATGGTTTCAACTAATTGGATCAAACAATCAGTAACGTTAATGTGAGCCATAACAACTTAGTTGTGCACATATGAATTCTTGCAGAACTTAAGAGAACATCATCTCATGCTTGCGATAGGTTACTATTCACTTTGCCAATACTTCTTCTGTGACCTTTATTGCTGATGCTCACATCTCAGACTGGTTCTTAATTTTGCAAAAGGAAATTCCAATTGGAGGTCTGCCTGACCTCTTCTGCAATGAGCACAGAACCAAAATAATCTGGTTAGGATATTTTTTTTCTCCTTTGGCCTTTTCTGCTCCCTACAAATATAGGAGTAGACTTATGCCAAATTTTCTATTCAGGGATAGATTGGGCTATTGGATTACAGATTGACAGGCTGGACAAAATAGCTCCCTTGGGACAATCATCATCTTTCTGTTCTCTTAAACCTCAAGTAGCAAGAAGGGACTGGAGCAGAGTCCAGAGTGAAACTCATTACATAGGTGTCTACTGTGCACTGATGAGTAGAAGGAACTTGCAAATCCTCTGATTTTTTTTTTCCATCCTCTTTAATATTTCCTTTAAAGACAGCTAGGAAACTAAACATGGCAGTTACTTTAGTGCAACATTAGGATTTCATCATTAAACCCACAATGGCAGGAAATATGGAAGTTTAGGTTTCAGTAACAATATTAGTGATATATGGACTGTTTTCATTTCCTGCTTTACATACTCAGTTCTTACTTACCTGACCTACATTAATATCTGAGCACATGACAAAAACTGATTATTTTTATCCGAACTGCTATATTAAAGGTTTAGGTTAAATTCATCCTGCCTGATTTTTTTTTTTAAGTGATTATGCTGTGATGTGTATGAGGCTCGTGGGCTAAGAAATGAAGCTTTTTTTTTCTTTTTTTTTTTTTTTTAAGTCTTATCTTATGGTTAAACATATTTGTCTTTATTTTGTAGTATTAGTGTGTACCTCTGCTGAGATTTTTAGTAAGAGATCTTCCTTGTAAGCAATACGCAGCGAAGGATAAAGGTATTCAGACCAAAACAGACTGACCAAGGAGGGTGTTGTCTAAGCCCTTCCCCCTAGGAAAGGCAGGTTCCCTGGGAGCTCCCTGGCAGACAGGAGTGTGAACATGGGCTGAAAGAGGTTGAAGATTTCTGGGGGGAACAACAGGCGACTTAGTTACCTCTTGTTTATCAAGAGGACCGGGTAAAATGAGCTGCCCTGTTATGAACAAGGTCACTGAAACTGTGCTACAGAGTTGCACAGAAGCAGGTTGCAGTCAAAATATGTGGGTGCGCATGATCTCTCAATGACATGCACCAAGAGAAAGGCAATAGAGAGCGTTTAATGGAGGACTGGGCTAAGTAAAGCTCATGAAAAACAGAAATCTTTGGAAATGAAGAAGACCTTTAAAAGTCCTTAACTTAGTGTGCTGTAAGTTAGATCATGGACCTAAAGAAAAGAGAAATAAACAGTTGTGAAAACAATTAATTTTTAAGTAGTATTCAGTTACTTTGGAGAGAGGAGACTAATGAGGAAACTGTATGACAGAAATTTGAGTTGTACTGCATTTCTCACCTATTTCATTTTTGTGTAGACACAAAAACCTGCAGACAGGGAAGTTTGACAGATCTGAAGAGCCAGTCTTAAAATTGGAAACCTCAAGGGTACTTGGCAAGGATCAATTGATGACTTTGTTCTAGACTGAAATATCAGTTTAGGTAATATGCAAGAAGTTGAATTAACTTTAATATAATGGCTAGAATTTGTCAGGCAAAATACGAGTTCCCAGCTGACCTGCTTGGAGGCTGAGTCCTACACTGAGCGGTTGTGAATGATGGAAAAAATAAAGGTCTCCTCAGAGCAAAGGGTCCACAAAAACAGCACTTACTGCTGCACTGTATATTTACAAACACTGCAGAATACAAACACTTTTAGAATAAAAAATAGGAACTCTTAAAGTTTTAAAGGATCCTTAAGTACCTCTGAATTAAAGAGCATGAGATGCACTGTTACCTAAAAAATTCTTCATAGGAAAGAGGAAGGGAAAGATGTGGGTATGATCACCATGACAAATAAAGGCACAATAGAACCCAGCTCTGGAATGAGGGATTACTGAGAAAAAGACATGCCCCAGCCAGTTACATGGCAAAGATGAGCAATGGGCACCAGATACAACAATTAGAGACAAACAAGTTACAAAGGCCAGATGTGAGGTCCTTTAGCAAGACACAGGATGCCAGATTCCTCATGGACTCTTCCACGAAGAGTCTTGGCACAATTAACATGGGTGTTTTTTCAAGCCATGACAAAAAAAGTTCTGATACTTCAGACTTGCAGATCTGCACAGCTGTGTGAAGTGTCTTAGAGACTAATTGAATCTTTCAAATTTGATTTGGTTAATAGGTCTTTGAATTTTCTGCATTGTGTCAACATTGATGGTTAGCGGCTTTTACATTTCATTAGGGAAGCAAAACATGCAACTGGCTGCATGGTCCACATGATCTGGTTGGTGTTGGCTGCTGTGCAGAAGGTGTCACTCATGGGCAAAAATAAGACCTTAAGTGAACACAGTGCATTTGAGACTTCTTGACTTTGAATGATTCTGAATAGCTCCATGATAGCTTTGCCCTCTTCAGTTGTCATATATTGTTAATTCCATATGAGGTCATACTATGGCTAGAATATTTGAGTAAAAATTGTGATTTTTAAAAGTTTGCCCGTATTCATAATTCAGCAGTGAGTAAATGATCTATAGATCCATTCTTTTTCTGTCTCATGTCATTGTCAAATAATCTCAAGTGTGACTTCTTTATAACATGAGTGGTATATATTTCCAGTTGTGACTTAATGGTTTGGACAGTGGCTAAGGCAGTGAGCTGAAGAGCTCGACTTGACAATCTCATCTTGCAGCCCACCAGCCTGCCTGAATTTCTCAGATGATCACTGCTCGCACATGAAGAATTACCTATCTTGAATATTTCTTGGTACTTCCAGAGTTTTCATATCAACACAGATTTTGATAATTAATCAAACGAAACTATTATTTAAAGGAATTCACTTCTAATTTTTTAAAATAAATGAATTCACTAATTTTCACAGTAATGATGCCTCCATTGTTCACGTACTGATTTCAGAGGATTTTAACAAAGAAGGTTAAACAGAGCATTTAACAAAAGAAGTTTATGTCAACATAGTTTACCTCCAATTATGCAGAACTTCTCATGGTGCACGAAGACTATTTGGTACTTTATAAAACTAATGTTCGAGTAGAGCAGGATCTCACATGGAAATGCTTTTCATCATTGTAGAGAAACAGTGAGACTTCTCTTATTTGGGTGTGAACTTAGCTGAAGGTGAGTCATCAGGCACAGATTTGTGGAATCAATGTTTATAGACTCAGAGGAGTTTTCAGGTACTTGTTTTTGCTTCAGCAGTGACTGAGCTGAATTGATTTAACTCTGCAGGTAATATATTGATATTTTGGTAGATGTAACAAAAGATCTGCGTTCTTTCTGCAGATGGACTTTCAGACTAAACGGAGGTATCCAAGTTAGTAATACAGCTGCTCCAGTCTCCATCAGTAATCCATAGAAAGAGGTACTTTGCAGATGTCTCTTTTCTGTATTTACTACAGAAATAATCCTTTTTTCTTTTTTAATTTCTAAACTACTGTCATCTTTTCAGCAACGGATTTTGGCATCCTACCTTCAGAGAGGTTTGCTCAGTCACAGCCTAGTCTTTGTGTAGGATGCTGTTCTCATACTGTTTTTTTTTTTCTTGATAGAGCTTTTATAGTGTGACTGTCAGATTGGCATCTCTCTGTTTTGTATCTATAATCAGCAGAGCTTCACTTTGCATCCCTATCATGTACTAATGAACTGAGTCTTGAATATTGCTGTTACTCCTTGAAACCTAAGTGCCAAATTTGTTTCCACACAAAGCTCCTTCACTGAAGATGTGAAGTAGCTTCAGATGTGCTAGCGTATAACCAGTTTGTTGTTTGCTGCTTTCTGCCTGCCTAGTGACAGAAAGATTTGATTGCAACCCACTTTATTGCTGTGCAGTTTTCCTCCTTACAGAGGTTTGTTAGATGAATAGGGTTGCTCTTTATCAACACTAAATATTTTCAATAGCATATGGCTCTTTATCTTTACGGTCACGTGGTACTTGGAAACTTAAATACGAGTACAGTACAAACTTCAGCCAGATGCCAGTGTGAAGAGGGATGTTAACATTCAAGCGATTTAGCACTTACACTAGTTCAGAAATAGTCATTCTCGGAAACTGTTTCTCTAGTAATAGTAGGTTAATGATTGCCTTGTTTGGAGAATGTTTTATTAACCTGGACATATGACATTTGTAATAGGACCAGACTATTGCAATTTTGCATGTTTTTTTGCCTAAAAATGAGTACCAAAAATACATGATATGAGTCTGCAAATAGCTTTGCTGTTATCAATTGATGAATCCAGTGGCAGTCTATGATAAGCATAAGGCTCTTTTTTTTTTTTTTTTTTTTTTTTTAAGTAGCTGTAGAGGGGATGACATGGTTTAAGAGAGTCATTTTGGATGAATTTGTTACAAGAGCCAGGCAAAGAATGATGGATTTTTTTTTTTTTTTGGAGTTTTGGCAGTTGAAGATCCCTTATAGGGACTATATGAAGGATACTGCAGCAGCAATTCAGTGGGAACACGATGCTGGTCTTTCTGGATCTAGGAGATGGCCTTTAGTCCTTGCTCGGTATTAATTTAGGTAAATTACAAGGTGAATTTGTCATACCTTTGTAGGCATCCACTATCTTGAATTATTATTATTTTTTTTAAATTGAGAAATGCAGGTGTAATGTTCTTGTACTATCTGTTTTATTTCTCTTAGTAACTTCAATACCCAGGTATCTATCTGATTAAGTTTTTTGTAACTGCTTATAATTTTATCAAAACTGAACAGCAGGAGAGGGCTGCTTTGAGGTAATGTACTCAGACTGCTGAGCAAAGGGATCTGCCATAAGGCAAATTACATAACTGTTGGACAGAAGACTCCAGTTTCCCAAATGGCTTCCTCAATCTCTAAGTGAGGGTTGGAAAAGATTATTGCATAGTGAGAATGAGAAAATTTGTCTGATAGGCTGAGAGGCAAAGCCCTCTGCTACCACATTAACTTTAACCTGTAATCCCTTCTACACGCCCTTCCCCCCCCACCCCCTCCACACACAAATAAAATAAAATAAAAAAATAAATAGAGGGCTGGGCTTGTTTTACCCGAAATGTCCCAGTCTAAGTTTTATGTTTCTAGCTAGTAAGGAAGAAGACCAGCCTTTGTAAAGCAGGTTCATACTGATCACAAGGAGCCTTTTAATTGACAAAGTCATTGAAAGGAGTGTGTGCTGCGGGAGTGGGAGCGGGACGAACAATTTGTGCAGTGTAGTATTTCTGCCCCCCCCCATTAATTTATATTTCATATATTAGTAAAGGAATGTTAATGACTTAAAATTTGGTTGGTAGAAAAAAATATATATTTTTTTTCATCCACTTATTCAGTATTTGTTAGTTTGCAACTCACTGTCACAATAAGTACTCATTTGAGAAAGTCTTGCAAATGCAGAGAAGGTGCACTTGGAAGAATAGGACATTTATATGAATAGGATAAAAGCTAATTAATTAGCTAATTAAAATTAAGCTTAATTTCATCTTTATATAATTATGAGTTTAAGGTTTTTTAAATACATCTTTTTTTACCTTTTATTCTTACCAGGAATTTTATTTGCTTCTATATTTTGTTCATCTACTGTTCAGTGAAGAAAGACCAAACATCTGCAGAACTTGGAAAATTTGTGAAAAATGCTGTTACTGGATTTGCTATAAATTATTCAGATGTGAATCTCAATGGGAAAAATGGTGGTTCTACTCTAACAACAATATCCCCATAAAGTTATTGTCTCTAAGGGGCTTTGTTTTTTATCTGTTAGCTTATTATTCTTCACACATTCATTTCTGGGGAGCAATTAGGAACTGAATTTTGCCTTAAACTTTTTTTTTAATAGCTTGAGTGCTCTAGCTGGCTGTATTTTTCTTTTCTTTCTTTTTCTTTACTTTTTTTTTTCTTTTTTGCATGATTCTTGCATATTCTTACATATTTTTAGTAATTATGCAATATGACAAAAAATGCACATTTCAAATGATGTTATAAGACAGCAATGGATGTAAGGGCAAAGCCTGTATGGTCTGCATTCATCAAACAAAGAGGAGAGGAATATGTGATGTGATGTTGCCATATATGTGAAATAGATCTTAAAACTTTAAAGCAATGTTTTCACTAATATAATTTTAATGGAATATAAGATAACAGTTATTAAACAAATAAAATATAAACCAGTAAATATAAGAATATTGATTTTTTACCAAAAAAACTACAACAAAAATATTAATAAGATAATAGATGAAATTAGTTCATTGTGGTTTTTCATATGATAGAATTTCAGATAGCCCTTGATATTAGAACAAAAAAGAGCATATCATAAACTTGAGTACAAAAAATCTATCTTTGCTTCATATTACTTCAGTGCAAGTTTTGAACAGAATATATCCCGTTTTCATTGCATAACAGAGGGAGCTTAAGATGTACTTGGGAAATGGTTTATTTTTCATAGCAAAATCTGGAATTGAATTAAATATTTTGAAAAATAAATGACTAACATTCTTGGGAAACTTATGCGTTATTTGAGTGTACAGTGGTTTATTTGTAGTTCATGTTTTACTGAGTAATGGAGTCACATCTCTTCTAAATCACACTCACTATTACTCAGTTTTGACAAAAGCCATGAAAGTCGAATATGCCTTCACTTGAGAACTTGCTGGCAAATGTATTGGTCTTTGGCTGAAGTTGGAGTCTGAGCTATGAAGCTGCATTTAAGCTCATCAAGAAGAATTGGAGGCCAGTCATCAAAATCTGAAGACCCCATATGTTAGCTGTTTATTTGTCTTTTAAACTTTTTGGAAGGCTTGGCTACTTAGGATCTGATCTTGAAATGGATTTAAACTATACAGATGTAGAAAGACACTTAGAAAGTTTTGTTTTATCACTGTATTGGATATCTAACACTTAAAAAACATATATGGAGATTAAATACCGATCTTTTTCATGTCATTAGGTCCCCAAGTGTCTGTTAGGCATACAGACATTTCTATTCTGGCTAATATTTCTTGTTTGTGTTTCAAAATGTAATTTTAAAACTTCCTGACATTCTTCCAGGAGTATTTCATTTTTTTTCATGCTATTTCTTCTGTTTAGTCCTGTGAGATACAATGTGGAATCACTAGTAAAGTTTCTTTGTTTTTCTAAGCTTGGAGGGGTAGGAGGGGATTAGTTGTTTCTCCTTGGGTATTATTTAAACATTATGTGTTCAAATTTTTGAAAATGGATTAAGAAATTTCAGCTGATATTTGCATATGTGGCTCAGTGGCAAAATGTAATACCACTTCCTTTAATAATAGGTGTGTGAAAACACAAAAACAAATGCTGATAAATCTGTAAAGCACAGTCCTCATTGATTAAGACCTGGTTTTGGATATGAAAGTTATATTCCATACATTTATTTTCAGTGCTTAAAGGAGGTCATTGGACAAATGGCTGATTAATATAGTAATTCTATGAAGGATCCCTTGAAATATTTATAATAAGATTTCTAAGATATCAAATAGTATGTGAGATTAATATCAACAAAGAGGGCTTACAGGTTAATGTATTTACTTTCAAATCTACTACTGAAACAAGGATTATTTTCTCTTGGTTTCTTTCTATTTAGTTTGTGGTCTTGGTGATCCATTACATTCTCTGTCTTTGGCATAGCTGCCATAGGGTTCACAAGATGGCAAGTCACCACAGGAAGGATTTTTCCAAATCAATGTAAACAGCTGCTGCCCTGCATTGGGAGCCCATCTACTCTGAGATCAAGGGCTGGAACAGGGGGCTGGAGGGAGTCTTCAGGAAGGAGTAGTGGTACCTCAAGTGCTCTCCCTGAGGATGAGCTCCAGGACACACTGACATGATGTTATCATTTCTCCCTGGCTCTTTTTCTCCTGGTTCAAGCAAAAGTAATAAAATACTGAGACCAGCCGAAAGTAAGGAATTACAATAAACTCCGAGTCTGTGTTGGTTGCACGTGTTGACTAGTTGTCATGCATCTCCTCTGCACTGGGAAGAGGGAATAAGTAGCGGCTCAATTCTGATCTCTACAGACCAGAATCAGATGTAAACACCATACAAACACAAAGTGTGTTTTGATCCTAGCGTGCTCCTGTGCAAGGAGGGTGCAGTCCAAGGCACAACATGAACCAGTAGTCATGGCGAGAGCAGAATAGTCATATTCACAAATGGTTTTTTCTGGGAGGAATGTCTGATCAATCCATCTCAGATAGGACAGGTGGCTCTTCTGTACCTTGAAGGGTATAAAGTATTGATCAGAAAATAGATTTTGGTGTGATTCTGCTAATGTTATACCTAGTAACATTAGTAACATGATCAAATCATTCTTCACGTGTCTGTCAAAATTAATAAAAAGGAGAGTGAACTTAATACACAAGGACTGTTATTATTTTTGGATTATGTTATTCTACATTCAACCCATCTCAGGTAAGTGAATTTTTTAATTTTCATATTCTGTATTTATTCTTTAGAAAGTCTATCGCCATTTTATACGAAGATGAAATCATAGCATTTGGATTTTAAAATCTTAGCCAAATATATACAAAAGACAATAGTCATCCAATCAGATTTCTTTTTACTTCAAATACCTAAGCAGACAAATGGAGCTCAGTAGGCATCTTACCCTACTGAAACTACTTTTTTTTTTTTTTTTTTTTTTTTAACACAGCCAGTTTCTCTTGTGCATTTTTAGAAATGGAAAAAAAGAAAGAAAAAAAAAAAGTGAAAATCCAGGTCTAGAAGCCCTGTGGAAGCATATTTAAAATTTCTAACCAATATCTGCTTCATACTTTTCATTCCATAAGGAGTGGTGTCAGTCTTTGTACCTCCCAAAATATTTTGCCTTGTTTGGAGAGATTGTCTAAATGAATCTGTCTCCATGTGAAATGGATGTTTTAATATCAACATGAATTTAATTGGGAAAGCACAGGTCACTAATGAATTTGGGGCATAGTTCATCCAAGTCTGGGCTTAATTCACCATGTAATTAAACACATTTATAACTTTAAGCATATGAGTAGCTGTAATTAAATTAATGTCTCTGAGTGCAGTTGCATGATTTTGCCTGCCTGAAATGAGCTATAGCATTAGGACCTTAATTTGAAGTCTGTACTTCACAGAATTAAGTTGAGATTTGCTGTTCATATTAGGAGCATTATTACATGTTAACTTAGAAGGAATTAATATTCCTGTTGAAGAAGAAGATAAATACTATATTTTTTGTAGTTTTTCTGAAGACCTCTTAACTTATTTGTTTATACAAACAGTTAGGAAAACATAGAACTGAGGAGTAATAATGAATGTATTTTTGTGGTTTCAAGTCTGCCACATCAGTGTTCTCCAAACGATTTTGGTTTGCTGTAGACACTACATAGTGTAAACTTTTTTTGAGGTACTATTTAAATGCATTTCCCTGGCAGCACAGGAAAACAAATAAAACAAACATGTGGTATTAACTTATAGTGCAACTTCAAAAGCAGCTTGAACTGTAGACTTACCATTGTTGGAGTTCAAAGCAAGTATGCTCTGCAGAGAGCAATGTTTTATCAATCAAGCAAAGAAAATAAAAGTAAAAAGTGCATTTGCTTAAAGCCTTGTAGATTTGTCTACTGATGTGCTAATTCCTTCAATTTCTATTGTTAACATCTGTATAGAGCAATTAGAAGACTTAATGCTTGTCTCAAGGGCTCCAAGTGTTTTACTGACATTTGTGAAAATAAATTTGATAAATACATTTTAGAATGTAGAGAATTAGGAAGTTAAGCCATTAATAAAAGCAAAATAATTATAAATGTGAGAAGTTGATATTAATAGTAAATAGTATTAAGATAATATTCCACATAAACCATTCCCATGTTGTTTAGCTAGCCCTTCTGCATTTATAAAACTATAATCATATTTGTAAGAGTACCTTGTAAATTAATTAGTCGATTATGACCTTCCTCAAACAGCTGCATAAATTTGCTGTTGACATTAATAAATGATGCATCTCTGCTGATGATAAAATTTTGTTTCTATATGAAGGAGTTTATGGTAAACTGTTTAAGTGGAATTTGCCTACGAAATTTAGTGGAATATGCCTGATGGCAGTGTACAGATCTCATTAGTGGTTACTCAGAAACAATACTTTATTTTCCTCTTGTTTGATAAGCCACAGTATACAGAAGCAGCTTGCTTTGTCTTCCTGCTAGCAGCTGAATAAGGGGACTGTTGTCGGTATGTATGTGCAGCATGCAAATACAGCTCTTCTCTCAAAGCTGATAGGAGCTATTTGCTTGTCTTTGTGATGCTTTGTGTTAGCAGTGCTACCTGACCATGTGAGTTAGGCTTAAAGTGATTAACTTGGTAAACATTTCAAGTTTGTTTGTTTTAATGACAGCTACATGCAAGCCTTGAGTCTCTTTTGGAATTACATGCAGCTGAAAACAGCTCAACAGAATAGATTTCAGAATTTTAGAGCTCCTATTTTGCAGATGAGGCACTGGGTTAACATTTGCAGTGCATTTAAAAAATGCTTAACTGAATAAATTTAATTATAAAGGTGCTAAAAACGTTCTTTCCACTGGAAGCAAGTCTTTTCATGTCTTTCTCCATCATTTTTGGCTGTTTCCTTTTCAGGTCAGAAGGAAGACTGACCTTAGTGAATTTTTTAAAAATAAACCAAAAGTATCCAGCTTATGGAGAAAATGCTAATTTAGGTATGTACTTGGAAAGCATATCTTTTTTTCAAAGATTAGATTTTACTAACATTTGCAAGCCCCTGAGGTCAAGGTGGAGGTTCAGGCGGAAGCGCTGCGGAGCGGTAATCGGTCTTGTGCCGGGGAGCTACTTGCAGCGGGTGTCACTGGAATGGGGAATGCTCTGCACATCTGTGTCTGTGCTGGTACATATGTCCAGAGTTAATGGCATGCAACACAACAGAAAGGAATCTAAAAACTAAATGGATTTTTTGCAACTCTGTTACAGTGGTATTTTTGCATTTTTCTCTTACTAAAATGCTAGTTATGGAGCATAGAGTTATTGATACATATTAATAAAATAAGTTCTTTTGAGAGAAAATGACCATAACAAAACTAAAATGCATTTACTGTGATATAAATTCAGCCTTCTAATTTCAGCTTGTTTCTGCCTTTGACAGATGTATCCTAATGAGAACTATCCAGCCAAAAAATGTTGTGCTCTTGCAGTATGACTGACTTTTTTAAATGCAGAATTGAATGTATTTGAGCATATTTTCATGAAAGGATGAACACATGCATGTATCTTTTCCCAACAATCTTCCTTGTGACAATGTGAGAGTTAGCTGCATCATGTTGGAGTACAGAAATAAAACGTGTTTAGCAGTTAAGTTTGGTCTCAATGAGAATATCCACAGTGTAATCATGTTTACTATCTAAATTGGACATTAGAAATACATTTCCTGTTGTCTTTTGTGTTAAAATATGATCTCTCTCATATAATT
>JAUBNY010000143.1:1150599-1167821 GCA_032275445.1 Crypturellus soui | reverse complement strand
TTTGAAATGTATTCTTAGATATTTCAATATTCTTCCTTCTCTGTCCTGATGAACTTCTTGTTAATTACTGCTCTCATACCCTCCTTTTCAGCTCAGTAATGTTGTAGATCTTTCCTCATTCCATACACAATTTTATTTCTGAGTGTTGAACAAGTTGACTGTTGTGTAAATGTTTGTTTCCTGTTCTCTTAAGTGTATCTTAATCCTAGGAATACTAAGATAGAACATTAACAAAGAGAATCGAGAGCATTAACAAGGGGTATTAGGAACATCATGGGAGGACTGTCCTGAGTAGGGAAAGTTTTCCCCCAAAATTTTAGAGCTTGAAGCTCTTGCCACTTTGAGGCAGAAGCTGGGCAGAGTTGCTGGTGTTATAGATAAATACAGAGAATCTGGCCGTTCTTCTCAGTTCCTGCAGATGAGAGAAATGAATTGGAATAAGCATAAGGAGGAGTGAGGTGTTTTTCCCTCCTTTTTTGAAAATGCTTTTGTTTCTTTTTACTGTCTCTTTGTTCTTGGTCACTTGACTGCATAGCAATGCTAGATATCTCCTTGAAGCTTGAGCATCTTGAAAGTATTATATGCATTGCTTCTTTTTGTTTTAAAAGCATAATTAAATCTTGCTCTAAGTTTGAGAATTACTGAAGTAGTAAGTGGGTACCAGTTGAAAATTAGTTTGTGTAGTGTGTCCTGGAATTTTACATTGTTAGAGATTATCAGTCTACAGTTCTACCCTGCCATTATCTTTTAAATTTTAGCCCCAACATCCAGGGTGCTCTCATTGGATATTGTCATATAATAGACCGTATGATCTTTATTATACTATGGAAATCTATTCCATAATAATTTGATTGCTCTGTTTGTTCTGCAAGATCTCATCATTTTTTTCCTTGCTTGACCAGACATAAATAATAAAAAAGATGCTTAGCCATCTAAAACCTTACTGAAGATTTAGTGAACTAACAAAAATTCAAAGCTAAATAGAGAACTAAAAATAGTACACTTTTGTGCACCTCTTTTTAGTTGAGAATAAGAATTACCCTTCTGAGGAGTTTGTCTGAAATTTAAATTGTACTATATAAAGTTATTGTTGATTAAATACAGTACATGCTCCCAGATTGGGCACTTTACACCGGAACCTTGAATAAACCATAATTTATAGATATGCTTAAAAACATGTCATAAGAAGCCATAAAAATATCTTACAAAAAAGTTTAACTTGGCAAACATAATGGCTCAGATAGATTAAAATTTGTTTCTGAAGTGTTATTAAAATGTATGTGTTTGCCTGTCTCTTCGTAGCATATGTTGTAGTTCGACTGTATTTGAAATATCCACGTATTTCTGTTTTTTCTGTATTTTCCCAGATGAATTCTTTCAAGTTTGAAAACTGTTATGCTTGTGTTCATCCCAAGGAAAAATTATTTTGGGAGGGTTGAGAAAAACGTGTTTGAGCATTTTGTGAATAAAAATCAGTTTGAGTTCTTACTGGTGTAGTTGAAAGCTTTGAGGAAAGAAAAAACTGAAAGAATGAAGTCGTCATCGTCTCCGGGCCAGGGGACACGGTGCGGATGAAGTGTGGCAGAGTCTGCAGCAGAGCCTCGTTACGCGCTGAGGGAAGGAAGCTCCTTGGAGGCTGCTGTAGGACACACTCCTGCCACAGCAATCTTAATTCTCAGTCCTCCGAACAGAGGAGGACTGAAAATAGCATTTTGCTTAGCACGGACTTAAAATTTGTCCCACCTTCACTTGGGCTGAGAGTTGTGAGAAGATATCCTTTACCACAACTGGTTCCTGTTTTCCATATTGCAGTCTAAGGCAGGAAAAAACCTCTGGGAATCCAAGAAAAATCTTGTGGTTTAAGAGTCATGAATAATTAGGTCTGCAGTTTTCTGAACCTCTATTGGTCTTGTAATTTGCTGTTGCCATTTTTTTTTTTTTTGAAATATTTTAAGGGCTCGCTTTGTAAAAAAAACCTTTTTAGTCAAAAAGTGCCATTAATTTCCATAGGGTTTCTGGCACCTTTTTCCCGAAAGCTTATGTGCTTGCTGGCATCGCACCTCCATGTCCCCCAGGTTCTGTGACAGCACCTTGCTGCTCTGAGTCCTGATCCTTGTCCCTGTTGGGCTGCCTGGGGGCGAGCGAGGGCTCTTGCTTTGCACGGCGATACCCTGGTTGTTGGGTAGGGTCTGAGAGAGTGACGTAACCTGCAGACGAGAGGACTTGTGGTGGCATCGAGCAGCTTTAGATCAGATCCGTTGACAGTGTATTTCCATTTGATGCTTTCAGGGTACTTTTAAGGGGGGAGGTGGGGGGGAAGTGGCGAACTGAAAATAGACTGCATGAGAGAGACACTACACTGCAGGAGTGATTGCTTTCTAAATAAAGAAACTTCTGTACTTCTGTATCTCTTGAGAGAAATTAGGAAAAGGACCATAAAGTTTCTGTTGGCCAGCAGAAGAGAACCATCTGCTGGAGTTATGAACAGTTGGCTGAGTTTAACAGCGAGCGGTTGATGGTCTCTGCCCTGACCAGGAGGAGTTATTTTATCCAGGGCAGGTGACTGAAAGAGAAGAATAACACACAAAAATTAAGGAAGGGGAAAAAAGGAAAAGTAGAAAAGCTGTTTAAAAACAAAATTATGATTGTAAGAGGACAATGTTTTTTTTATTCCAAGTTTTTATCATATATTTCTGAAATCATTAAAAGGCACAGCACATGCCATGTAATAGTTCTGGTGAATCATTAACTTCATCTGTAAAGAGAAATACAACATTTTGGCACTTCCTTTTCTTTTTCCTTTCTTTCTTTGTGCTTTTCCATTTCTCTCTGCAAATAGTTAGGATGAACTAAAGCATTCTCTGTTTTCCATTAGGTCTCATTTGCTACAGCTTTCTGCCTTTAAATTACTTCTGAACCACAGAATCTGGCAGGGCTCATCGGGAGGCATTTGAGGACAACTACTTGATCTGGAGTACAGCCATGTACGGCACTTGAAGGCATAGAACAAAGCAGTATAAATTGAGATTATTTTACAAAATGTTTATGGGTCTTCCAGGACAGCCAGTAGAATTAAAGAAAAAAATCTTAATTAGGGCATAGTATGTAAATATTCACTTTTTATTGCAGCAAGGAATGCTTTTACCTTCTCTGTCTGAAAACAAAGGCCCATTTAATGGCTTTTCCTTCATAGTGTCCTAATCTAGCATTTCTTGTCTTATCATCAGAGATTAAATACACATAAAGAATTGCTAACATCAGATGTATTGAATAAGGGATTTAAGGAGGACTGGCTAGGTTAGTAGATGAATCACGCTTCTACACTTTTGCAGCCTTTTACTACAGGCTGGAGAAAAGCAAATATGAATTTGAAGAATTTCTGATAGAAGCCAGTTCAAACTTTTTGAGACAATTTTATTTTTGCATCCACCCTTGCAACGTGGTTAACTTCGGTATGCTGTGAGCGTATACCTGCGGAAAAGAAGCGGATACACTTCAGTGTATCTGACAGTGAAGTAACTTGGTAAAAATAATGATGACATAATTAGTCTAGTGTTTTAGCAGCATCAGAATAGAAAATATTTTATAACATATAAAGTAATGCTACACCTGGAGCCAGGGAGGCAGTGAAGAGGTCAGCGATGTTCAGCCTGAGTTGTCCTCTCAGGGCCAGCTGCGCTGCCTGTTCCTGCGGGCCGGGCCATCCTTGCGCAGCCCTTCACCTATTGCTCAAGAAGGAGTTGCGGTTGGTATAATTTGGAATATGCAGCTGAGAGAGGAAGAGTCCAGCAAATAGTTACAAAATATACCTTGGACATTCTGCCTAACTCATTTAACTCTTGTATGATAGAGGAATTCAAGGCATGTAATTTGACAATGTGTTAGGGCATATTTTTTTTCTCTTTCTGTACCATTTGTATTCTTCATGCAGCAAGCCCTGACTGTATTCAAGAACTTTAAATGTATAGGAGCATCTTTTCAAAACTTGGCCAGCTATGTGAATACAAATTAGGGTGACCAAGGTCTTTTGTACAATTTTCCACGGGCAAAAGAGTGTGCCTGTGCAAATTATGTAGATCAGAGTATTCCCAGGTGAGGTCTAATTTGCTTCCATGACAGGCTAAAAATCATGAATATTAATGGTAATTGGCTTGAACTCTTGGGAAACTTATCTAAATAGACAATGCTGGGTTTTCTGGTTGTGAACTTTATCTCTTGCAATGAATAAATATAAAGTTAAGGGCATCTTAGATATATGAAATCTCTTTTTGTGCGGGGGGGAAGATATATCTGTTGTTGAAAACAATATGTGTGTATTTAAAGCATGCTAAATGTTTTTAGGTCTCATTAAACAATGCAGATATTTAATGTGTTGAATTTCTGGTAGACAGGATGAGGCTTCCTTGCCATAGATGATAATGCAGTAATGAAAATGCTATGCAATGTTTAAAACGTTAATACTATCAGTTTGATTAAAATACAAGGATTACACCTTTGAGATGGATTCTGGGCACTTACTTTCTGTAGTTTGTTTGTCAAATTTTCACTTTCCCAGCTGAGGAAATGATTGTAAATTTGTGCCTTTAGTATTTCACTTTCTTGCTCTTCTAGTGTATGAGTATCTTGCAAGCTGGTAGTTTCATATATTTGCCCAAAATGTATTGAATACCTCTTGCAAGCTCTGAGTGCTTTCTCTTAGCATGACTTTAGTACAAACAAGGCTACTGTGGGACACTGAAGATGCACGCATCAGCCTCCCATAGTCATGGCCCAATTCATGAAAGTGCATTTGAAAGAACATGGTGTGAAGCCAGGAAGACACTTTTCAGAAACCCCTATAGCAATTTCATTTTTTATGTGAGCTCCTACCAAAGGCTAAACTGTTGTATACTTTTCTTTCCAAGAACAGGCCAAAATCCTGCCTTTTTTCCTTCACTGGGCCAAATGTGGAATTTATTTAGATCTCAATCAGATACAGTAGTAACACATTCCCTGTGAGCAGTATGAAATTTCCCAGACTCCTTTAAGTGATGCCAATTAAGCTCACAGCTACATGAGTCACATCAGAATAAAAAGACAGGAAAGTGACCACAAGAGAGCACATAGCTCTCTGCATGCTGAAGATTCAGGAGATATTTCTGAATAGAAGAAATGCATGTAACAATTTGGGGTTTGTGCTCTAAAGTGCTGATTAAATATATACTGATAAAAAGCTATTTGGCTTTAAAAGATTATACAGTCTTTAAAAGGTAAATATCACATTCAGATATACTGCGGTAATACTAGAGACACTTATTTGTGTCACATTCTAGGAAAACAGTTAAAAGTTCTCAAGAGTTGTTCATTCTTTTGAATGTGGTATCCAATAAACTGTGCATGAAAGAATTTGCAGTAAGCATGAAAGCTGCCAGGAAAGATTTACTCTTAACAAAAGCACTCTATAAATGACGTGAATTTTGCATTCCAAGAAAGTTTAATGTAAAGAAGAAAGGTTTAATGAAGAATCTCTTTCCACCCTAGTTCACAATTCATTTTGTTTGCTACTCAGGCTGACTATCAGTTACTTTGTACTGCTTTGTGTCTAACTTTTCCCTTCTCTTAGTATAAAATCTCCATACTTCATAGATAGTAATTCTGCTTCAAAGGAAGTGTGAAGGTAATTTCTACAAATGGTTTGTATTTTTTAATAAAAGCTAAGAACTGTTCAAAGTATCAAACTTGGAGAAACTTGGCAATGTTCGATTCATTCCTCATTTGAGCTCCGCTGCAGAAGGATGAGATGGAGACTGGAGAAACGCTGATATTATTGAAAGACATTATTGTTGTGCCGTAGCAGTGTGACACAGTTACAGCCAAGGATCTGTTGCTGTTGAGGGAATAGGGCTGAAATTACTGTATTTGCTATTGCACAGCTCATTTATATAAAGTTGCAAAATGTACACATAGGTAGAATATAACTAATGCTACAAAGTGTAACAACTACCCTGCAGGCAGAAAAGGAAATAAATGTATTATGAATGGAATAAAAGAAAATAGAGATGGGATGTAAAAGTGGGAAAGACCGAAATAATCTGGTAGTCTGTGATAATGTCAGTGAGGGCAGGATAAAAAATGCTGTAATAAAAAAAAGAAAGGGGTTCATGATATATAGTACCAACTGTAAACTAATGCATACAAGGGCATGCAAAGGTAATACTTGAAAAGAGAACTCAGGCCAGAGAAAAGGAATTCCAGACAGATGAGGCAGCACTCGCTAAAGGGCAACCCCGGTGCGTGGTCAGGAGGAAGGGCCAGGAGGAATGCATGAGTGGGCAGTAATTGGATGATAGACACAAGATTAGAGAGTCGGGGTGGAGCGAGGCCAAGGAGAGTTTATGAAAAAACAGGATACTAAATATAGATAGGACTCAGACACTGACTATGTTATAGTGACGTAACTACGGCTGTTGTGTTTTTTTTTTTTTTTTCCTCTCTGGAAGGATGCAGCCACAGCTTTTAAGGTTTAGATTATGTGATTAAGGGATAAAGAAAAAAAATACTTGATAAGAGTCAAGGCAGAAATTATAAAAACATGAGTTGTGATATACATGGAGCAGGTTGCTAATGAATTAAATAAATCCAGCTCTATTTATTATTACGTCTTTAAATAATTCAGGAAATTTCCAAAGTAAATATTCTCAAGCCTTAAAAAAGATAGCTTTTCTTCCTTCCCTCCCTCCCTTTAGTGGTAAGTATTTCATTAGATCTTCACATAACTTATAGCTTCTCTCAAAGTGTGGTTTAGGTCCACACAGGTTGTAGGGACACAGGTTGTTAGGTAGTTTCAGGGCTAGGGTGCACCAGTCAATATCTTCTATTGACTGGCTGGAGAAACACACACACACACAAAAGAAATTCTGAAATAACAGAGTACATGTTTGAAAAATGTATTAATCTAATTTTTAAGTGGTAAATTCACGCTTATAATACAAAATTAAACCTAGTCTAGGATCTTACAGGATTACTGACTTTTTTTGTCCATGCACACAATTAAGTGATTGTGTGACTCACGCACATCTGACACGTGATAGTTATAGCCTTTCGGTTAGCTTTCGTGGGCCTGTGCTCCTAGATATTTTACACTCCTTTGCTTCTCCTCTGCAAATGGCACGATTTTTTCCTGGGCTTCTTTTAGTTGGCGATACTGCAGACCGTTTTCTCACTCCCTTATAGTTGCTGTAAGAATTTCTTCTTCGTGGGAGGGCTGGGTGGGCTCTGCTCCTCACCCTTTCCAGCTGGGAGAGATCAGTGACGGCAGCTGTGGGGTCAAGCCTGCTTTGGAGGAGAGAAGGGAGAGCTGGGGCCCCTAAGCCAAAACAGGTTGTGGGATAGGGAGCAGGATGGTCCTGGTGTTGTTTCTGAGCTTTGGCATTCAGGTTGGTAATCTGCTCTCCGAATGAAGAGCTCAAAGTGACTCTATATTACGTGCCGGGGTCTCCTGGGGCTGCAGCATGTGTCTGCTTCTGTGACTGAGTGGTGAGTGCAGTGCAAGATGGGGTGAAGCGAGGTCAGGCTGCTGTGGGCTAAAATCACTGTGCTCGATTTTGTGGGTTTAGGAATTTAGTACTTCTGCTGGTACTGTTGCCTTTGCTTACGTGCTGTGTCACATGTTTGGCATGTGCTCACCTGCAAATCAGAAACTTTGAAGCTGCTGTGGTCCATTCCCCCTGCCTGTTCCCTCGGTGTGTTGAGTAATGCAGAAAGCTCCTGTTGAGGGTTTTTTTTGTTGGTTCCTGGCATGTTCAGTGTCCTATTGGAAAGGAAGCGTCTTGCCTCTGTACGGAAGAACCAGAGATGCGGGATCCGCATGGCAGCGATTCCCTGAGGCTGCTGCTGTGTTCTGCTGCCTCACACCGAGGCAGATCCTGGCCAGGGCCTGGAGGTACGATCAGAACTAAACTCCTACTGTTACTTTGTCAGGTCCTTTTAGCAACTAAAAATTATTGTATTGAAATGTTGACCCACTCAAATGCTGCTAGGAAACTAAGCAAAAGGTGATAAGGAACCACATCTGGGGCTACAAAACTGGATCTAGTAATGAATGTTGGTCTTCATCTTGCTCTGTAGTGATGCCAAGCTGCTTTATATTTCAGTATTCTCTTTTATGTTAATGCATTATTTTGGCTGGAACCTAAAGATAGACAACACTTTTTTTCCTGTAAGTTGATGAAGAGAAAAAAAAATGAGAATAGCATAATATAGCACTGAGTTCACTGGGAGCTATGGCTCTACTGTATTATAAATAATATCTGAAAGTCAGTGCATTCTAACAGCCTGGCAAAGACTTAATTATTCTGCACTTGCCTTCTCACAAAGAAGATTTTCAGATTGTATTTTTGCTTTAAAGGTGCTGGATGGTATTTTGTTAATCTGCTGCAAGCACATACTTTGATAGAGATAAGATCACTGAATTATTTGCACTGTGATTCTTCCTCACTTAACAAAGGTGAATAGGTGAAAAATCTGTCCATTTAAAACTTTTGCTAATCACTTCAGTCTTTTTTTGGACTCTGTTTATTTAAATATTCCAGAACTACTGTTACATTTTTTGCTGTGCTACTTATTCCTTTCCATTTTAATATCACTACAATTCACCTGTGAGCTGCATGAGGGCAAAGAGCCAAAACAGAGAAAAATAGTTGAGAGGCCTTATTCTGTGAGAGGAGTATTAGAAGGTCCTCTCACTACTTAAGTAACAACTGAAGTACTGGGATTTTTGTTCTTTTTTTGTTCTTGTTTTTTGAATTGGTGTGCTGGGTGCCAAATCCCTGAAAATGCCTCTTTCCCCGCAAGCGGGTATTGTTGGTTCCGTTTTGTCACTTTTCCGTGTTACTTCTGAGTGGCCACCATGTGCTGTTGCTTGTGGCTGCGTTTGCGAAGTTCTGGGCAGCTCTGTGGCCTGTTGCTCTTTTGTGTCTGTCTCTTCTGCGAGGTGCCCTCCTTGCGGCCTTTATAAATTCATGGGCTCTTCTCGCTCTGTGATCCCTTGTTTTATTTCTAACCCTTCAAGGTAAATCTGAGCAACAAAACGGTGCTGGCTCATTTTCGCAGGCAGATGTAGCAGCAGGGATGCAGACACAGAAAAGTGGGCTCACCGGGCAAGTGGGTGGGCACGTGGGTTGCGTGTGCCTGGATCCTGGAGTGCGTATGGTGGCACCCCTGCTGCTGGCAGTGCTGCTCGTCTGGTCCAGCTCTCGCTGTGTGGACGTGTCACAAGCGTTGGTCTGGTGGTCAGTTTTAAAACAGGATAAAGGCTTTCCGCTCCTGTTCACGAAGACCAGGAACCAGCCTTGTTGCACTCTCCACGATTCTGCTGCCTTTCACTTTTCATTGCCCTGCTTCCGAGTTCAGCCACCGACACAGCTTCCCTCCTTCCATGCACCCATTTGGGCACGCAGGCATTTTGATTAAGTGCACACATTGGTGCCTCTGTCGTTAATGGGGCCTCATTAGTTTTCATTTGAGCTTCTTCACTTAGGCTGTGTGTCAATTCTGCCTTGCTTTAATTTTGATGTGCTGTGCCATTAAGAGCCTGTGCTGTAGCTGCAAGAACCAAAAATAAGTGTGAGTCTGGTTTCACTTTAAGTTACTGAAAATTAAGCTGTGTGGGGAGTGAAGGCAGCTTCAGGGCAAGACCTCTAGTGAGTACAAATTCTTTTTCAAGTCATAGTTTTATTGAAGCTTTTATTGCTTTGCTGATTTGCAAATTGCCTTTATAATTCTGCTTCCTTCATTTTGTGTGATGCAGTCTGGTGATGCTGTTGGACTACATCTTGCATTTTCAGATTCGCATGCTCCTTCCATGATTCTCTGACAAAGAAACACATCTCAACTGGTTGCCCATATTGCTGAAGTGGCTTATATCGTTCTTGTTTAAAATATCTTCTGCAGTATCTTTAGTAGCCTAGGCAGCTCTAATTTCTATCTATTATCTCTTCCCTAATATGTTGAAAAAGGGAAGATTGCAAACCTAGCAAAAACTGCTAAATTAGAGATGGATGAAAATGCCTATTTTATGTGTGCAGAACTGAAAATGAAATCAAGTAGAAATGAGCTCTTGGAGTGTTACCTGCTTCTCTTTGTGTCTCTTAGTTCTGAGGCAAATAATGACATATTTGAAAAGGGACAATATGTAAATCACTATGGCTTGACATACAAAGCCACTCATGTCTTTTAGTTTGTAAATATGATTTGTATTATGTTGCAAAGTATCTGAAATATCTTCTCTAAACTAAAAATGAACAAACAGTTGGCATCTGAAGGTTTTTGGCTCATCACAGCTCTAATAGTACTCACACTTTGGGATATTACGTGTTAATGGTTTCACACGTGTGAAATGCCAGTAAGCTTGCTTCACTGTTAGTGTAAAAGACCTCAACCTTGGGAAGTTAATTGATGGATTTAATTGTCTGGAGAAGGGCACTGTTTCTCATGGATGTAAGATCCTAAGCTGCTTATTTTACTTTAATTTGTGATCCATCCAATAAGTCCTGACCTGATCATAACAGAAAGCAAAGTTGAGTGAGTCAGTCCCTCAAACTGCGAGTAGTCTGCGAGTCCAGCCTGCTAAGGCTGCCGTGTCAGTGCAGTTACCACAAAGTGGTTTGGGAGGAAATCTTGAGCTGGAATCATAGAATAACATTTGCCTCTTGACACAGTTTATAATAATGGGCTTAAAAAGTGTATGACACATATTCAGAGCTTAAAATCGCCTCAGATACTTCTAGTGGCAAGTAGGCTAGAGCTGCTGTTACTGCACATGACATGCCTTATGTTTGGGTGAGTATTTAGTTCTGTCCTTCTGGCTAGCAAAAGGGCATTTTTTCCCCCCTCACTGCAGTGTTTTTAGAATCAGTAGTAGAAAAATATGTATAAATGCAAAGGAGTATTTTGGAGGCTGTGGGTATGTATCATTTGTAATATCTTTATTTCTTGTATGTGTATTTGCTGAAGCTGGGGTCCTAGCCTTGCATCTCACAATGACTTTGTGCCTGTAAACTAAAGCTTACAAGACTAATGTGATAGCAGGAATCTTGTCTCAACTCTATTTAAGTAAAGATCTTTTGGAACTGGATGAACTTTGCAAGGTGGCTGAACAGCCAGCCAAAAACTGATGTTTTAAAGAAGGGGGAGGAACAGTGTTCAGTATAATTAGATGAGAAAGCTCGGCCTCATTTACTTGTAAGAGCACTGGGATTTCAGAGTCATGTGACCCTGATAGGTGAAGTAGAAATGTGTTTCTGTAACAGTTTTTCAGCAGTCAGTAGCACGCTATATGCTGTTCAGATACCCCTCTTTCCAACAGGGCCTTTGGGCTGCTTGGATTGCCCATGTGAGTGCGAGGAGAAGCTGTGTCCTTGGAGCTGCTGCTCCTCATTTTTTTTATGGCTTTCTCAGAGTTGCAGGAACTTACTGCTGCCTTCCAAGAACAGGGGGAAAAACAAGCAACTGTTACTGGACAGGATTTAAAAAATAATTAAGTACCTAAGTATATAACTCTGCAAATATGACATGTTTTCCAGAAACACCCAAGGTTTCAGATGCGCAAAAAAAAAGTTGCAGGTCAGCAGCTATTGGTGGTAATCGTATGTACGTCATTGGAGTGAGCACGTGCAGTTACCTTGTTCGGCACAGGAACTTCTTAATCGGCAGCAGTTTTTTTTTCTTTTCCAACTTGCAGTGGAGGCCGTGGTGTTTTCCCAAGTGGGGCTCTGCCAAGGCTGGCGGGCTGGGGCTCATGTGCGAGCGCAGCCTCACGCCACTGGCCTCCGAGGGAAAGTGTCTGCAGCAGGGCAGGGCAAAGCGAGTGAAAACTTCATCTAAAAAAGATTTGATTACTACATCTATTTCTGGAATATTGCAAACTGTGCTCAGAAATAAAAATAAATATTGCATGCTCGCTCTATTAAGCAGCTCCATTTGAGTTGCACAGGTCTGTATCTTAGTGCCTTAGGTCTGTATCTTAGTGTATCTTACTGGAGAGGAGGAGAGAAAAAAGGAGGCAGCCCACTTAGCACTGGAAAACTCTCTGGGCTGCGGCCAGCCTTCTTCCTTGTGTGTTCTGGGATTAAAAGTCCCCTTTATCATTTTTAGCATGCCATTTGGAATAGAGGAGTCTTTCATGTTTATGTCTGAAGAAGCGTCTCAGAATGGTCGAGGATATGTTATTTGGAGCTCTGGGCTTCTCCATTGCTTTGTGTTTTCAACTAAAAGAAATCATTTTAAATACAACTTCAAAAATGGTAAGAAACCTCCTCCACCAGAAGTAAGTTAGGTTATATTTGGAGTAGTAAAGAATTTCTATTTTGAATTTCATTTATTACTTTGTATAGATGCTACAGTGCCAAAGCCCAGGGCATGAGGGGTTTGTTGCTTGGAGGGACCTGTGAGGAGGGAGCATGGGGGTCTGCGAGGTCACTGTAGGCCTGTGGGGTTGCTCTTGGGGCATGGGGTAGATCCCTGTGTGTTGCCCTACAGCAGCAGGGAGATGTCCCCTGGGACGGAGTGGCACGTGGTCCCAGTCGGTTACGTACTCTGCTTTCTCATTCTCTGTGTGGGTGTGAAATTAGGCAACAAGGAGGTGGGCTGCCAGCGAGGGTGCTGCGAGCAGAAATCAAATGAGCAAGGGTAGCCTGCAAAAACTGCCAGTGCTGTCTTAAGCTAATGCTTGCCCTGAATAACTGGAGTGGGAAGATAATAAGGAAAGCTCTTTTTACTGCCAAGTATGTACTTGGTGCGTGCTTTAGAGGAGGTGATGGTGTGGGGAGCTGTGATGTGGGCTGTGCACAGCGTGGGGCCTCAGGCCTGGCCCGCGAGCAGCGTGGCTGTGCTAGTGCAGAGGGAGCTGCCCCTTGGGCTGAGCGCGGCATGGGCCGCAGCGCTGACCGCAACGGTGCTGCTGCCCTTCGTGAGGACCTTACTGCTTCAGTGCCCTTAGCGAGGCTGAAAAGTGCCTACAGGGGAGGGCCTATGCTGAGCCTAGCAAATAATTTCCATTGTGCAACGACAGCACCCAGCACTTTCTTCCTGGTAATAATGCTGGCAGGTGGCTAATACGTGGGTCAGCAGATACCACTTGCTGCCCATATGCAAAGCCATGCAGATATGCCTCAATTTGGAGATGCTGAAAAACACCATTTTCTCTGTTTCTCAGACTACCAGTTTCTGGTTTGCTGCCAGCACCTCTCCAGATGCAGTTAGCCGCAAGCCTGCGCCACCTTCACATTTTGTTTCCCAGAGTGAAACTCCTTCAGAGATCGCAGGCAAGAGACGTTACCTTTTTTGCCTTCTTCTCCACATCCTCTATACCACAAACCACTTGGGATAGGTGGCAGAAATCTCTGAACTTGGCTCTCTATTCTTCTTCTCCCGATTCATTTAATGGTATTAAAACCAGATGAAAACCAGAGTAACATGCAAAATCCATGTTTGTCTTTTACCCTGCTAGCAGAACTTCAGTCATGAATATAGGTAGGAAACCTGGATAAGGGACAGAGATGTGTTATTACAAATGTTTAAAAAGCGAAGTGTTGCACGTGTGTGGTATAGATACCCAGTTGGGCAAGGTTATTGATACAGAGCTCAGCACCAGTTAGGTGTTGCATCGTACCTCTGGGTCATGACTGAAGATTACTGCTTAAGCTGTAAGGAGTCAAAGCGTGGTGCCTTTCCCCTCCAGCCCCGCGTAGCTCCTTGGAGGTGTTTCTGAATGCTGCCCATGTTGCTGCCTCCTCCTGATGCTGTCTGTGAGCATCCTTCCTGTGGAGCATGTACCGCGGAGCTTTGTGCGCATAACAGATGGGGGAGCTTGGGTCTAGCTGGGTCTATTTGATATTTCCACCTAGGTCTCTATGTTCCATGTACCTAAACTCAAAGCTTTAATTTTGTTTGGGATGCCAAGTGACTGGAAAGAAAAAATGACAGCTGTGCAATACAACCGATCTTAAGCTAATGAAGTATTAATGCAATTCTCTACATGCTTATGACTGGCCCGAGGATGAACGCAAAGCGCTCTTGCAGAGATGGTTTTACTGCTGCAATAGTTAAGTTTTCACAGGTTTGTAATGGTGGGAGCAGCACTCAAGTTCTGTCTGATATTATTTTTAAGAGTTAACCCTTAGGCTAGCTAAATTCAGAGCCAAGGGGAGTTTATAGCTCATAAGTGGCATTTTTGAGTCCAGCGCCTACCCCTCGGACAGGAAGCAGCGCTCGCAAACCCGCTGTGCCTGCTCCCTCCCGGGTGTGCGCAAACCGCGTGCCCAGCGCCCTGCGGGGGGATCTGCTCGCTGGAGAGGTGAGCGCTGCCCGCAAAGGTGGTGGAGAGGTTGGCAGTGAGCTTGCTTCTTCCTTCCTTGTGCTGAAGGCAAGTCTGCTCCGGGAGGATACCTGTTCTGTCATGAGAGTTGTGAGGGAGAAAATGTCCTTATTCATCCCAAATTAACAGCAAGTAAGCAAAAAACAACCTGGAAAAAAGGGGGTCGTCTTGACAAACATGTTTATTCTGCAGTTTATCTCAAATCTGTGCTGGGTCATTTATTAATTAATAGCTGTTGTTTTTTGCATCTTTAGAGAATTTTTACTTTTTGAACTTGTTGTTCTTGTATTTATTCTCTCAGTCAGTGGTGCCCATGTTCTAGCTGTGCATTTAAGTCAGTTTGATTCTGTTTCCAAGGGCTTCCCTCTGTGTATCCCAGTCCATTCAGTGTTTTTACTTAGCAAGTTAATGGAAGGCAGAAATAACAGGGCTTTTAAAAGGGCCTAGCAGGACATGTAAAATAGAGTTTGTAAGATCCTTTAATAGGCATAAGAATTGCTGCATGTCAAGTAGGTGCTAATGATCCACACATCTTTCTGACTTTAATTTCAATTTCTGTTCTCTTTCAAAAAAAAAATCCCTAAGCAAAATGTAAGTCAAGGCAAAAAGATTCAAACACAGTATTTCTGATCAGTTTTTGGTGATAATTGTTTACAAACTGCTTCTGGGAATCTGGAAAATTATGTGCTGTAGAACTAATATATCTTTACTGTGCTGATATTTTTACTATTTTCTTAATGTTTGCATATAAACTATCTCCATCTACGTGATGAAAACAATTCAGTGGAAGTGACAAAGTCAAGGAATGCGGCCTGAATGCAAGGATTAAGATGATAGAAAAAAGAGATGATTTAAAAAAAAATTAGGAAAAACGTGTTGTTGCGTATGACTGGTTTTGTTAAGGAAAATTCCACAAAGGAACCTGTTACCAAGTGAAAAGGATTTGGTTGCTGCAGTTGCTTGAGTTTAATTATATTGTTTCCCTTTTCAGGTTGCATTAAAAAAATCCATTCAACTTGTATTAGAAAAATATAGTAGGAAGAAAGAAGAAGAAAGTGACTTCTGGCTATATCCTAATTTGTAGGGGTAGTTTGAAGCTAAATGGTGATTGAATGATATTTTTTCACAGAGGATGTTGTAAGACCTCTATACATTGTGTCACGCTTGAGTTGCAGTATTTTAACTGATGGTATCCAGTAGGGTTTGTCCGACCCAAGTAGCTAGAGCTGCACATTTAAGCAATCTTGTTCTCATTTATTCTACTTTTATAAGATTTTTTTGAAATGTTTTTGCGGATCCATCCACTATTGCTATACATTTAACTTTGGATTAAGGAATAGAAAGATATCTGGTTGATAGCTCTGCTCAGTGGTGTTCTTTGACTTGCTTTTCCCCTTTTCGGAGCTTCAGTAAAGTTGTGGTGCTGTTGAAAGCTGTCCCTAAGTGTTTCTGAACCTTCTTTTCAAATCCGATAGCTTGGATCAAGATTACAGGCATCCAGCCAGATGACTGCAGGTCTCTTCCCTGCTGGTTGCTGTAAGACTTTGAAAAACTTGGAGGATTTTTTTGTTTGCTTTAAGGCATGTAGGAACTCGTAGTTTCTTACTTTATAGACCAGCTGATGTACTTGTTTCCAAGTATACCCTTCTGTTTTGGATGTAATGCTCTAATATTTCAACAAAACACTTTGATATAATAGTAATGTCAGTGAGATTCTATAGCACTTCTAGATTAGATTAAATTATGCAAAATTGTCCTTTGTGATATTCAAATTTTCTGGTGTGTTCTAACTTGGTTTCACTTCCACTTTGAACTGAAGCTGTAAAATGATTGAATGGGCTTTACTGTATACCATTGACTGTGTAGAGAGGGGAAAAAAAATAAGGTTTTACCTTTTACTTCTGGGAATAGTTTTCAAGATTACTTAAAACTCTTTTTCCAAGATATCTTTGAGTGCTGGAAAAATATTAGACATGTTATTGTCAGAAGAGGTATTAGGTACATTATTGATATACTAGGACATGTTTTATATGTATTAAGAGCCATTCCATTATTACCAAAGGTCTTTAGCTTCAAAAGTATGCATAATGAGAAAGTGTAATATAATAAGTCTGAGGAGGTGGTATTTTAGCAGGGGTTCTGTTATTTGCCTTAGACACTCTGACAGTGTATAATTTGCTACTATTTATGTTGGTGTTTAGTCACACTTCTGGAACTCAAAAAATGCAGGAGAAAGACAGACGTGTACTTATCCACCAGGTAACCAGCAGAGAGTGCAAAACCCCGAGAATACAGGCAGTTACAGAGGGTCTCATTTGCTTTGTTTTAGCCCACTGTGTAGTAATTTGGTGTATGAGTTTCTCAAGCTGCTTTAGAAGGTTGTTGTGCCTTTCTTCTGACCACTCATTCTTTTTGGTTTGTCTTGACTTTTCTCTGGTGAATTCTGTTTTTGAACGTTTTAATCTTCTTGCCTAAAAGCTACCACTCTGCCACTTAAAAATCGCAACTTACTTGTGATTTGGAAGTCCATTTTTGACTTTGGTCTCCAAATTCCTGTCTCTAAGCTGCTTAAGATTTGGGAGGGGAAGAGTTGGATAGAGGCAGGATGATGCCGAGGAGGAAGGCAAGAAAGAGAAGGGAGATTTACAATTAAATGAAAAAATAATCTTTCTACTTTCAGTGCTTGCTTTGGGAGAAAGACCTTACAAATCACTGAAATAGCAGGAATTCAAGGTATTATCCATATCTAACGCAACAAATCAAGACTCAATTGGCAGCAACCTTTATCCTTCCAGATACAGAAAAGTTGCAAGAGAAGTTACACAAAGATGGAAGCTGTTGTTGGTGGGTTTTTTTGTTATTATTCTGA
>JAUBNY010000143.1:1104851-1129996 GCA_032275445.1 Crypturellus soui | reverse complement strand
AGCAAACAACAGAACAAATAAACACACAAATCAAAACCAGCCACAACCAAAATGAGACAAAATATGTGTGCATAGAGCATTTTATACACACACACACACACACACACACACACTTACTTTCCTTCTCCTGTTGATAACTTTCTGTTACCTGTCATTAATATGAAGCGAGAATACTTGTTGATTGGACACCGATTACATGTGTTACTACAAACGTAGACTGTTTTGTGATGCTTTCTAATGTACAACTCTTTAAAACAATATATTGTTTTACCTTATGCCACTATTTAATGAAGATTCTACTCCTTCACCCTCAGTCTGTGACTTCTTGAAATTTTTATTGGGCATGAATACAGTTGAAGTAAACATACTGCTGCCTCTGCCCTACCAGAGGATGAGTAGGGATCTCTCATCATGCCCTTTCATGGCAGCACAATCTGCTCAGGTCAGTTACCTACCTGTGCGTATCTCTGATGTTTTGAACTCCTTTATGCATCTGTGTATATTTTTGGCAGAAGAGAAGTGGCCTTATGGTATAGTAAGGAAGCAGGAACTGGTTGCAATGCGTTTCTTAAAGATCTTCATGCTCTACTCCTTCACTCAGGACTCGCAGTTTGGATAGCTGGCATCCCCTCATTCTGTGCTAGTTATGGCATTGCTGCTCTTTCCTGCCATGATGGAGAAAAGTGAGTTAAGATTGACTTAGAGTCCTGCAGGATGGCTGGTGGGGTTTGTCTCTCCACACTTGGGCTATTAACGTAAAAGAAAGTGTTTTACCTTTAGAGGCTTTGTAAGCAACTTCTGTAAGTGAAGAAAATAAGCTTTAATACATGATATGTAAAAAATATAAGTGCTTTTTGCATAAATACTACTTACATAAATACTCTATAGCTTTTTGAATTTTTTCTGTTAAGATGTTCTTATAAATCAATGATGAAGAAGACTATTTATTCATTCATTTTGATGAAGGAAAAAACATAGAAGGAGGCAAGCAGGTTCTTAACATGTTGTCCTGCTTGTGCCCTGAGAAGAGAGAGGCAGTGTGTGATGTGACTGATTTTTTTCTGTGGCCTTTAAATCTGCTACTGATAGTGGGAACGATTTATCTCTCCGTTAAGTAGACCTGGAGGACTTAGGGATATAACACGTCAAGTCCTCATGTAATATCTATCCATCTAGCCTCAAAAAGTGTCAAACTAATTGAAATAAACTTTCCAAGGTTATAGAGACATGGAGAAGGTTCCTTCCTTCTGAAAGCTTTTTCTCTTACTGTTGTTAGTAGCTAACCACAACGCTCTCATTCACTAACTTCTGGGTTACATTTTTTGTGACTTAATATAATTATTTGTTTGTTTTTAAATACATTCATCTTTCCCTGTCTTCCAAAAAAGCTTCCTTCCCAGTCTATGTCACTAATTTCAAGGTTCTATTTGTCTACATCTGCCTTCCTTCTCACATGTGATGTTCTTTCAGAGATATTTTGATAGATATCCACATCCTACTTTACAGATATCTATGAAAAATTTTGGAGGATTTCCTTTAGGAGATAACAAAGCGCATAGATTAGGTTTTGACATCTCAGGTACTGAAAGTTTACCAGCTAGGCAAAAATTAAAAAAAAAAAAAAACTCCCAACAATTCTGTTTTAAAATACATTCTTAGAATTATTATATTCATATATGGGTTCCAACCTTGTGGTATATGAACACTGTCTAGACAGCTGCTTGATACACACATGACTAGGAGCTCTTGATGCTGCCAGTTGTGTTGTTGTTACATAAATAATGCAACTTTGGCACTACCTTTCTGAATTTAATACATATTTTGATATATCTTTGTTTCAGATAGAATTATTTGGAAATGTTTCCTTTAGTATGACTTTTTCAGTGTTGGTAGAATAGAGCTTGATACATTTTAGTGAAATTTGGAAATTCAGTTTCAGTCTCCCTATGGTTTTGTCATTTTTTTAAAGGTTCTTGTGGGGTTCCACAAGTCATAAAGTTGAGCATAAAAGTGAGCTGTAGAATATTAGCAAGAGGAGGTTAAAGGAATGAAGAAATCATACCCTTTCAAAAGCAGCCTTCAACTCCGTTTTTATCAAAATGATAGCTAAATTTCATGCTATTTTGGACAGAGTAACTGAGAGGTGTTTTTTTGTTTGTTTGTTTCTGCTGTCTAAGTAAAGGTTTTATTTATTTTTAGTTTATATATTGGTGGGCCTTCAAAAGATTCAGTGGGATGGAAGTCATGGGAGAGAGCAGCTGGTGTTCAGGCAAAAAAAAAAAATAGGGGTAGATACAAATGGTGTCAGAAAGCCTGGAAATAAACAGAAATAAAGATGCAGAGAAAGGGAAGGTAACGCACAACCCAGTTGTTCTGCCCGCAGCTACAATCGCAAACCAGTTGTGGATCCACCTCGAACAGCTTTTGTGTGCTAATTGCTTTGTGCTCCTCTGAAGTACCATAAAACGGACAGATTAGAACAGGCAAGGACCATTGCATTGAAATTTAGAAACAAATCAAAAGGAATCTACAACAACAAAGAGATTAAAGCTTTTATTTTCAATTTCCAAATCTGGGAATCCTGTTCTCAGTAGATCTTATTTTTCCAGACTTGCACAAAAATGTTTTGAATTTAAGAAAAGGAGATTTCTATGGAGAGAGAAAAAAAAGTTAATTGCTGACAGTTTTAAATAATTCCAGGAGAATTCACTGTGGAGATAAAAGCTATGTGCAGTATTTGGGGATCAAGTAAGCTTGAACTTCTAGTCAAAGTGACTTGATGAACAGGAGCTGGGTATGAAGAAATGCCACTGTGTCATTAAAATAAATTCAGTCTGCTTTGCAAATACTAAAGTCCTTTAACGACGTAACTGTTGATAAATGCATGCTGGAGGAGTTGAGAGAGCTTTTGATGCATGATTTTTTTAAAAAGGTAATTTAGTTTTGAATGTTCCAAGGTTTATATTTCCCCCCTGGAATGAGAATATTGTATGACTTTCAAAATTACAGACATTGTCCATCATAAAATTATTTCCACTTAGTTTATGTTAAATCCTGGAGTCATATACTGGAAAGGTACAACACTGACGCACCTGGCTAGTATTATTTTCTCTGTTTACACTGAACTAGCTCCCTCTAAAGAAAGCAAAGGCTTGAAGTCAGCACTCACGGCTGTTTAGGGAAATATTTTCAACTTTTATTCTTCATTTTTTCAAGCTTCAGAGAAGTATGAAGTAAGTTGTTCTAAATGAAAATTACTTTACATCTCTGAAGTTGATCTTTTCCTTTTCTTTTAGCTGCTTTATAAGAAAAGAGGAAGGCACATTGTCAGGTCCAAAGATTGCTAAAGGCTATAGAAAAAATGACCCTTGTTTTCGAGTAGTTTTGCGTATCTTCTGGGAGATCTCTGGCTACTTAAAATGGACGAATTAACAGATTATGTCATTTTAGTTACGCTGAAGCTTGTTATTGTCTTTAAATAGGAAGAAGCAGCGTTCAGGACATTTCAGACTTTGTTGTTGATTTCTGCTCCAGAGTGTTTGCATTAAAGATAGTTCTGTTATTTTATATCAGAAATGTAGATCTCTGCCTGTGAGGTAGCAATGTAGTCACAGCAGGAGGTTTCTGGGGTTGCGTTTCTTTTTCACCCAAACTTTCATTATTTGCCTATTTGAAGCTGGGGGAACTTCGGCTTAAGGAAGTTCTTTCAGAGCCTAATCTGATACCATCTTATTTGAACGACCTCCTAAATATAAGAAATGTGTTGTATGCACCTCGAGCGTGGGGCAGAAACAAAGGAATTGTGTCTCTGCTGAATGTTTGAACAGCAGGTTATCCAAGACTTCCCTTCAATAGTGGAAGGGATGAAATTTCTTGCATAGCAAGCCATAAAGACCACGTACATCTGTGAGAACCAAGATCGCCTCAAAGCTAGGGTTACGGAAAAGAGTGATGTTCTTCGTTTGCCTTTATGCCAGGTCACTTTGGGAACATACGAATAAAATAGCCTGGGCAGCACAAGACCCAACCCTGCAGATACTGAGGCTGCAGTTCAGCTGCCAAGACTAATCTTGCTATAACCAAAGTGATCCAGTGTCCTGCTAGAGAATGATTTCAGCACCAAGGATTACGAGCTGTTGGCAACTTCAAAATTTGCTAGTAAATAAATTCAGTTCTTTGATAAGCAAAGGCACTGTGCAGCCATTTAGCAGAGGACCAGATACATAACATCCCATGGATGCTCTGTTTTTGGGAGTACCCTGTTGCCCTGCTTTCCAGGAGAGGAAGGAGCATGCCAAGCTCGGGGTTTTTTCAGAAGCAGGTGATCTTAGTATGGCTCTCCCACGTGCTGGGCACAGGGAGCTTCCCAAAGTTCTATGTCTCCAAGTAGGAAGTGAAGGGAAATTAAAGCTTCTCTTTCCCTCCTAAATTTTTGTCTGAATTGTGTGGAAATAATATCAAGCTAGAAGAATTTAAATGCCAGAATACCTAGCTGTTGACTAATTTGCTTAATTACCATAGCTTAAAGTTTTCATAAATACTCCTGTTAAGCAGAAAAGTGTCCCTTTTTAACCGTTTAAAGCTGAATTTGACACATTTTGGAAAGGTGTTTTCCCCACCATTTTGTAATGTGTATACCCATGGATTTTATAGATCTGTATTTCTAGAATTAATTATGTATACAACTCTCCTCTGTGGTACTCTCTCCACTCTTCTGTTCATTCACTATAATGGAATCAGTGTTTTTCCGTCACAGGCTGCAATTTTCATTTTATCCACTTTCATAAGGTCGATGGCCTCTCTAAATTCAGCATCACTCAGTATAAATGTCCATATGTTTTCATAGAAATTTCTATGTGGGATTTGTAGTTGACTCTGTTCCTGACCTATTGCAAGAATCTGTTTTACACCCTATCAAACAGCAATATTAGGTGAAGAGGAAGCAGATGGGTGATCTGCTGAGGGCAAGTGAGCTGGTCAAATTCATATAGCAGCTGCTACTCTACTTGATATGCAGTGGTGAATAGGTGCAAAATAAAATTTCGAATATTTAGTCTTCATAGATTTGAAGCTGCCATCAGACTTCCGTACTTTCATAGACAGACTCCCTTTTTCCCTCTGGCAGCGGGGCTCTTGGGGAACTCAGGTTTTTTATTGCTCGCTGCTCCTGCTTGGCTGTAGTTACTAAGAGCTCAGAGTTCAGGAGGCTGGAAGGAGAAAGGAGCCACAGTGTTTGCAGCGGGACCCCACCGCAAAGGCAGGATGGGGGGTGAGAGCAATCAGCGAAAAGGGTGCCACGAACAGAAGAAAGCCTAGGTAGGAAGGAGGCACATGCCATACAGGAAGAGTGAGTGGGGGGAAGTGTGTCGGTGTCACTGCTGGGTGTATGTGGCTGGCATGACAAACTAAGGGTGAAGCTCAGGAATAAACACTGGATCTGTGTCAAACGTCAGCTAATGTAGCAGGCATGTTCTGGTAATGTTTCAGAAAGAAGGTGGGTGGGAGCCATCTAGCTCATGCAGTGTCTTGGTCTCACAGCCAACAAAGAATTAGGAAGTTGGCAGTGCCACAGAGAACCACGGGATGGTTAATGGCTGCAGAAGTGTTTTGAAGAAACATACTAATATTTCACAACCAGGAAAGCTAGACATTCACCTGTGTTCTTGTCCAAAATCACTAATAATTTCTCTTCCCCGCTGTTATTTACTGTGCAAGTGGGTGCTAATGGAGAGAGACAGAGAGAGAGAGAAGGATGAAAATTCAAATATGGGCTGCTGTCTAGCCTTGAAAAATGATAGAAGGTCTGCGTGCAACTTCTTTTCCCTCTGCACTGTTTTGTTTGCCTTTGTTCTTTGTTTCATGAATACTAATTTCTAGACTGTTTCATCTGTTAAATAACACATTCAGTAAGTTATAGCCCTCCTGTTCAGGAAAATCTGCAGTAAACAGAAAATATATTCACTGGTAGGATCAATTTGTCTTAGGTAATGGACTCCCATCACCAGAAATCCAAGCATCATGCAGCTTTTCAAGTGTTTACTTTCTCCATCCCTAGGAGGGAGGCTTTGGCACTTTTGCATTATACCGAGAAACTGAGATGCATGTTTCTGTTGTGGGTTTGTTCCCCGTGCGCCCTCCTCACCCAAAGATAACATTCTGGTAGATTGGTAGATCAGAGATCGCCACAAACATTTTGGCTAGAAAATTATCAAGTGTCAGAGCCACTAGTGTACTGGCTTCTTGAGTGCGTCAACTTCCTTTTCTGTCAAAAGAAATGGGTTTTCTGTGTGTCATACGAGAAAGGTAAAGTGCTTCCTGGAAATTTCATCTGTTAGGAAACAGTCAGTCCCAAGGTAGCTGAGCTATCTGTGTAACATAGTTATACAAATTCACTATCTTCAGGTTCATCAACTATGTCAAATAGATAGAGAAGTAGTCACACCAGGATGGTGCAAATGATAGTAATAATCGTCTGGAGTGTAAACTTCTGGTCACTAGGGCATTCGACAGCTTCCTTTAGAGTCAAATAAACATGTTAGGAGAGGTGCTGAAATGATCAGAGGAGTAAAAATTTATGTCAGGTGATGAAGTGCTTTGAGCTGTTTTGGGCTTACCCAGAAAAAGTCCAAGTTGAGAAGTAATTCCTGTCTATAAATATTTTACAGGGGAGGAGTAGAGACCTGAGCAGGAGAAGAATTTATTTTGAACTAAAAACTATATTGAAATAACTTAAAATGGGTAAAAGTGTTGTTGTTGATATTTGTGAGAAGGTCGCAAACTGTCAGAACAGTTTTGGAAGCACTTTGCTAATAGGCGTCAGTAGGATGATGAGAGAAGTAAGTGTGATATAATAACATTTGGTGGTCTGTGGTAGTAAAGCAAAAGCCAAAGACATCCCTTCTAGTTGGTCCTGTGTTCCTCTGGTAAGACGGGGGAATCAACCTGACTGCAAAATGAAGGATACTGGAGTAGCAGAAGAATGGATGAGTCAATGTGGTTTTTAGATATGCCCTTGTACCAATGATAGATATCTTAGGGATATAGGGTTCTGCTTTAAAAAAAAAAAAGATTTAAAGTGCCTAGGTCTTACATCAGACAGAATTGATTTGTAGTTGTAGATGCAGAAAAATGTTGCCTCAAGTTAGATACAGTAGTTGGGGGCAACTAGAACTAAAATGGAGGAGGCTTCTTGGGCAAATCTGCTTATTTGGAGATGTTGGTTGTTGTTTTATAATTGTTTGATTCCCATGGAAGTCTGTGTTTCTTCAGGTAGGCAGAACTTTTCTGCTGTATTGAAATCTCCTGTGATAACTCTAGCTTTGACTTCAAAAAAGCTCAGGACAAAGAGGTCCTCCCAAGATCGCAACATGCTGTCCCGCTGAGGCTCAGCAGGTACCCACAGAGCCCATCACAGCCTGTTCAGTTGTGTTTACTGAGGATTCCCTTAAGTGGGAACCTGGCTACCGAGAAGCCTTTTGTGGTTGAAGTACAATCGCAGTGACTTCTTCAACACTGCATTTTTGCAACTCTCACCTAGCAGAATTTTATGCATGAGGCAGTATTTACACTGGAGTTTGTGGCTGGACATAGATCCTGTATGTCAAACAACATGAAGCATTGGATAACATAAAGTGTGTTTAGATGCTTTAACCCCTTATTATCTACGGTACTGATTCTTAAAAGATACTGCTTCATAAAGTGCTGTTAGATCTACAAGCCATCTAAACTTGGCAGTCCGGTGAAGCACTGTTGTAATCTGCACTTTTAGCACAAAATAGAGGGGCCTGGTCAAATTCTACTTCCCCCAAGGTTCAGAATTTTTTTAGAACCTGAATGGATGCTTCCAGTCTCAAGTAGCTAACAGCTGAAAGGGGACAATCCTACAGGATACCTTCAGTGAAACAGGGTTAGAGAGGAGGAATTTTGCACTGTCATGGCAGAAAGAAACTCCTAAACAGATAATCCTCAAAATAAATATCTAGCTACAGAAAGGCAAAAGCAAAACACCCTTCTGTAACTGCTAATCCCACTTTAAACAAGAGGGTGGAGAAACAGCTTCCAGGCAGAAAATGAAATAAAATGTATATACCGATCTGCCTGTTATAGATGGTGGGAACAAGGCATCTGCTAGCATCCTGGATATAAATAGAGTGGGAAAAGGTAATGGCAAATCTCCCACTTCCTTAAAAGAAGCCAGGATTGCAGCCTTTTTTGCAGCACAGTTTTAGGTTGTGCAAGATTGTGAGTGCTTTTGTTAGATTTGTAGCCTAGACTTAGTCGGTGGCAGTTGTGTTGGGTTTTTTTGGTAGGCTGTAGTGTAGGACATGGTCAATGCTGAAGCTTACACAGCTTTGTATCCCAAGGGAGGGAAATGCCAAGGCAGCTGGGCAAGACAGTTATTACCTGGCTTTAACCTGTAGTTTGGTGCCGTCTCTTGTGCCGGCTTGCAGATGCGCATTTCCTTTCCTAGCACCTTGGATTTGGCAAGCACGTTGCCACCTTTCTTAAGGCTGATAATGCTGTGGTGCTTTTTCATGCCCCTAGCACACCCTAACAGTAGGCGTAAACAAGGCTGTTGCTCCAGGCCCTCAAGTGCCAGGGGAAGGGAGAGGGCGCCCAGGCGCTGGCCGGCTCCGTGCAGCTGTTGGGTGGCCGAGGAGGCAGCTCTGTGAGCCCTGCTGGCAGCGTGTGCGTAACCCGCCGCACAGGTGGAGGGGGAGCCTGAGACCTGGGCTGCAGAGCGGGAAACCAGGGTCATTTTGTGAAAAGGAACCCTGAAGCACCAGCCTGTGTGCGTTCTGTTCTAAAAGCGGCCCGTGCACTCGTAGCCGTGGCGCGCACACCGGGTTACTGCAACTGGGGTGGCTGTTTTGTCTGCTTGCGGTCGAGGAGGATTTCATCTGCGTTGGCTGCTTTTTGGTTGCTCATTCTGGCAAGGCTGGGCCTGCAGTGGGCAAGGAGCTTTTCTGGCATTTGTCCCCCACTTTGGAGGCAGGATGAGTCGTAGAGGTGGCCAAGGAATGGATGCAGAGAGTAAGTCTGGGCATTGCGGGGGGATACAAAAGCCAAGAGGGGAAAAAAAGAAAAAAGAAACTGAGTCCAAGGGGCAGGTTCAAACTCCTGGGACATGGCAGGAAGTGAGACTGTGCACAGTAGGCTGGGCAGGATGTGAGAGTGTGGAGGGGGAACCTCTGGGCAGCAAAACCTGTTCATGTCCCGCTCCAATCGCAGTCCACAGGCAGCACTGACCACTGACAGCCTGTTTCTCCTCTCAGAGAGAATTCAAATGATTCAAAGTGACCGTAGGTTTGTTTTGCCCTCCCCCTTTCTGCTGCTGTATGTGGGTTTCTATATAATGCATAATGGTGGATTTCTGAGGGGTTGGGCCTTTTTTTTTTTTTTTTTCCTTCTCCTCCTCCGTTTTGCATTTTAAAAATCTGCTGAAAACTTATTAAGGTTGCAACATCACAGCTAAATGTGAAACTAATGAATACTAGTGGCCTTATGTGGTCTTTGTTCCTCTGCAACACATGTAGTGCTTTCTAGTTCAGCCTTAATTACGCGCTCACATACAACTCTTTCTGTGAGACCTCTGCCTTGTTCGCTGAACAGATTGGATAGTGTTCAGTTAATGAGCAGTTATTCAAAACTTTGTATTCTTCTCTTTGCTCAATGTATGGTCCTGTGTCTTTACTGTTGCTTACTATTCATCCCTTGCTCTGAAGACATAATTATTCATTTCTTGCAGAGTTTTTCAATGGTGTTCATTACTATAACATCTAAGTGCTTCACAAACGTTCTTTAAATTTACCCTTGCAATGCCAGATAGGACAAGTGGCTAAGACACAGATTACATCCAAACATATCCACTGATTTGGGATTCCTTATTTATAATATCTAGGACCTCAGAGTGCAGAACTACTTGGCATTTTATAGTATTAAATGTGTCCAAACTGCAGTTCCCATTGATTTTTCCTTGTAGCTGTGATTACTTAAAACACTTGAAGTCGGACTGCAGATCTCAGGATGGCTATTCAGGAAACAAGGAGGATATACTTAGTGATTTCCTTGCTTATATTATAAAATAAGTCCATGCAGAGAAGGAGATGCTATCTGGTTCACCATGGCACCATTTAAAATCCTGCATTGACCTTCTCTTTCTCTCTCTCTCACCACCCCCTCCACTTCTTGTCTCCTCCACTGACAAGAGAGAGTTATGTTCCAGATTCTAATGTTAGGGTTTCTCAAATTAATCCTTCCTCTCCTCTTTGTTCATGACATCTATTGCAACGTGTTTAGTAACACTTTCATTTTTAACCTTTTTGCTGTATAAATTCTAGGTACAGGTTACTGAAGCATATTATAATCTTAGATTCTGCTGTTGGTGCTATGTTGCTTTTGAAAGTAAAATGGTCTGCTTTGGAATTAGTTGATTGTCAGATAGAAAATGTCCCTGGCTCCAAATTCTTTTTGTTCTATCACAATGCTTTTCTTTATGCTGATGGGTTTTGCAGTGTCATTATCTATTAGTGGAAAAGTAAAGAGTTAAGACCAAAGGAAATGAGTGTAAATGAACAACAGCAAAGACTTCTCCTACCAGACCCAGATAAGTTCTAAATGAAACTCAGGCTTCTTCTTGGACCAAGCCCAGATTTCTCACAGACTCTCAGTGCTAGCTAGTTTGTGGTTGCAAAAGCAAGAAAACTAAAACTCTGTTAGATCTGCGCAATATTCAGCCTCTCAAGAGTGACTCCCGTGTCAGGCTAGCAGGCTGTGTTTTTTGATTAAAAATAAAAGCCCATGTAGACATTTCAGATTTTTGTTTTTTTTAACAGTGACTAGTGGCTACCGTAATAAGAGGAGAAAGCTGTAATGGAATTATTGTTTTACACAGTAGATATTTGTGTATTGAAAATTTTAGTGACTCTTGCTTGGAAAAGAATATATGACAAAATCATAAGGGATAAATAAATGCCAGAGAAAAAAAAATGGGGAAAGGTTTTATTTTAGAAAACAGTACCCTGACTTTAAAAAGTCACAGGGGAAAAATTACCAAAATAGAAATAGCCTCTGGAATATAAAGGCAAATACATTATTTTAAAATACAAATGAAATAAAGATAAAAAATAGCATATAAACATAACATAAAATAAAATAGAGAAACAGTTTAATATTGGGCTAGAACAAAATTGAAATGTGAATTTTTTAATGCTGTTCTTGCAAGATGCTAATAAAAGATGTTGTTGTCATTTGTTGTTACTGACCTTATGATGAACAGGATATTTTGAATTCTTATAATTTAATGTTTCACACTCTTTCCCCAGAAAAGGTGCAATTACTATCAGCATTAACGGCCCTGAAACAGATTTCTACATCTTGTCCATTTTGCCTTAAATTCTTTATCATTCTTGCTGAAAACTGTCTCCAGAATAATGACATGTTCTCTGCTCACTTGCTGTTCATGGCATATTTGTATTCATTCTGGCTATTACCAAATATAGGAACTATAGTTTTCTCAGTCATACCATATTATTCATTTCACTTCATCTAAAATTGGTTCATGTTGCATTGCGCTATAGGAAAGAACTAACCTGATGTTTCACACTTACTGCTGCAAAACCCACTTGCTCCTTTCTTTACATATAGCATAAATATAAATGCAACTCTTCTGTAGGGATAGAAGGCTATGGTCTTAAGTAAGCATATGGCAAACAGTCCTTGTAACATCAGAACAGCTCTGCTTATTGCAGGGTTGGATGCTGGATGATATTAAAAATCGTAATGTTTCTTTGTTAGAGACTGTGTGATCTTTGTGCAGGAACAGATCAGAATTGAGCTGTAACTTTTTTTGAGCTGTAACTATCTGGACTGCAGTTTGAAGTTTCAGAAACCTCCTGCATGCTCCACATGAGTACTCTGCTTAGCCTTTGTTTTCACTAAGCTGAGGCACCAGTTTTAAATTAATATAAAGCAAATGTTTGTGGGGAAGACGAGCAGTATGAGTTCTATACTTTCCAAAGTTGGCTATTTATGTAAGCTTCCTGTAAACATTTTAGGAGACTAACTTTATCATTCTATTTCTGAAACAGTATTTTTTTGTTTAGGGTATTTAGCTCTAGATCAGTTTTAATATATGTATTTTCACAGACTTGTGTTCTGACTTTTCTTTTTCTAACTGTAATTTTGTATTTGGAGCCAATCATTCAATTACTTATTCATCCATTTTATCACATGGACTTAGCAAATGGACTTGTGTTAGCCTATACATCATCTTGTGCATGCAAATTCTGCTTGCAAGAATACTGTTTGAATTTTTGTAAGTGATAGGTGCTAATGTTCTCTGATAAAAGAGAATGATAAGGATGGACCATTGGGAAAAATTAATAACAAATACCTCTTGTGTTGCATTCACTAGCATACTAAACCATATGTAAAATTAAAAAAAAAAAAGTGAATGAAAGACACTAACCTGTTTAAAAATCAGTCTTCTGCTTGCATTGCTTATTAGTAATAGCTGTAAGAAAATGTTCCTATGCTGCTAGCATCATATTCTTGGGTGAAACTACTACTATCCATTAGGTTGCTGATTTTTTGGGGAGAAGGATTAATGACTTTAAATAGGAGAGCCACTCGGGCACTTGAATTCCAGACTTCGAAGCACTTGAGGGAGCCTTGGGAACTGCAAGTGATATTTCATATTTGCCTTTTTCTGCACTGTCATTATGCAGGTACTCCTTGCTGAATGTAGGGCACTGGGCAGTCTGTCAAGTACTGTAGATATGTGCAGGAAATACAATTAGGGGAATATTTTAATACAGTAGCAAAGCATGCAGCTTCCTAAAATAAACCAGGGCACTGGAAAATAGTGCGAGCTCTTGGATGCAATGAGCTGCACACTGAGCTGCATCTTTTCTTCTTTCATTTTTATTTTGGGAAGGAAGCTGCTTTTACAGAAAGAATGCCTACTGACTAGTCCCTTTTAATTATTCAGTTAGGAGGAGGCAGAAGAAGTATGACAAGGAGATCTTTGACTGTTTAATAATACAAGGCAATTCATGGAAAGCTTATAAAAGAGCAAAGGATATAAAAATACAAGCAAAACATATGTATCAGTATGTGCCAGAAGTGTTCTATGATAAAGACACAACAGCAGAGCAGAAGAGCAGAGTTTTTTTGAACAGTATTTAGAGAGATTTGCTTACTTGAGTGTTCCTTTTCCCATAGTTAGATGCAGGGAGGAGATGGATCCGAAGTATTGTAGGTAGGGGATATTAAGTGAAATAGTCGTCATCACCCAATACCTAAATGCAGGTGAATATCTCTGTGGCTTCAGTGAAGATTGTCTGTCAACTGATGAAGAAAAAGAAATCCTTAGAAACAGAGTATTGACACCCCAACATGGGACAAATTAAGTTTTCAGCTGAAATCAGAAACAAAGATGTTTTTGAAAGAGAGAAAAGATGGGCTTCCGTTATCCAGAGAGGGTTATGAAGCAGGCAACAGATGTTTCTCTTGTCCCAAAGATGAAAGCAGCGTCCTACAGAGAGACCTCTTCTCCCTTAATTCGTGCAGTTATTTTTGTTTGTTTGTTTGTTTACTATTTGGTCACATTTATTCTATGTATTCAGTTTCCTTAATCAGCTGGTTGCACTTTTTACATGTTATGTAGGCGTACGGTCCCTTTTGTTTGCTAGGAACCCATGGCCCTCAGCAAACCAACAGCCTCTCAGGTCTTGATAAGCGGGGTTAATTTCATTTATACAGCTATAACTGATGGCCATTTAAATGCGTCAGAAAGACGGCCAGGGGTTTCTCCTTGTGCCTGGCTGTGTTTGTGAGCAGTGCATTAATCAGTGCTCTCTGTCACACTTTATTGCTTAATGATGAGGGTTAACTGACCGCTTCCTAGTAATAACGAAAAACAGAGGTTGGTAATCACCAACTGAGCAAGGAGAGCATCTCTAGCAGCTTGTCTTAAATCCAGCACACCCACATACAGAACTGCTTTTCTTCTTTGCTCCTGAGCAGTAACAAATGTGTCTTCCGCACCACTTAAAAGTGAGCACTTATCTTTAAAGTTTGTCTTAATCATAGATCAATCCATGTCACATGTTTTCCCAATTAAAGCAATCAAAACAGCTGAGCCAGTTGCCCAATTAAAGCCAATGTAACTGCGTGTGCAGGAAGAGATGCTTTGGTTGAACCAAATGTGCTTCGGGACTGTGAATTTCCAGCCGTGCCAGGCTTGCAATGTGTGGATGTGGCAGTGGGGCTCCACAGCCCAGAGGCACGTGTGATGCCTGGGTACTCCGTAGCCCTTCTGAACAGTGCGGTGTAACTTGTGTGTGCTCATCCAGGAGCTGACAGGGTGCTGCTGGCTTACCCTACTTGCACGTTTTGACTGAATTGGTTCGTAGGTCCACGTTAAAGAATACACTGGAATGGTCTTAATGCTGGTAGTTGGTAGTTTACTGCTGATGCTAGTTCGTGTAGAATTTAGGTGTGTGGGAAAACACGCTCGTCTCCATGCGTGTCGCTGGGGTGTGGGGCAGAGGCCTGTCCCGAGGCGTCCATCGGGCAGTCTGCGTGTGCCTGCCGGCATGGCCGCCAGCACGGGCCCGCTGCCTGGTCAGCCACAGGAGGTGCTTCCCCTTGCCAGCCAGCCGAGCGCCCAGGGGATGCACGAGGGGCTGGCTGCACAGCGCCCTGTGGGAACGCAGAATATGCCCCTCCAAAGCCGCTCTGCTTAGCGACCGGGACGTGAAAGCTCCTTTCCTGCTTACTGGGAGTTTAGGAAAGCAGAGAATATAAACTAAATGTCAATGCCGTTATCATTTTCTAAGGTAAATATTTTTTTTAACTTCTGAAGCCGAACTCTTGGTTGTAAGGGACATTTTACAGCGTGCTGTATCAGCACAGTGTATCTGGTGGGCTGGAGTCTCCGTGGTGTCTCCTGCTCTACCTTGCTGGAGTGCCTCGGCTAGCGGGGCAGAGGGGAAATGGGGCACTCCTGGGACACCCTCCCTCACAGCAGCGCCCAGCAGAGCGGTCACGCAGTACCACGGCGCTTCAGGGCTGTTCCTGGGAGCTCTCTCCCCAGGCCTGCAGCGGCGGCAGGAGGCATGGCGAGGGGCAGAGCCCTGCGCAGCCAGCCCGTGCCCAGGGGCAGGGGCAAGGGACCCCCGGCGGTGCGGAGACTGGGTGCTCCCAGCAGGCTGGGGCTCAACCTCTGTGGAAAGCAAAGTCTTCTCTGGAAAAATCAGGTTGCTGGAGTAGCAGGTCAGATGCTGCCCCAGTGGGTGTTTTGGGTTTGTTTCTGGTTTATAAAGTAGAGATGGCTGTGCCATCTTCTAGGGGAATGGAGTCGTAAGGTTTCTGGATTAAATGTTAACGGTGTAGAGAGAGGAAGCATCTCGGCTTTCTGCGCCCAAGTAATTTTCTTCTTAGCTGTTTCTTTCCTGGTACCATTTATCTGCATCCTGTGCTTCTCTTGCTTCCAGTCACCACTTACCTTGTCCTTTTTTTCCCGTTTATACTCTCCTCCATTAATAATCCATTCTAGCTCAATCCAGTTCTCCTGGCCATTCTCCTTGTCCTCTAGCTTGTTATCCTCCTGTTACCCTGGTTATCCAACTACCTGTGTTTCCTTCCTCCCTCCTTTGGCTTTGCTTACCTTGGGCCTTTATCTTTCCAAGCCTAATCCTTGCCTTTTTGACACAGACTGCTGTCCCCTCTCCTGCTGAAGCTCCTCGTGGCTTTCTTTGCTCTTGCGACCTGTGCCTCGCTCCCCTTCCCTCTGAGCTCTTCCATGGCAGCACAGGGAACACACAGGCGCTCCTGCCGTCGCCTGCTCCTTGGAAGAGACTGCTGGAGCCATGGCTCGGCTTTGCTCAGTCCCCTTGCACCAGGCCGTGCTCCGTGCAGCAAGAAACTTTGGAGGTTGGCAGCCAGGCTTCGCCAAAACCCTTGCAAGTCGCATCACGTACAAGCTACAAGTTTTCAGTGTCTTATACTGTGATCGGATAATTTTAAGTGATAATGTATGAGATGGCAAAAGGCACATCTGTGGTATCAGAGCAGTGATACTTCAAAGGGTCTGTCTCAAAGTGTGAAGGCTCTTGAGCTTCTCAAATATGTCTGTGAAAAATGCAACACGGGAAAACCAACATGTTTCTCCCTACTCTGAGTGCAAACTAAGTTTGTGAATAAGCTTAGTACTTCTGGCTGATACTTTCTACAGTCACAAAATAAAATTCAGCCTGAGGCAGACATCCAGCATGGAAAATTTCAGCCCTAACTGCTAATGTGTGGCAAAGTTGTAAGCAATGGAATGCGGTGTCTTAAAATGAGAAGTGTCAGGCAACCTTAACTATATGTAGTGCTACAAAATTCACTGATGATAATCTGTTTTTTGACAGATTTCCTCCAATTTGCAGATTCATTTTGACATGCACTGTGCCAAGTTTTTTTTTTTTTTTTCTTTTACAAAAAAGCCCTGGAGTAGGAGTATCCGGCTTATGGATACCACCTTACAAGTAGTGAAGGCGATGATCAACCATGCAGTCACTTTACTTTCTGCCGAACCTTCAAAACTGACTGCAGAATGTCCATAGAAAAACATAATACAAAACCAAGGCATTGATGCACTGAAGCTGAGAACTGTTGACTTCATGCCAGCTCTCATCTCATTCTCGTAAATCTAAATGTGAGTTCCAGGTAAATGTTGAAGTTCAGAGCATTGCAGAAACTGCAGCATAGAGCTCGCACTGCTTGCGTGAACAGTATGCTGTTTGGATTCGGGTCTGTAACACAACATTGGTAGGTGACATTCACTTTCTAACTAACATTGCAGACGTTGGTCTTGTTCCAGGTCTTGCCTCCACAACTTACCATAGCTTTTTTCATTCCTCATTTATGAGTTAAAAATCTATTTGGAATATTTCTCACAACCGGAACTGTAAAACCAGCTTGTAAAACCACCAAGCCATGGTTTTAGCTGCAAAGCAGGGGAAGGGGCGCCGGAGCTGGGGGGCCCTCCAGATGAAGTGTGCGCAAGGCTGCGTGACCCGCGGAGGGCTGAGGGCGCAAGGTGCCCGCGCGGGCTCTTGTTTGCGGCCACGGAGCACCTGCACAGACCTGCTCACGGGCTACCGGCAGCTGATACGTTGGGCTTTTTCAGACTGCATGCAATGTCTGTGGATGGTAATCAGCCGTTCCCGAGATCAGACTCTGACAGTGTCTACATGACTTTTAAAATGTCTTTCAGCAGAGCCCTGCTGACAGCTCCACAGTTACATAAAACACTACCTTTCTAAAAATCCCTTCCTAGCAATGTCAGTATGTGAGGAGAAAGGCAAAGCCAGTTAGTTTCCTGCTGGGATATAATCCGTCTTTTTTTTTTTTTTTAGAATCGTTCCACCTGTTTTACACTGCCTAGTAGAAAAAGTGCCGTTTAGTACATCTCTCTATCAGGGCAGCATCTCTTGGTGCTGTATGTTTGTAACGGGTTTTTAGTCTAAAATCTGATCTTGCAAGGACTTGGGTACATGCATAACTGTACTCATTTCAAATAATCCCATTGACTCCATGCCTCCATCAGGAAAAATTAGCTTTAGAAATGTGGATAAGTCTGTTATCAGGATTAAAATTAAAATCTCAAGCAGTACTTTCTCCATCATTTTTGGTAGTTCAGTTGGTGCAGCTCAGCCTTGGGAAAGTTTCAGTGGTGTGTAACCTAATTCTTTTTCTTACTTAATCTTACTGTATTCATCAGGTTAAAATCTTCATGTGCTCTAGATGCTTAAAACTAAGCACGTGCTTAAGTGCCTAGGGCGTTGGTGCTTAAGGCACATGACTGAGTTGCTGACTTGAACGAGGCTGTTATCATTTCCCGTCTTTAATTATCAGTGAAGTTACATACGGGTAAAGGGCTACTTTACATTTTCTTAGTAATTCTCTCCCTCTAGCCTTTAATCATTTCCGTTCCACTTCTCTGGACTTCCTCCAGTTTGTTTGCATCTTCCAGTAATGAAGTGCCTGAACTGCATACGATATTCCAGGTGGCTGCAGAAGAAAGAATCCTACTCTACGGAAAGCAATAGAAATGATACTAGCACTTTGTGCTCCTCTCTGACATTGTTTCTTTCATCTGATTCGCCCTGTTATTTCTAGGCATCTTTCAACATTATTGCTTTCCATATTTTTCTTTATTGTTAACTCTTTGTTTTGGATTATTCCCTTCATAAGTGCAGTAGCATTTTTCTGACTGCAACTTTATTGCTTATTTCCTGTCTTTGTTTCTAATTTCTCCACATCCTTTCATATTATTTTTCTGTTCCCCCTTGTGCTGACAACTCCTCCCGCTTTCCTCCTCCTTCCAATGAAAAGATCCAAAGAAACAGTTGTCCCTCTGTTTCTCTTCAGGGTATCTTCCCAGTGTGATAAACTGGCAGTATTCAATAGTCATATCCTGCATAAGAGTTTGCTGTAGAAATTTTGAATGGCAGAATTGGTATAGCGTAAATATTGCCTAGTATGAACAATGAACTGGATTCTAGATTTCTTCTTTAACTCGTAAACAGTATTTTTTCAGGTGAGCAACAGAGGGGAAGTGAGTTTGCTGTATAAGGATAAAATGAATACGAGTATACAGTGCATCAGTAAATAAAGAGAATGTATTTTCTACATGAGTGCCTCTGCACGTGTATTTCAGTAGTATGTATTTTCATCCTTCAGATTCAGCATTCCGGATCTCATGTGTGGCTTGACATCTTCAGGGATACTGTCTTGGAAATAGTTGGGTGCAGGCACTCCTGGGAGCAAGAAGCATGTGCTGCGCCCAGAAAGGGAACTGCCAAGCAGTACTACTTATTCTGCAAAGAGCTAGTGGGTTTTATACTTCGGGCCTGTTTTTCCCCTTTGTTTTGTGTGGACAATTAAGCTTGAGCAAAACAGAGGTGAAGCACTGTCATTCTAATCTTGCAGGGTATTGCGCTTGTCTTGTGCAGGTATAAATGGCTATGTGCTCTTGGACTAGGTGCAGCTCTATGTTGCCAGCAATACTGCTGCAAGAGAAAGCGCAGGCCTTGAAGCGGCCTGAGCTCACCTGGGGGCAGGACTGCGGGCACGTCGGGAGCTGGAGAAGCTCTGCTGAGGATTTCATCGGCTCGCACGCTCCCCCGACCGCTCCCCTCTCCTGCTTTTCCTTGGCCTCACGGAGCTCGTGCCTTCCGTGCTTCTGGTGTTCTGAGTTCTGTTTTCTTGCGCTTCTTTCTGGGTTCTGTAGCTGCTGAGATGAGCTGACGAGCAGGGCACACATCCTACCTGCAAAACCAGAGTGTCCCCGGGCAACCTCTGCTCTAGTGTAGAGGTCTTCTGTGGCAGCTTCTCCAGAGGTGTCAGGAATGACAGGATATGTCAAGTCCAAGCTATCTTTTTGTAGCATCCATCTTGCTTCAAAAGATAGTCTGCCTCTGTACCTACACTTGTTTTAGAGCTATTCTACTTTAGGCCTTCAGGAAACTAAAAGTCAGTCCCTTGGAAAACTCCGAAATCAACAACAGATCCTTCCACATAACTTATTAATTTCTGCATGTGAGTTTTGACTGTGCTCCAACTTTGAAATCATTGCACTACTGCAGGGTGTAAATAGGTGGGAGCTGGATTAATTGTATGAAACATGGAACCACACTTCATTATAATCCACTTATCAAAGTGGAAAAACCTTTTAGTACATAAAATGCATCTGCTTTTAATTTTCGTTTTGATCTTCTCTTTGTATGTTTTCTGACACAAGCGTACCTGTTTGAGGAGGCTTTTAATCCTGCTGCTTGGCAGTTGCAGTTACCTCTAGATATACCAAAAAGGAGCTGGGGTGCTCATAGTGTATTAGCAAATGCACAGGACTGGCATAGCTTTTCCTAAGTATAAATTGGGATGGTCTCCATTCCAAAGTCTGGCATAAGGCAGATCAAAATCTTGATGATGTTAGCACAACCATCTCACAATTTCCTTTTTTTTTTTTTTTTTAATGCAAATTTTATCACTTATTTACAAAACGTGTCATAGACTAGTAGTGTTTTATCTTTAATCCTTATCATTTTTCAAAGATATGATGCTTGGTTTTGGTGGCAATAATGAAACCTTCCATTTACTGCATATAAAAACTGCATCATCAGCCAAGTGAAGCTGAGGTAAGCTCATACAAACACTTCATACAAACTGACCCTCACTCTCAATGATCTCTTTGCTTTGTTGACTTCACTTGCACACTTCAGCTCTGAGAACTATTTCCTAAGAGACTGGGATTGGTCAATAGCTAATCTCTATCTCATTTTAAGAAAAATGCTGTATTTTATTAACATTAACCCAAAGGCCTTTCATATCATTTGTATTCTTTTTGTAGGCAATGACATTTCTATTCATATGAGTTTTTATTAAATAGCTACTTGCAAGAAAGTAAAATTAATTCAATCTACTTAGCACTACAGGAATTTTAATTATGAAAATTGAATTAGAACTGTAAAAAATCTATGTTTATACATGTTCCCTGTTAGATTAAATATGAACAGCCTGAGAAGTTTGTTTTTTTAGTTTTTTGGGGTTTTTTTTGTTGTTGTTTGTTTTTCTTAAATCTGAATGCAAAGGGTGGGTATGTTTACCAAAAAGAAGGAGATACTCCAGCTCAGAGGTGGAATGTGGGTATATATTTTATGGTGTTTGGTCTTTGGGTTTTTCTGAACAAAACAAATTTTGAAACAGCAATTATGTCAATTAGGCAAAATGATCTGTGAAAGTAGAAGCGAATTGGTCTTTCTGTGCCTTGGCGATGCTGTAATTATGCCCTGAGATAGCTTTTTGTTGCCGCTGCTGTTTATCTCTGGCTTCAGAACGGCTGTTTGCCCGCGGGTGCCTGCGCGGTGGCCCTGGCGTGGGCAGCGCATCCCGGCGCTGCCCGTTTGCGGGGCGCGGGCTGGGCCGCAAGCGAGGCCGGGGGAGCTGGGCTAAAATTCAAAATGACTGCACGAAGCAAAGCTGCTTCGGTGTTTTTGCTGATAATTATTCTTCACCTAGCCCCTTGAAATGAGGCAAATAAGCAAGTGGTAAAATAGCTGTTTTCACTGGTGCAGAAAGGTTGCCGTATTCCATTCAGGAGCTGCTTTTCAGAGGCTTGTGAATGATGACTGCAGACAGGCTGCCCAGCGAGCCTGACCTACATTCTGCGGAGAGAGGCCTGCGTCCCAGCTCCCGGCGCAGCAGCCGGGAAACCCGGCACCACCGCCAGGGCGCTCTTCACAGAGGCATTAGTTGATTTACAGATAAAAATAGATAACGTGATCAGGGTAATGTCTTTTCAGCTGCTTAATTTAACTTCTGTGTTGCTACCGTATTTTAATATTATAGTTACTCTAAAGCATCATAGTAATCATTAAATCTTCTGATATTCGATCATCCTCTTTCTCCTGTTTCTTCAGCTTCATCTGGAGGAACACAGAGGTGAGGTTCCTTATTTAAACACACACACATAAATAAAATAAATAGGCATACATTTGCATGTTAGGCAGGGGTAAAACAGCTTCCTTTCTAAAAGCAAGCAAACAAAGCCTGAGCACTCTTCTGAGCTCACTTCTGCGAGCATCTGATATTATTTTGGTCAACATTTCTGTCCTTTGAATCTCAAGAGGTTCATTTTAAAAGCCTGCATTGTTATTGTAGCCTTTAAAAGAAAATCACTACTGACCAGAATGAAAAGATCAGTCAACATATGCACTGATGATATTTGAAATTGTTGCTATTATTTGTAATAATATTCATTAATAGGAATTTAGTATAATTCCAGTCTGAATTGTAATGAACTGTACGAGAAAAATAGAGGAGAAAAATATGCTTTGAAGATAATGCTTTGTTCGTACAGAATAAAATTTATAAATCTGCTGAGCATGTTAAATGCAACAGCATAACAGACTTCAATTCAGACTGTGTATCCAAAAGCAAAGGGTAATTATTTTAAAAATCATTAAAATACATTTTCACTGAGACCAGGAGTTGGGAAAACTTTTGCTTTGTGAAAAAGGCTATCCACTTTTCCAGTAATATCTCATATAGATACCATGGATCTCACTAAAGGAGTCAGGCTAGAATTGCAAATTAGAAAACAACAGAGTTGACAAAGCCAAAATTGACATGGTATACCTTGAATTTCCTATCTATCCTATGAGGAAGAGTTCTTGTGAGTTCCATTTTGCCCGTTTTATATGATTACTATGAAGATAATTTCCTATATGCCTGAAAAATCTGATAAATAGAATATGTCAGTAGGAGGAGCATCCTGAATGGGTTGAAATGGGTGAATGGAGAAAATTTAGCAGACTTCCGCCCTCTAAGTACAAATGCATGTGAACAACTTTGTAAGTGAATATTTTTGTACAATAATCACTTAGGGAGCCATAGAGTCAGCTACAAGTGCTTACATTCCCAAGTAGTGCTCCATATTTCAGAGTACTAACCCCCTCCTCTACACTTTCTAATCTTCTCTAAAATGAACTTGATATTTTATATGAATCTTCTCTACACAGAGTACTTTTAATAATCTAACAGTAAAACATATTGAGGTAATTTTAGAGCAAAACACTGCATTACATCTGTAGCAAATATAGCAAAATAGTTGACCACTTCTGTGAAGTAGACAAGGGTTTCAGATGGAGTTTGAGTCATGCTTGAAGCTTACTAAAAACCTGTTTTCAGTCATTCTAGACTGCTGTAGGTGTTCTGGTTTTCATTAAAGTGCATTCTAATTTATAGTATATCAAGAATGCCTTATCAGATTTTAGCATGGGATAGTAGAGGTAGGCATCATGTGTGCAACGTGCTCTCTTGCAGATCTATTGTACATACAGCTGTGTTGCTAGCAGAGTTTAGAGACTTCAAAATCGAAATCTTAAAGAAAATGAAAATTTGGAAAGTTACTACAAATGTATCTGATTCTATCAAAACAAATTTTTCATAAACTTCAATTCAGAATCTTTTTATTGCCATGTACAATACAATGTAAAGTTAAAAATAACTGGGGAAAAAAAAACCCTAAGTCCTATTCTATTTAATATCCTTCAGTATATTTTGACTATATGAGAAGAGAGTTACAAGACAGTAAACCTCCTCTTGCTGAGCACCCACCCAGCTAGGCTGCTAAGTTTAAATTCCTGCGTGCTGGATGCCAGGCTTTTTAGCTTGTCCGTGTTTCAGCAGGCCCTAGCCATCCTCTCGGAGATTTTTGACCTGTTTCCTTGGTCCAAATTCTGTCTCCTACAGCAAAATGTAAGTGGGAACATGTGGCCTGGCACTTGTAGGCTCGGGAGAGCAAGAGATACAGGGCATAGTTTCAAGCCAGGTTTTCTCCAAGTCCCAGGTTTGGCAATATTTTGAGTTTATACATCAGTCCTGCTGGATAATAGGGTAGTTGGAGCACCAGATGCAAACTTTGACATTTTCAAAATTCTGTAGAATGCTTTAAGTATGCAACAACCCCCCAAAATATCCTAAATTAAAAATTTTACATGCATTTTCTTGCTTGCTTGTCTCACTGCTGTTAGCTGGTTCCTTCTTCTGCTAGGTGGTTTCTCTTGCAGGATGTGGTAGCCTTTTTAAGGCTACATCCACTTGCCAAATTTCCTTTCTCTCCCTGATCCCTCTCATCAGTGCCCTTTCAGCCTGCTTAAAATAGTGAGTGAGAACCATTTTTATAATTTCTAGTCTCTATTGCCAGCATCACCAGACCATATCAGTTGTTTCTGTTAGCCTGGCCACAGGCCTGTGTGGAAGGAGGGTTTCTGGGAAGGTAAGAAAAAAAGGGAGATGGTCTCCATGCCAAAATCTCCATATCAAAATGGCATTCTTAGATATGCAAAGAGAGTGTGAAATAGCTGGGCTGGGAAACTTAGAGAAGTTCCATGTTGTATTTCCCAAATTGTTTCATTAAATTCATGGCTAATCTCGGGTAAAAAATATTCCCCTTTTTGACTGAAAAGTAGAATTTTGTATATTCTTACTAATGACTGGCAACCATGATTGCTATAGCCCTTCAAAATTATTAGGGGACATGGTCCTCCTCATTTAACTTCAGGAAAATAAAAAAAAAAAAAAAAGAGAATCACCTTTATATCCATAGTTACCATTGATGGAAACTGGTTATTCATCCTATATTTCAAAAAATTTAGCATTTTGGAGGAAGCCAGTGAGGTTTGCCAGCATATTTGCTCAAAACATAATCACCAGCTAGGAAAACCCTTCAGTTCTTTCCCAAGAGGCCTACGAGAAGGCAGAAACCAGCAGCAGGTATTTCTGATGAGGTGCGGGAAGACCGACCAGGTGATCACAGGCCAGCGTGCTTGGTTTGGCACTGCTTTTGGCCACGCTGTTTAATTATAATATCTGAATGAGAAATAACACTTAAGCAAAAGGTTTAAAGGATATTGAAAGCTTCGAAAGATGCTGTGCTGCCGAGGTTGGTAGACTGTGTCGGGGCACGTGTGCGCTTTTAGAGTCCTGGCTGGGCTCTGCAGGACTTGCAGACGACGATGCCTTTGAGCCCGGGCTCTTAGCCCGTCCCGCTTGGCAGGACTTTGCACGGGCGTCTGGACATGAGCTGCAGCTGCCCCTTTGGGTGCCATGAATATGTGCCCTCGTGAAACAACCAGTTAGATGGAGGGTATAGTATATTTACAGGGAAGCGGGAAATGTATTCAGAAAGAAATGGGAATGATGAAGAAAGAGTTACAGAATAGGGGATGGACGAAAAAAGGGAGAGAAAAAAAAGCAGCTTATAAAATAAATTGGGGGAGAAGGAGGAGGTAAAAAACAGAAAGCAAAAATTATAAGGAAAAATTGTGGAACAGAAATAAAGATATTTGGGGATCTAGAGCTAAAAGGAGGTGATTGAGAACGTTAAGCAAGCAGGAAATACCCTGAATGTGGGGAATAATATGCCAAAAGCAAATAAAATTTTAATTCATTTTTAAATTCATCATAGAGAATGGAAAATTCTAAATTCTTGCTTCAGAGAAAGATTTGGGGGATCCCTATGCTATTAGCACAGTCTTTAATAATAATAAATCAGTGTTGTCTTTCTGAGCAGTTGTCATCCCCAGCCT
>JAUBNY010000143.1:1089187-1103207 GCA_032275445.1 Crypturellus soui | reverse complement strand
TGTGCCATTGGGTAGGCTAAGCATAAGGGGAAAATACAAAGTTCCAGTTTGGAGAGTAAATAATGCTTATTCGTCGCAGTGGGGGAATCTCAGTACAGAATTGTAGTCTTTCAGCTCATTTTTTTTTCCCCCCCATGTACTAGTGAAATCAGAATTTCCAGAATTTCATTAAAATGGGTGATTAGACTAGTCTAAAATGAGCTGGGAGAATACTGAATTGGGGTTGACTGTTGACAGCTAACGAGCGCTGGGAGCAGCATGTAACGGCCCAGTGGGTGGCAATGATTACTCAAGGCTGTCCAGGTTTACACGTTTGTGTTTTTGTGAAGATGATCTTCCCGCTTAGGGCATACAGAGAAAAGTTCTGTTCTAGTCCAGAAGCTGCAAAAGGGGTTGTCTTTGTAGATCTGCAAGGCAGACTTCGGGGATTAGTTCCAGCTTCTTTCTCTTTGGGTCCTAGGAAGACACTTGATCGTTCTGGCACTGCACGGAGAGAAGAACGCTTTGCCTGCAATTTTGTGAGTTAAAGCAGTAATTCTACTTATAGAGGAAGGAAGAAAGTTTGTGAATTTTACATGCATTTCAAAGCGCTTTGGTGAGATGTTATCTTAAAAGTTGAAGTTTTAAATATTTCTTTTTCTGCTTGCTTCGGTCCTTAGCTGCCACTCTGGGATTCTCACTTTCCTGTCTTTTTATGAGGATTCCTCAGTCTTTGTTTTGAGATGCGCCTCTTTCAGCATGTGTACCCAGACTGGCTTTTGGGCTTCTCGTGGCCCTTCCCAAGGGATGGGGCAGTGGAACATGGAGCCCTATCCAAGGAAGGAGAGGGTTGGCTCCTCGGATAAAGCGGGAAGCCTTTCCATGGTGCAAAGTGTGCCATGGTGCTGCGCCATCGGAGCGGAGCTGGGTGTCGGAGCAGAGAAAACGGCTCTGAGTCAACAGCGCAATGCGATTGCCAAGGGACAAGGCTGCTTCTGGATTGTGTTAGCAGGAATGTTGTGTGCGAGGTGCAGGAAACAGCAATTTTATTTGACTGGGTGATGGTGATGCTCAACTAGAAAAATGAGCCCAGTTTTCGTCACTAAGTTTTATGAAAGAGACCAGAAAAGAATAATAAGAATGACGACAGATTTAGAAAACATGACCTATGAGGAAAGACTGAGAGAACTGGATTTGTTTAGTCTAGCCACAAGATGGGGAACATAAATCTTTCAATAAGTGCCCATTTGCTGTAAGGAAGGCGCTGATCTACGGCTTTATGTGTCTGGCGCAGGAAGGGGGGCGAACATCATGTAGGTACCACGTGGGAGAAAAATCCCAACCTCCAGGCTAACACACAGGTACGATGTGCTTTGTCAAAAAGTTGCCAGAGCTTTTTGTTAGAAAGTTTTAAAACAAGTTTAGGGAAAAAATAAAAAAAATAAAAAATAAAGCAGCTGTCTGAACAGCTTGAATTGCTTTATCAAGGGGACTTGAATCTTGCTTACTTTTCCAACATTGTGCTTCTCTTTCTGTATTTTATCAGCTTTGTTTTACAAAATTTAACATTTTCAGAATATGATAGGGTTTTAGCAAGAGAGCAGAAATGCAGAAGGGCCATTAATTGCTTGCAGTTCCTGACAGACTTCGAAAAACTAAAAAAAAAAAAAATTAATGATTTTTTGGGAGAGACTAAGATATATGTATATATTACGCAATTTACAAATTTTGTCTTAGTGATGAAAGTATTTCTGACAAGAAATGCCTGGACCCCATTTCTCCTGGAGATTGACATGTATGGAGACACCAAGCGCGCAGCAGCACTTCACACGCGTGCAGGAACTCGTGCTTGCAAAGCAACTTCTAGAAGCTCAATTACTAGGCTGGATTTTTAACATGGGGACACACATGCTGCTCCAGCAGGTAGCAGTCTCATTGTGGCAGGCATTCCTATCTCCAACGTAGCTGCTTTTTCCTCCCCACCCCTCTACTGCTGAATTTTGTTGTTCAAAATAATGTAATAAGAGGAAGGGCTGGATTTCATGAATGATTCCTTCTTGTTTTCTGTCATAAGCTTATCATATCGGGGAACTAACAAGTCTATGGTGGTTTTCAACTCCCTCACTTCTGAAACACCTTTGTGTGGGCTCTTCATCAGTGTGTGCCATTCTCTGGTATATACAATTAAACTACTGTGAATATGACAGTCTCTTCTTAGTATGTAACTGCGTAGTCCTTATTAATTAGTTATTTTGAACAGGAATTTTTTCTGGCATCTTTTCTAACTGTTTATTTTGGATGGAATTGGAGTTACCTGGGTATTACCTTGTGGGAATTACCTTGTATTTATGATGGCATATGTAAAAAATGCTTTCTCCTTAATGCACTAGCACATGGGAGATGAGAATTTGATACCTACTCCATCACTTTTCAGCCCACTTTTGGATGATTAGATAAAAAGAGCAACTGGATTAAACTAAGGACAAGCTATGCAACTGTGTTGGTAAGCTCCTTACAAGAACCAAGGATCTGGCCACCACAAAAGTTTCAGCTGCAGAGATTTGTGCTTTGGTTCTGAAGCTCAGAGGGGTGCATTAAGATAAGTCTTGCCACGTAAATGGGAGATGCTTCCATTTATGAAAGATTTGTTCTTTTGTAGAAATATTCCTTATGGGCACATTCACTTTACTAACTTGCAGTACAGCATTAATTATAATCGAAACAAACCGTGCTCTGGTTGCATGGAAATCTGGAGCTAGGGTTTTTTTCATGATAGATAATAGAATAAACTTTTAAACTGAAATGATATTGTCCTTCAGTATTACATATCTGTACTATACATCAGATAGTTGTCTAAATGCTGATTTATTCTGTTTTAGAGGTATTTAAGGTGTCTAAATTTATTAATTTTTTTAGAAATATACTCAGTGACAGTCTCTCTGATCTACAGAAAACATTTGCTTACTAAAAAAAAAAAATTGCCATGCTTACTAGAAAGACTACTTACAGATTTTGTACCATATGGTAGTATTCAGAGATATATGATTCAAAAACGGATGAACCTTTGCTAAATGATACTTCCTGTAAATATTGAACGTAGGATATGTAGGCTAGAAAGCAGTAATTGTAGACTACCTAAACCATTTGAAATGTGACTTAGAGAAGCATTCTGCTGTAGTGAGAATATTTCTTGTGAAGTCATGGTGTGACAGTGATTAAATCGAGTAAGCATTTCTACAATATTTAAGAATGTGACACAAGTAGTTATCCTGGTGTACCTAAATGTTAACCCCTTTTTATTAAACTCATCGGTTTTTGAACGCAGCAATGGAAAAGGTTGACTTCACAGGGGTGCAGTTGCAGAGGGCGAGCTGCTTTCGGGCACGCTCTGCAGCGGGGCTCGTGCTGCAGCATCAGAGCTGACTTGTCATATTAATAGCCTGCGCCCGCCTGTGAAAGCCTAAAAATGGTACTGCGGTGCTCCGGGATGTACGAAGGACACTGCACGAGCACTGAGCTGTTGTGCCTGCGTTCCGAGCAGAAAATACCCACTTCCCCTCTCTCCCCAAAAGATGCTGTGAAAACCCAGGCATCAGTATTTTGGATGGTATATACACCGTCCTCATGTTGTGTAGCAGTACTTCAGACACTGTCTTCCACTTTGATTTTATGTTTACCTGTAGAAGTGTGTGTGCTCAAGTTAGTACTAGGTAAAAATGTAAATAGTGAGATTGAAGTACTTTTTATTTCTTGTACTTTTTATTTCTTTTTGTGCAGATAAATTTGTACACTAAATGTTATGTGATAAGCAGGATTTTAGTTTGTGATTAGCTGAGAATTTTTTTGTTCCTGTCTTAGCAGGCATATTCCAAGATCAGCTAGTTGTTATTGATGCTGCCATTATATTATGCAACTTGATTTATTCTATTCTGGCGTAACTTCATGAACTCAAGAGCATGAATTATCCTCTCTAATTTTCCTGCTCCTGGTCCGTGTGGCGCTGCTGGGCGAGGTCCCTGGCTGACCCCGTGCGCTGCCAGCGCCCGTGCTGCTCGGGGGCCGCCGCCGCGTTGCGCTCCTCGCCGCGCCGCTCGGCAGCTGGCGTGAGGGAGCGGCGCCGCCGCAGCACCGATTCGCTCCAGGCGAGATGCGCCGCGAGGAGATGGAAGAAACGGCCAAAACTTCAGTGTACTGGCCAGAGAGGTAGCTTTGGCTAAGGGTAAAAGGAAGTCAGATGCAGAGATAGGGAATGACTTATCTGAAGTTTAAGGCAAATTCCTGAAAGGGCCCAAAATAGAAGCTGGGTCTCCTGTGTGTCATGAATATTTTCTTTGACTTTCCCTAAGGAAGCACTTGTGTATTGTGGAAAATATCTTGGCAAACATATTTTATACCTCTTGTCCTAAAGCAGCTCTCCCTGGCTGCATCTGCTGATGGGCCCTGCACTCATCCACGCTGTCCCGCGGAGCCGGGCTCTTGCGCCCGGCGGTGGGACAGCCCGGCCCGGCTCTGCCCCGGCTCCCCGGTGCCGCCAGCTGCCCCTTGCTGCAGTCACAGCGCTGCAGTCACCCTTCACACTGCTCGCATGGCTCGTGGTTTTCTTCACAGCGGCCTCTGCGTCCGTCCGTGATCAGCGCAGGAGGCTCTCCGTGACCAAGTTGGCCGTTGGTGTGACAACATTGCCAGTTCTAACTTCTTTCTGTCCCTCCTGCAGTTGAGGCATCTTCATTATCAGTTCAGAGAATACCACATTTCTAATATTGCCTCTAAAATTCCTCTCCACAAGACTTGATAGTAGTTGTTTTGCTTGCTACAGAGGCCTGAAACTCACTTTTGTGTTTCACTTCTTTTTTTCCTGATTTTCAGATTATAACAAATCCTGCAGCTTCTCTTACAGTGTGATATACTTTGAGCTGTGATCTTTCCTTTAGTCATTCTCTGGAAACACTGTTGCACTCTTTGACATAAATTCTACAAACTGATTTTTCAGGTCTCGCTAGGTCCCATTATGCCACTTCTAGACGGAGACAGCTAAAATCATCTTCCTCTTTCATGTTTCTCATCATATTGAGCTTAACCTTGTGTGGCTTCCTTTACTCTTCCACACCAAATTCAAGTATCTTCTAGTTATTTTGGATATCCCCCAGGTTAGTGCCCCCCTCGTCTGATAAACTGCACCCATTTGCTGTACCACCTACATTATTCCCCCAAGACGCAAAACACCTTTTGAGTCTTCAGGTTATCCCGCATCAGCCTGTTGCCTTTATTGCACTGGACATTTCCCTTCTGCTCCTTGCTGTCTGCTAAGTATCTGCTCTGTCTTCATATGGGTAGTGCTAGAGTACTGTGGTCTATTTTGGCAAACCCTTCAGAAATCTTCTACTAGAAGTTAACTGATTAAATCAGAAATGAAGCACTCGGTAATCCAGTGTTAAAGAGGATGGAGTCTGCTGTGAGAGCTGACCTCTGCTTTGCACTTCTGCTTTGGCCTGGGAGCCGCTTCAGCATGAGAGCAGCTCTCTTTTTTTCTTACTGAACTTTAAGAGCTGTTAGGTTGCTTTGTGATGTAAAAATATTTTAAAAAGTTGGAAACCAACATTTTTCTATGAAGGGGAAAGAAAAAACAAACAAGCTTGGCAGTCCTGTTGGGAAGAAAGGGATGATGAGATTTCTTCTGTGAATGATGCACGAAAACTCATTTCCAAACCTAAACAGAAAAGAGGCTCACAGTAAAAACAAGGAAGCGTCACCAAGGTATTGGGAAGGGAAGGAAATAATGAAATTGAGAGTTTCTGCTTTAATAAGACACTCAAAACGACTGCAAAGGCAAACAATACAGTGAACGTATGGGAATTATTTAAATACATGCTCTAATAATGTGTTTTGTTTTTGGTTCATTCAGGACAACACAATTATCTGTGTGCGGGAAGGAACGACTGTATAATTGATAAGATTCGGAGGAAGAACTGCCCAGCTTGCCGATTACAGAAATGTCTGCAAGCTGGAATGAATTTAGGAGGTAAGCAGAACATTAATAGTTTGCTCTCATAATTTGATTAGGCAAAAATATTGAAAATTGCAGCCTTTTATAGTTCTGGCAGCTGCAAGGTCTCAGAAGGTTAAGGCAAAATTATCTTAGAGAAGTGCTAAATGGTTAATAAACTATTGTCATTCTAAATCAGTTTTTGGAGATATGTATTTCATGGCTTAGAAAAAAAAAGTGGGTGTTTTATGATGACAGTAATTTTAGTGGAATCACATATAGCTAAAAGTCTTAAGACTTCAAGGATTGTGTGCTTTTCTTGGTGATGAACCCTCTCTAGAATATTAAAAAATATTTTACATCATCATGAAAAGCAAGCTTATGTGAAGTGATACCTCTCAACTTCTTTATTATTCATTCAACATTTACATTGGTTTATTTCTGCTATAGGCTGGATGTGCAGTTATTGATGATGGTACTCCATAATTCATATGCAAAAAAAGGCAGAACTTTTTAATTTATCAAAAGCTTTTTGAAAACCATATTCTAACAGAGCTTTTAGTAGTCATTTTTCATTGTTTCAGTTGTCATTTACAACCTCTACACAGTGTCGGCTGTTTCAGAAGGCATCTTGTTACAAGCCATCCTTAAGCAAATTGTACTGTAAATCATTTATTCCTGTCGCTCATAATACTTATTCGATATATAAAAAATATTGTCTGAAAATTGAGGTTTGAGTACTTGCTAAGATTCCCTTCCCTGACACATAGTGACCCTTCTATTAAAATGTTTTACGTGCTTATTACCTAATCACATTTATTCCTTCAAAGCATTTTCTCTTTTACAACTTGCTGGCTTTTTATCCTCCTGGACCTACCCTCCTAGTAGGCTGGCTTAGTTTTACACACACATTTATCTTCTTGTCTTCTGTAAGTTACACAATGTTACGTAAAATCCTGGCTCCTGCCTTCTGGCTAATAGTTTTTATCTTCCCCCAAATCCTCATTTTCTGCCCTGTCTCCTGGCAGAAATCCTCAGGTAAACTGTTCCTCACATGAGGGTGGCCCTGCCTTTTTTCCCTCTTAGCCTCTTTAAGCTGCTCTTGGAATTTGAGATGCTGCGCAGCCCGTCGGAGGCCCCTTGTTCCTGCTTCCTCCCAAAGCCAGGGCCAACTCGCGGCAAGCTGGTGTCCAACAACAACGTGCCCTCAAGTTGCTCCACACCACTGAACCTAGCGAGGGAGGCAGAACATGGGACTCGTTTGCTGGAGCAGAGCTCTGCGGAAGCAGCTCCTCCTTCCCAGGGGAAGGGAGCAAGCAGCCCAGCTCTGCGGGTTTCTGGAAACCTTGCTGCAGCCACGGGCAGCTTGAGGGAACCCCCTGTGGCATCCTGCCCAGTGCCTGCAGGTCTCCCATAGCCATGTGTTCCTGTATGTGTGTACATATGCGGGATTTCTGCCTGCACAGTTTAAGGCTGCTATCCTGTTTGGTAATCTCCTAGAACAGAAACTTTGTCATTGTACCCCTCGGACACAGGAGGAGTACGGGAGGCTGAGTCCAGCTCTCCAAGGTACCGCTGACAAGGAATTGAGCTTCGTGATTTAGTTGTTTTGGTGATTTTCTCCATATAGAGAAACTAGAGTAAAATTCACATTCTTTTGAATGCCACATAGGGAGCTAGAGTGGCATAAAATGATCTTGGCAGTGTGTGGGTAGAGGAGATAGTAGGGGAAAGGCTGTGGACACAGATGCTTTGAATTCCTCTGAGAACACATGTTGAAAGAAAACATGAAAGAGTTAAGGTGCAATCTGGAGACAGTATTACAATTCAGAGAACCCCCAATGGTTGCCAAAATCAGGCGAATGGCCCTTTCAGCCCTCAAGCTGTCCCAGAGCTGCTAGGGCATTCCTCCCCCTTCCCAGGTTGGGAGTTCTGCATAGGGCCTCTTAGGAGGCCGCAGAGCCTCGTGGCTGAACCGTGGGGACTGCGTGCGCCCTTGCAGGGTTCGTGTACAGGGGCGAGCGCGTGAGCAAGGAGCTGGCAATGGCAAGCACAGCCGTTAATGAGGACTGGACAGCAGGAGTTTTCTGTTCTCATAAACGTCCATGTTTTAGCATTAAAATTTTTTCATAATTAACTTGAATATACAGAGTATATTCATATACGTTGTAGGGTATGCATCACAGCTTGTAGTTTCATATATGGCTGATGGTCAGCTTAGATTGCCAAGAATTTATATTACTCCAATAAAAAAAAAAGACTTTTATCTGTTTCTAGTTTGTCTTATAGGCAAAACGTGCAAGTATTTTGCGAGGCATTGTGATCAGCAAAGTTCTGGAGGAAAATGATTTTATAAATACGATTTTGTTTAAATCCTATTTGCAGCATAGTACTCTGTAGCTGAGTCACACTGCACAACCCTGTGCTCTTTGTGCAGTAAATGTAATTTAGCTCACACTCTCCAGCCTGAAGTGAGGCAAACACAGAAAGCAAAATGCATCAAAGGTGCCTGTGTATTTGGCTCGTGAGGAAACCGGGAAGATGTTGTGCAAAAGGGTCCCCAGCATAGCTCAGGGCTGCAGTGTGCTGAAGTTGCTGAAGCCGTGCACATTCTTCCCTGCTTATACATAGTTGGAGTTATTTATTCCCTCACTTTAAAAAAGGCATCACTAGTTGATGTAGAAAAAAATAATGCTTTGGAGAACAAGGCCCTATCTCCCCTGGGTCAGAAAAGAACTTGACTCTTCTGCCTCCCTCTGCATTCGCGGGTCAGAATGAAAGGCCCCTGGCTCCCGCCGAGCTGCAAGTTACTGCAGTAGGATGTTTTATAACGCACAGAGAGCACATTCTGTAATGTGAAAGTTTGCTATCATCTTCCTACTGTTACTGAAGATATTCATCTCTCTAGTGGAAAAATAGAAATCAAAAGAGTTGCCATGTTTCCTGCAGTAAATTTTTCACAAACTTTCATTAATCTACATTTTTTCCTGCTAGATTTCTTTTTTTCATGCTCTTTCTCATATTTTTTATATGTTCGTTCCTTTGTTTACTCTATCAAAGGTATGTTTTGATCAGATATGTTCACCATGCTAATTGTTTTATTTTCTAAAAAAAAAGTGTTTTGCTGTGTGGCGGCATGCCACGCTTTAAGCACCCTCTATAAAAATATGTATAGTTCAGTGATATAAAGTACACCTTTTCAGGAAGGCTCAGTCAAATTAATGCAGCAGTTTTACTGCATACCTCCTTCTTTTGTTTGTTGAAACATTGTACTCTTCCCCAAGCCCTTATCCTCTAATACTCCTCAGAGAATTATTCATCAAGTCAGCAAATAATTTACCTAATTATGTTCTTTCACAATTTTTCTGTTTTGATTTTGTGAGAAGCACCGGCAACCTGTAATTTCTCCAAAGCTAAGGTTGCCAAATATTGAATTAATTCATCATCTTTGTTTCTAGAAAGTGCATGTGTGCCCGCAGCCGTATTCTTCACCAGGCAGGACTCCCAAACTTTAGCAGGGTTCAGAGTTTGTTTGTTGTTTTCTTTTTAAACTCCAGCACCATATGCTAGACTTAATTATTGGACGAGATTCAGAGTGAGCAACTGCGGTACGAAGGTATGCTGGCCCATTTTTGGTTTATGCTCTTTTCGAGATTCTGTAATTAATTTTCAGTTAATTATGCAGCAGAATGTCTTCAGGAATTGTTAGGTTTCTTCCAGCACGGGTTTCGATGAGATCTGGTAAATCCCTCGGCTCCGCACCAGCCCTTTCGGTTTGCCTCCGGACGCGGGCTGCCCCGGTCGGACGCATCCCCGGGGCCGCGGGGCTCTCCCCGGGCCGCGCTCGCCTCGGCCGCTCAGAGGCTCCTGCCGCCTCTCGCCGCGGGCACAACCTTGCAGCAGGGAGGCCCCGTCCGTGTCGCCGAGCGGCTGGGCATCCCCGTCTCAGCGTCGGGGGCCTACGGGGCAGCGCGGGGGCTCCTGCCGCCCGCAGCACTAAGCAGCAGCTTGCTAAAACACCTGCAGTATACGTAAGAGAAATGAAACAGATTTCACCCTGCAAACTGCACAGTTCATCTCTCTCTGCAGAGACCGCCTGTGAAATTTGAGTCTAGCTTTGCATACATTTACATATGTAAAACACTTCACGCACGAGACGCCGTGTGTGATTTAGTTGCAGATATCCTTATTTATGTTTTATACATTAAAATATTTTTCAAGATCTGAAAAACAGACTAAATGAGAGAATCAGTAATAAGATGCAGTATTTCACTTTTTTTTGGCCCTGCTTGCCATTTTCCATTTAATATTAGTAGAGATTTAAATTTGTGATATTATTTTAAATTATTGCAGCCTATATTTTGTATTTATCTTTTTGAGAAAAGAGGGGGATAGGTGAGAAAAGAAAAGAAAGACCACTCAGTATTAAAAAAATGAAAAGTAGGAAAAAATTAAATATAGCAAAAATACACACTTTTTCCTTTTGATTTTCTTGATTTTTTTTTTTTTTTTTAACCAACACTGCAAGTGTTGTAATGTATTTTAAAATGTCAATTAACCTTAACTGCATTTGCATTTCTTAGGTAGCATTTTCTTCTTCAGGAATTTAGTCATTTTTATTTTTAACTTGAAAATTCAAACAGATTTTTGTCAGTTCTTGTAAGAATCAATACACAATAGTGTACTAAGTGGTACGTGATTTTTGTAAAGCAAAACCTCAATTTTGGGGAGGATTTTAGCTTTGCAGTTGTGGTGTCTACCAGTGCCTACATCGTCTTTAGTATTGTTTCAAAACACGTTCTTAATACTTCTGGGTGATCCAACTTGAGCAATTTTTTGTGTTTGATAGAAATCCATCAAATTACAAGACTGTGTTACAATCTTTGCAATTTCCCATTCCACTTAAATGCATGAAAAGTTTTCTGCAAGCCACAAAAATTGACCACTTCCTACTTATTTGCAGCGTAGGACGTGGAGCCCAAGCCAGGGGAGTAACCTTGTGCAACCACCCTGCCTCGTGCTGGGAACAAGACTGGCAGCATCACAGAGTATCTCACAGGCACTGATTAAATACCAGTATTTAAAGCCTGTCCTTTGCACGCTGTGTTTTGCTGCTGATTTTGTTTGATTTATGACACGAGCCCTGGAAGATGCCCTGCAGTAATGCAGAGGACGCAGGTCGCATGCAGCAATCCTTGCTCACGGTTATAGGCAGGTCTGGGTTCTCAGCCTGGCGCTGTTTTGACCGAGTGTTACTGGTTCAGCCCTGCCTTCTGCGGAGGGCCCAGCTCCAGCCCTGTTAGTCTCCTGCAGGAACAGCCTGTCGGGCCTTGGCAGCGCCCCCGGGGCGCCCGTCCCCTCTTCCACGCTCCAAGCTCTCCCCAGCGCGGTCCTGGCGGGGGAGCGGCAGCTCTTCCCGCGGGAGCGCAGGACCCGGCCCGCCTCGCGCCGCGGCCCTGGCCCTCCGGCCCTGCTGGTTTCTGTCTCATTTTACAGGCTGAGGGGTTGCTCTTTCCTCAGTTCTTCCACTCTCCGTTTGGTGTCTGCTTTAGTGAGAAACACAAAATGAAGAAAAGCGATTGCGGCTTTTTGAGAGGAAGACCTGGGTTTTCCCTGAAACAGTGCAAAATACCTTCCACAATTGTGCTGCTGTTCCGTGCCGCCCTGTGCACTGTCGAAGGCCCTTGCTCGGGCTCTGCTGCCAGGCCTTTGCTGTCTGCCTTGCTTGGGTCCTGCGTTCCCGCAAGCTTTCCAGCTTCTCCCTGTGTGACCAGGACGCCGGCTCTCAGCTCCAGGATGCTCCTGGCGAGACGGTGGTGGCTGTCTCAGGCTCCCCAGGGCCAGAGCTGATGCCTCTCTTGCCCCTGCGCACCAGGAAACCTGGGAGACACTTAGATTTAACAGCCTGTTTTGCTTAGGACTCTGAAATGAGCTGCCATTCACCTTATGGCACATAAATGCGCATAAAAACAAACAAATCCACACTACCTCTCTTCATTTGTTTCATCTTGCTGCGCTGGAGCACACTCTGGTCTTGGACCAGAAGCCTTTGGCATTTCCAAGGTTCTTTTCCTGCAGCTCTTGGTGTCATTTTGGTTTTTTTTTTAAATTGTCAAATGTTTTATTTCCTTCCACTATGTTTTATTTCGCTTTTTTTTTTTTTTTATTCTTCCCCATGGTTAGGTAGAAATCCTTGCTAAAAAATTACGCCTCTTTCCCATTCTTCTTCCCAGAGCTGCGTGTTCTTCCTGGAGGCCAAGTCTGTTCTACCAGAGCCCTTCTGACACCGGCCCTGGTGGTTCTCTTCCGTGTATTTTCGTTATTCAGCTCCCTTTTGCTGTGAAAAGCTGTAGGGGCAGGAAGAATTTGTCATGTTAGCTTCAGCTAAGCCACTGCTTCAGAGAGTTTCCGCCCGAGTAAGAAAGCATGATTTTATTTGTCATGTCTGGCACAACTTTGGCCAAATTACGGTGGACTCACTCTTACAGTGAGCCTGTTACGGCATAATAGCTGTTTTTGTTAAAACCCTCCTCGGTTGTGTACAAGAATCCTGCCAACTGGTTTGAAAGAGCCTAGAGTAAACTTAAAGCAGGGAGAATGATAAAAGGTATGGAAAATTTGACTGGCAAGGATAGATTGAATTGGTTGATACTGCTTAGCCAAAAATGACTAGAAGAAAGGGTCAAGAGAGAGGGGATACCAATGTCTTCAAACACATGAAGTGTTCCTGAAGACAGGGGAAATGACCTGTTTTCCATGTCCCTGAAAGGCAGGACAAGAAGTAATGAGCAGCAGAGAAGATATAGGTAAGGAAATGGAAAAGTATTTATAACCATAAGGCAAAGGAAGCACTGGAATAGATTGTCTGGGGAAGATATGGAGCCTTTGTCATTGGGTCTCTTAAAGATTGGATAAGACAAACATTTGTCAGAAGTGATGTGGCTCTGGTTTGGAGGTTGGACCATGTGACTGCTAGGGTGTCTTCCGTGTGACAGTTAGTATGAGATAAATGATCATGATAAGGTAACTTCAATGGAGTTCAAAAAAATATGAAGCTGTTGCTTCTATGTGACAAAAAGCCTTTTTATGTTTTGGCATAATTGATCTTCTTTGTATGAAGTATTCCATGTCTTTGTGCTCTGTGTGTAACATGTTTTTTGAAGAAGCAATGATGCTAAAACTCTAAAAGTCATGTGCTCTTTCTTCTAACATTATGTCGCTTTTTCAATTGTCTGTTATCTTGGCATTTTACAGGTTTAATTTGGCTGCTGAGCTGTGGTTTACTCCAGTAATGTCACAAGGAAAATTTGTTCAGTTGCAGATTTTGCTTTAACATGTCAATCTGTTGCTCTTTTCCTTGTCCTCACGTATGTACTTTGCTTCAGAATTACTTTAGCAACTTGTATTTTGTTTTGAATCCTGCTTTCTCTTTCTTTTCCACCAGTTCACAGGTGTATGTGTTCCTATTTTTAGTGTCTGTGCTTTGATAGAAAAGTGTGAGAGGAATACCTGGCAAGAATACCTGGCTCAAAAAGCAGTTTGGAGTTAGATATTAGTAAAAAGAACAATTCACAACAGGTTACGAAGGAAATGTTTGAGCAAATAGTTTGAGACATTTAGAACTATGCAACAGGCAAGAAGTGTGTAATAAAGACAAGGTAAAAGAAGAATTTGGTGTGTTCCTGAGCCATTCAGTTCTATGCAGCTTTCTGAAAATTGGTGTGGCTGATCTGAGTGGTTTGAGTGGAAATTCAGCTGGTTCTTTACCATCAATTATCCTTTTCCTCCTCTCCCCACTTTGTCCCAAGTCCCAAGTTTTCAGAATGGAAGCCTTCCTGCCGGGACACTGTACAAGGTCATAAGGATGACCTGATAGAAAGTGAACTTGCAAGATCAATCCACCCAGAACTGACAGTAAGGGGAAGTGTTGGGAGCGGGGGGGAGGAGAGATACTGATGTGGGACAGTTCTCCTGCCTTTAAAACCTTATAGTCGTCAAACTTGAAAGAAAGAACTAAAACTCTTGTATGACGTCTGGATGTGCGCATGGCCCGGGCAC
>JAUBNY010000143.1:1059255-1089087 GCA_032275445.1 Crypturellus soui | reverse complement strand
CTTTTTAGTCATTATTGGCATTTCATACACAACTTCACCTTTAACAAAACTCAGAATTATAATGCTACCAAATTGTGAAGCAGTATTCAATCTCATGGTTAGATCATATTGTCAAGTTATATTTTCTCTAGAAAGGTGGTTGATATCCCAAGTTAATACAAATAGGGTGTTTTGCTACTGTTCAGGGTGATTTAATAAAGCATTTTATTATATATATATAAAAAATAAATAATCACGAACTGGATGGATGAAAAATATGGCTGATAAGACTGCTGGAGATTAACAGTCAGTCAGTTTGTATTTCACAGATAGTGTTGCTGTTTTGGGAAGCAGAATAGATGATTTCTGGAAAATGAGACAGACCAGTGCCAGAATGTATTAGACTTGAGGACATATGAGAGAAATCTGAGATGATGAACACTGGGGATATGGAAATCATGCAGGTGAGGAGATGAAGTATGTCAAAAGTTTTTTTACTTGAGAAAAATTATAATGGCAATGTGATGGATTGTAATGTAACCAGAAGGACCACAAAAGGAAGGGTAGCACTTGATGAAGCTGAGGCCTAGTAATAGTGGTGTAAGAACAAAACTGAAGAATTCAAAGCATGGCATATGAGTGGAAGCATGAGCTCTCAAGACATGGCATAAGAAGTGCTGCAGAAGTTTTTGCTTCTTGATGCGTTTGGCGTTTCTGATGTGTAGTTGTTGTGTAGCTGTGCCTGCAACGTAAATACAAAGAGGGTATTTGACACGCAGTAAATGTCTCCATGACTGTATCAGAGGCATCTGAGATAGTTTAGGGATTGGAATAGAGGATGCATAAATCACAGTACGCGCTTAGCATTGGATATGGACCCAAATAAAAAGAGGAAGAGAAGACTTGGCCGAGGAGCGCCTGCAGAATGTTGGATGAGCGTCTTGGGAGGGAGGATGTCGCTTGGCGCAAGGCAGAAACCAGTGACTGCAGCCAAGAGCTTTCAGTCTGGCATCGCGGAGGAGGAGGAAGTAAAACCTGCTCGCCCAAGTTTCCCTAACTTTGTTTTTCTCAATTTTTAGCAATAATTTCTCAAGCTGGTGTTGTTTTACTGCCATGAGACTCTTAGGGTTGCAAGCAGCAAACATTGGAGTTGCAGGTCACCAGTTCTTTGCATTCGTCATTAGTGGTTTGATACTAGTCTTTTTAAGTCCGAGAAATAGAAAAGTGGTGATGCATTTAGTAGACCATGCTTAGCACCAGAATCATTGAATTTGCTATACATTTATAGAATGAATAAATAATCAGTAAGATATGAGTTATGGGAGCATTTGAAAAGGAGTGATTAAGATTGTCTTTCATGAAAATTATAATTTTCTTTTGTAAGCTTTTAAAAAAGTTTTGTTTGTCGGATGATTTAAATATTTAGAAAATACATTTCTTTTGAAATTAATGAAGAAGCACAAGAGGGAGTTTTATACGACAAAATGTTAGCTGTGAGACTGTATTATGTCAGTTTAGGATTTTGTATAAAATATATGTGAGGAAAATTTTCATACTTTAGCCATTTCTCATTAAAAAGCTTTATCAAAAACAGCTTGATTTGATTTTAACAGGAAACCACTAATTGGCATTTGGTAAAAGTTGTTCCCACACGGGGAGGAGTACCCGTATGAAACTGTTATTTTTCAATTAATTATCACTTTGAGGATTGCTGAGAAACAAGCAAATGTGTTAGACATTTTCCCTGACAACCTAAGTATTCCTGTAAAGTACGCTTTGGAGCTCAGCTTTCTTTTGTCGCTTTGGTCCGTTGCCTCTTCACGAATGCATAGCCTGAAGCTCAGCACGGCTAAAAGGGGAGATTCATTCCCTCTGCGTCATTCCCAAACCTTCCTCAGTTCCTTCCCTTCTTGTTCATTGGGGAGCACGTCGCTGTCCTGTGCATCAGACAGGTTGGCAGCCTGACCTTCATCTTTGGATCTTGCCACAAAATGAAAGAGCTTTGACCTGGGCTTTCATTTTCCTTTTTCTGAAATACAACTAAGACGGCTCCTGTGTCGTCTCTGCAAGGCTGCTGCTTTTTGCAGGTGCTGTGAAGGTCCCTGTGCCCCGGGCCCGCGCTGTGGCCGTGCACACACGGTCCTGAGCACTGTGTGCCAGAGGCACCGCGCTGCGCCGCGGCCTGGGGCTGCTCCCACGGCGTGCGCAGACGCCGGCTGTGCTGAGCAGTCTGCAGGTGCTTCAATACTCCATTTATCCAGCCATATTATTTAAGTATACTTTTAAATTATTAAAGTATGATTTTTAAAAATATTGGTAAATGCAATAAATAATTGCTTGAAATAGTACTTGCAAAAAATAGCTCTGAACGGTTTGCTTGTCACCCTGGAAGGGCATCTGAAGGTGGAGGCTGTTGAGGGCCAGTTCTGGGTCTACAATTTCACTAATTACTTGGATAAGAACATCAAGAGAGAATATAGAAACCTACAGATTAGGGTGTTCTCCTAAGGGTTTTGAGAGTGGAATCAGAATTCCGAATCATCTTCAATTTTAATGTCTGCAGTCAGCACGATAACCCTTGCAGTTTACTGACAAGGGAGATTTCAGGTGTGCAAGTATGAAATAACTGCGTGTAGCTGTACGGAGAGTGCAGAGAGGAAAGAGGCACGGATGCAGAACAGCCCCTACGTTAGCTATGCGTCAGCATTCTCAGATTGTTGCAAAAGCAGGCGAGGCTCCTGGCGCTACCTCGCTGCTGCGCTCGCTGGCCAGCCGGCTGTGCCCCGCTTCAAGCGCTCCCTATCAGTCGTGAGGCTGGGGAGCCTCTCGAATTTGTCACACGCGTTCCTGTGCCGGCATCATGCCTTCAGAGAGGTTATAGAGAGTTAGACAGCCCAAGGAAGAGTAATGATAAAAAGAAGCTAAGGGAAAAAATGTAGTTGTTAAGGAAGAGCAGAAGAAACTGGATGTGTTTTGGTGTAGAAGGAAAGTTGTTAAGGACATCGTAGCAGTCTCTCACTACATGAAGCGGTGCTGAAGAGGGAATGCTAAGTTGTTCTTCGTGACCACTGGGGAAAGGATGATAAGAAACTGTGAAGTCAGCAACTGGAACAAAAAAGGGTGTAATGCAGGAGGTATTGGGGGAAAATGGTTAAATGTTGGAGAAAAATGAGGGCTGTTGCACAGTTCCCTTTACTGTGGATGAGTGATGGAGTGGGGTGGTCAAAATCTGGCTGAAGCTGCCCAAAGCAAGGGGAGACGGTGCTGCCCAGGTGCTGCCTGTGCTCCACACTGCTCTCCTGGAGCTGCAGTACCCTGCACTCTGCGAGAGAGCCTCCTCCAGGCACGGCAAAATGCACACGCTGGGAAACTGTCACAGAAGCGAGCAAAGTAACAATAAATAAAGTCAGTTTCATTATTTAAATGAAATTAGAATCAAGATCCAAAATATGTTAAATTAATGCAATGAAAAAGATGTAAATAACGTAGATTACAGCATACTTTAGGAGACGACTTCTGTTATCCCCCTTTTTGGTATGCTAAATATTAGATTTATAGATGTGCTCGGCTCTTTACTGAGTCTAGCCAAAGGCAAATAAAATGTGACATATCCATAGATAAAGCATTTATTCCTTGTCTTCCAACTGTTCAATGCTGTCAGATAGAACTGATACTTATTAATTAGTAAGCAGGTGTGAATGATGTTGGAAATGCCGAATTATGCCATTATTGCAGCTGTACCTAACATTTTGCTTTACTGAATTCAATCTTTGGCTTTGCTCTTTTTCTCTGGTAAAAGATATGTTATGATTGCTTCTGTTATTGTAGGATAAGAAAGTTCTCATTGCTTTGTTAATAAAACTAAAAATTCTACCTGTATACTGATTCATAGGCTTACAACACTGCTATAATTTTTCTACTTTCTGTTTCCCCTGGGTTTGAACTGTCAGGAGGTTATTTTAAAATTGGTCTTTTTTATTAAATAAATAGCTTTTTTTTTCCTCCTACCACCACAGGCCTTGACTCTTAGGCAGCTACAGCCTCTGTTTCTAGTGTATTTGGATGAACTATTGGCCTCATCCATTTATCCCAAATGCCACAGCACAAATTATCCTCGGAGGGCCACGGGTTTGGTCGTGTGCCCTACCTGATCAATTTAAGGAATCTTGCGCTTCCTCTCCAAATCCCTGTTGGCCCAGGCTGCTTCAGGTGTCTCACCATGCTCCGTCCAGCCACACGGGGATCAGTCAGCTCGCGGGCGCCCCTCTCCCAGATCCGTGCTGCTTCCTTCCCTGCGGACAGCCTCTCAAGGTCAGGTTTAGAGGTTCTTCACCTTCTGCAGCTATTGGCATCCGTTTAAGGAAGCTTTAAGATCCTGTCTTTGTTGTTCCCTCCTTCATTTCCTGGAGGATAAAAGGTGCATGCATGAATGCGCTTTGTGGGGATGACTTTTAAGATCTTGTTTACATTATTGCTCCTCACCTTATCCCATGAATTTGTTGTGCGTGTGTGTATATATGTGTAACGTGTCTCTGATATTATCTAGAAATTTCACAGTGAAATCTCATGCCTATTGTGCTAGACACTTCAGTGAAGAAAAAAACATGTCTGTACTAAGATAGCTCTAAATTTTCATATATGTCAAGATACAACAGGTTTGGGGGAAGGGAAGCAGACTATTTGTGGTAGCAGTAAAATAGCTAATGAGAACAGATGTCAGCTTGCTGAAGTAAGAGACGCAAAGGCATCAGGCAAACATGGTGAAAAGATTCAAAGACAGAAAAATTGGCATTTTAGTGGGAGCCCCTGTCTGTACACGGGTGGAAGCAAGGAGGAAAGCGTGTATGTTTGGTGCGGACTTGGAGGAAAGTACCCAAAGGCTGTTGTCACCAGGAGAGTCAACAACTCGACCTCCTGGTACCTCTTACGCAATGAGCATCGTTGGTAACTTTTAGAGGGGAGAAGCAAGTAGTAATGGAGGGATATGCATCAGAGCTCTGAAACATCTGGGATGGGTGTGAAGGGAAAATATAACATTTGCTGGGACTGGAGAGGAGGTGGGTTTTGTTGCTGAGGTGCAGAGCTTGAGCAATGCCCTTGGGCAGCAGCCTGCATGGAGGAGCTGAGGTGTCTGAAATGTAGGTGCCACGAGCAAGGTGTAGACTCTGAGTAGACTGAATCAAAACCAATCCTCAGGACCTAGGAGAGCGGGAGAATTTTGATATGTAAAGATGATAAAAATGTTTTTCTGTTCAGTCTTCAAGCTCGCTAGATCACTGATGGTTTTATGCAAATGAAAAAATATTTGGAAAAAAAAAACGAAGTATAACAGCATAAACAATTTCTTACATTGTTTGAAATGCATATAACTTACCTTCTTCCATTTGTCTTTTACACATACTTCCTGCAAGTTTTATTTTTTCTTCTTTTTCTCTACCTCCAGATAGTCCTCCTACCTTTTGTATTGCTTTATTTTTATCTCTTCTGCTTTTGTTACTTCTTTCTTTCAGCTGCTACCTTCTTTGCAGTCTGTCCTTAGCCTTTTTCTGTGCTGTCTGATGTGTCTTTTTTGGTTTCTACCTTTCCTTCTACTCTGTTCTCTGCTTTCCTCCATAGATAACTTGTTTTATGTGCTGATTGACTCATATGTTTTGCAGTATAGATGAAATTCAGATCTGTTTGGTCAGTTTAATGGTATTCTGACAGAGCTTTGCGAGTAATAAATATAGTATTAGCTTAGTCTTCTCTATTGGGTCTTTAGCTAGGCAAATAATTGTTTTTTGATAGACAGCAGTCAAGCTGTTCTCTAAATATCATCTTAAAAAATACCTGATTCTGGAGGACTATTGATTGCAAGTCTTGCAGTTCACATATAATTACAGATAAATTTCTATACTTCTTAATTCACATTAGAATATGGGGCCATTATGTGAATTTACAGCATATTTTAGATTCTTAGCTGTTAAATCTGAGTACTAATACAAATCTGCAAACAAGATATTGCTGTGTTACAGAACCATTGGTTTGATCACAATATTTGTACTCCATAATCCACTATTGATAGCATTCTGCTCTTCGGTGTTTTTGGATCCCATTTCTTTAACAACGATTGCGGTGAAAATTAATTTAGAGCCTATGAAAAAAGTTACCAGATTTGTGCCGTATGGGTCCGTAACTTAACTCATGTGTGTCTTCCGGGGCAGAGGGAACATGGATTTCCTCCCTCCAGGCCTGTACAGCATGTGTAAGTTCACCATGGATTTCTTAGAGAGAGTCTGCAGTAGCTTGCTGGTCTTCTAACTACCCCAAAACCTCCAGCGTAACCCCTAGACATCAGGAATGCCATTGGTGGGTGACTGGTGTTTGTACTGGTTTGTGTTCAGAAAATAACATACAACAACGTTAACGGGTCCGGTTGCTGCCTCGTCAGGCGGCCCGCGGCAGCGTCGCTTGCCGCTGCTGTCCGCAGCCGCCGAGCGCGCCGCGGGCCGGCGGGTGCCGCGGCCCTGCGCTCCGGCCTGGGCGCTCTCGCCGATGGCGGGTCGGTGCCAAGGAGCCTGCTAGCCAGCGCGGATTCACTCGTTTCCTGCCAGAATCATTTTTTCAAATGATTAAGTCTAGCCCTTTTGCTAAGCCGTAAGACTGAGACTATAGTAAAGGGGAACGAAAATTATGTTTCAGTTTAGCGCGGTCTTAAGCACTGCTCAGGGTGGTTGTAATCCAGCAGCTCGGGCTTCCTCGGTGCCTCTGTAGGAATTCCCCCGTCCCTGCCGAGGCAGATGGTATTAACGTGCAGGGCGATAAACAAACACGCTCCTGTTTTCGGCTTGCTGTCACCGAGGTCTTCCAAGTACTTGGAACAAGATGCGGTTTTGAGGAATTTCCAGGCTTTTCTTTGAATATGTTGGACACGAGCCTGCTCGTATAAAATCCAGGTAAAAGTTTGCCTCTCCCTTCCAGGGGAGCCGGGACTGCTATTTTTAGTCAGACTTGCAGCTCGTTATGCTGTGTACCATTAGTGCACCCCATTATACTGTAATTTACTGTTAGAGCTACAGGCAACATCTGTTGGATGTGCTTTCTGAAAGTCCAGCTGCATGTTACTTTTCAGATACTTCACCTGATTTCTTTGTGCGTCTCTGTGATGTACAGGACACTCTAAAATACCCACTCAAAAAAACCCCTGGCAGATATTTAAGGTGTTAACCTGAGGTGTCCTTGCAGTGCGCCTTTCACTACTTTTGTTTTTCCCAACTGTAACTGATCTCAGATGATTTAAAGTACAGAGATTGCAGTGCTGTTTCCTGGCTCTAATAGCACTGAACTCCAGATGCAAGAAGTCCTGCGTTAGAGATGATAATGTGCAGGCCCTGGCTGCGCTGCGGCCAAAGTCTCGTCCTTACCCCACATCACTGCACAGGCTTAAGCTGCACAACAGGAAATTTTATAGTTCTTCCCAAACACTTTCTCAGGAGTCTGCCCGTGTCAGTTCTCCCCAGCATGTCCCTGGCAATGAACTGGTTAATGTGGAAAAGGAAGAGAGTTTTCTGCCCTCCTAAACGCTGAGCGCCAGGGGCAGGTCTTGGCACAGCTGGGGCTGCGCCAAGCGCAGAGCCCCCCAGGAGCTGTGGGGCCCGGGTGCCGGCTCGACGCTTGCCCTGGGGGCACGTGGCGCCTGGGAGCCCTCCTGGGCACTTCTGAACAACCTCCCGCACAAGAAGCGGGATTTCTGGTGGGTGCTTTCCTCCTCGCTCTTACCAGAGGGGGATTTCTCAGCTTTGGGTCAGCTGCTATTCCAATTAGCGAGGAAATGTGAAAAACACCTTCAAAAGCTAAACTCAAGAGCACTTCTCCGAGCTTGTATTTAATCTTCAGTTGTTGGTTTCTGTGGGAGTTACCAAACCAGTTGAGCTAGAGTACTGGCGTGAAGCCAAATGAAAAATACAGTTTTCTTCACTGTAAACATGACTGTCAAGCAGTAATGTTTTTCTCAGCTTCATTTTAAAGGCATTATAATGGAAGAAAATGAAACTAAAACACATTTTTATGCCAGTGTTATACATGGAAGAATGTTATTTCTTTTCTTTTAATGAAAAACTCATAGAGAATGGAACATAAAAATTATGGCTTAATAGCATGTAATCAGTTATCTGTGTTGCCAGATACTTGATAGAGTTGTTAAACCAATACATTTCTTATTCTGTTTTTTTTCCCCTCTGCAAACTTGAAAGATATGTAAAGTTCTTTATTTTTAGTCCTGTTTTGATAACAAAAAAAAAATAGGGCCTGATAAAACTTAATGAATAATAACAGCAAACATTAATCTCTATCTACTCCTTCAGGCTTTATTTTTAAACTCTTCTTTAGTGGCCAACAGTTCTGTTAACTTATCATCAAGTATTCCACTGAACTTGGCCATCCTCGCTTTGCTCTTGGGATTTAGTTTTTTTTTAGATTTACTGTAAAGTTCAGCTTTGCCCTTCTAAGGTAAATGCAAACTGTATTTATTACAGTGATTTCCCTGTATGTAGTCCTGTAGGTAGAACTGCAGCAAATGCTGCATTTTCACTTACTTCTCAGAATTAAATTCGAGAGTTGTCTGCCCTGCCTGTGCGTACCTCCCTGCATCGTATTTTGCAGCATGAGGAAAGCTTGTTTAACAAAATGTCTGATCAGCTGCTGTAAAATGGCTTTTGGGGTACTAAGAACAGAAATTGCCTCTTGCAGAAGGGATGTCTGCGTCCATGCAGCTCAGTGCAGTAGAGGGTGACAAATCCTTCAGCTGTGCTCCCTGTGCCAGGAGCAGGCCAGATTGTCCGCAGGAGCTTTCTTAAGAGTTTCATGACAGAAAGTAAGAAATAGGAAGGGGCTCTGAAGGGCTTTCTAATCTAGACTGTCTCTCGGGACAGAACCAGCTGTAGCAAAGCTTGTCCTGACATCTGTTTGTCTCGCTTCTTATAACCTCCAATGATGGTAACTGCAGTGTCTCCCTAACATAATCTCTTCCAACATTTCACTTCCAGGTTATTAGGAAGTCTTTGTAAAAAATATATGGATAGGCAATTAATAGAATTTACAGATAAATTTGAATTGGGCTGGTACAGTTTTATTTGCATATTTAATTCCTGTATTAAAAAATACAGCCTGCCTCAATTGGTCTGACTACTTAGAAGCAAGCCCCAAAATACGCAGTAGACAAGTTAATAAAATGGGGCCCAGTGCCTTGAAAGAGCAGAAGTTGCAGAGAGCCCTCTGGAGTGCTCCGTAGAGCTGTGGGGATGCTGAAGCCGCAAGGAAGCTCCTGCTCCCGTGGCATCCGTCCTGCCGGCCGCTGCCCGGGAATGACGCTGAGCCGACGCTCGCAAGCCAACAAACAGGGTCTGGAAGGAGCTCGGTCCAACAGCTGTTGTTTGACTTTCATCTTTGAAACCTGAATATAATTCCTTACCACAGCAGTGAGTGTTTACATTAAATATTACTATTTTATAGTGAAACATTACTATTTTATACAGCAATCTCCTGGATTTTCTCTGCCAAACAAGCGCTCCTTGGAACTCAGGGTGAGCCAGCTCCGGAGAGTTCAAGGTGCCGTGGATAATAAGGAAGCGTGGGGAACAACAGGCTATTGTTGTGCTCAGGCCGGTATTGTCCTGAGCGCCGAGCGTCCTGGCCCCCGGCGGCGCGGGTGCAGCCTAGGGGTGTGGGCGCAATCCTACGGAAACTGAGACACCCGCGGCTGCCCTGGGAAGCAGGGATCTTGGAAAAGCAGCAGCAGCTCGACTGTAGACAAGGTTTTCCGAAAAAAAAAAAGGTGGAGGTTGAGGAAGAAAATGTAGTAGTAACGTGTATCTTTACTGGAAATTTTTTCACAGACATTGTAAGAGAAATAGTAGCAAGCACAAAGTGCTTGTTTTGAAAACTTCCTGGGAAGTCTTGGCGTGGTGTGCGGAGCTGAGGTGGAAGCCAACAGTTTGATAATGGAGAGGAGAGACTGGGGTTGGCCACACTGAATGCAGAAAAGGCGCCTTCATTTAAGGAGATAGGAAAGGGAGGGGAATTGATGAGGGGAAAATCTAGAGAAGATGGACTTGGGACAAGGGATGGACTAAGGATCTTTGCAGGAGTGTTCTCGAAAGAGCGAGATAAGCTGTGTTTATTGATGCCCGTAAAAGGCATGTTGCAATAATCAAGAGACAGGAAGATAAAAGTCCAGACAGGAATTTTAGCAGCCTATAGATAGGTAACAAAGTACGTATTTGAGAGCAGTTACTGTGAAAGAGCTGTCAACATTTAAATGCAGTTCACTATTTATGGATTTTCAAGATTTCTTTCCTTACCTTTTCTAGGGTTTCAATGCATTCTGTTTCTAAACACGTGCCCAGGCTGACTGCTTGGTGGGGTATGGGAGAGCGTTCAGCTAGCTGGTGCCTTTCACACCATGTCCAGTCAGAGGGTGTCACTGCCTCTGTTTCGCGGTGTGTAACATGGCACCAATATATTTGGCCCGTGCTGATTAAAAATCCAATTATATGATCACCATGATCCCTTGTGGCCCTAAAACCCCTGAGCCGATAATAGGAACAGCCTGTGGCACCGTCCTGAGCACCATCTCTTCCAGGGAGCGGTGGGCCTAGGAAACCTGCCAACGCTGGAAGGGGCCAGCTTCATGTGATGCCCCTCCAGGGTCCCTGGATCCTGGGGTGACCCTAATTGCAGACAGAAGCCATGACACTGAAGGGGTAGATGGAACAGGGCCTATAACACAGAGCAAGCTGTGCTGCCTCTTTTGGTTACCCTAAACGTACTCTAAACATGAGAGAAACATTGTGCTAAAATATATTTTTACCAAGGCAAAAGTTTGACCTAAAATGAAATACAAAAAAATAAAATGAATAAATACTTTTTTCCCCATCCATTGAAATCAGTGGAAAATACTTCCTAGAGCTCAAAAATGTGGACTAGTCAATAAGCTATTAGAACAAGGGGGAAGCATTCTCACTATGCCCTTGGGTACCATCTGACCATGCTCTTGGGCTCTTTGTTTGCTTGTTTTACGTACTTGTCCTGGTCTTTATTTCCCATTCTTCTCCCGCACCACAAGAGATTGCTGCCGGGGAGGAAGCAGGGCTTTCTGCCTGCCTACATATCTGTGCTTCACATGGTGATGCTGGGAAGGGAACCCACAGAGAAGGGCTGGCATCTCTGCAAAGAGTGGATGCGTGCTGGCATTGCTGTCTTCCAAGAACACAGAGTAAGAAAAATAGGGAGGGTAGCATTAACACCAAAAAAAAAAAAAAGGAGGAGGCAAATTGTTAGAGAAATGTTGATAGCAGTGAGAGAGGTGTCACACAAGGCTCCATATTTTCTGTTTTACTTGGCTAAATATTCATAGAGTTCCTTCAAAACTAGCCAAGAGAGAGGATGAAGCTGTTAAAGAGGTATGAAAGCAGCAGAAGCAAAGGGATCTGACTAGACTAGACTGCTCAAAACGGACTGACTACATTTGCAGTTGAGGCACAGCCAGGGTGTGCATGAGGACTCAAAAGCTTCGGAGGGCTCCAGGTCTACTAATTTTAGGCATTGCCAGTGAGATTTCTTTTGATTACCAAGTGTAGCAGAGAATGTGAATTACAGACTTGTAGGTGATAAATGATTCATGCAAGCTACAAAACAAATAAACTTCTGAAATGTTTAATCAGCATGACCACAGTAACAAGGCTGTTATGTGCATATCTACATAGAGACCATGAGGAATGCAGATTATTGACAGGTTTCTCCTTTCACATACAGTGAGGGACGAAAAGGCAGCTTATGTATTTCTCTGGCCCTTTCTCCAGGGTAAGGGTACCGCTGCAATGACGCATTTCTTAAGGTTCTGGTGATTTCTGCATCTATTTCACTCGAAAAGCTTGAGATGGTGCTTCTGATTTGATTTTCCAAAAGCCAGGGCTACCCAGGGCTTCTCACTGACTTGGGTTTTGGATTTTGTTCTGTTTATCTTTGCAGCCCGGAAGTCCAAAAAGCTGGGGAAATTGAAAGGGATGCATGACGAGCAGCCGCAGCAGCGACAACAGCCGCCCCCCCAAAGCCCAGAGGAAGGGACTACGTACATTGCTCCAGTAACTGAGCCATCTGTAAACACAGCACTTGTTCCTCACATGTCTGCTATTTCACCAGCACTTACTCCCTCTCCCGTTAAGATCCTTGAAAGCATCGAACCAGAGATTGTGTATGCAGGATATGATAGTTCAAAACCAGATACAGCAGAGTACCTGCTCTCCACTTTGAACCGCCTGGCTGGCAAGCAAATGATCCAGGTGGTGAAGTGGGCAAAGATACTTCCAGGTAGGAATGTGCTTCATTCGGTGAAATTTCTCTTTGGTTTTCCTGGTAGCTTAGTATACTATTTGCCTGACAAATCTCATCTTTAATCTGTGGGCTGTATTGAAAACCCACATATGGGGAGTAAGATGGACATCTGATAGAAGATTATTGCATTGGTGATCAATTTAATGTTTGTTGCGTATGTCTATGCTTGATACTTACACAGCTTAATTTTAAATAATAGCCTCCTACAAAGAAAAAGTTATATCACTGGGATGAAAAACTGAGTTTTTTTTTTTATAAATACACGTTGTGGAAGTGTTGCTTTCGTTCCTTAGTGGCAGAGTAAACACTGCATCATATATTCTGTGCTGGGTTGGCCAACCCTGTGTAGAGCCCAGCGTAGTTCATGTGTATTTTCTGTTTGTTCTCTAGGATTTAGAAACTTGCCTCTCGAGGACCAAATTACTCTAATTCAGTATTCATGGATGTGTCTGTCATCATTTGCCTTGAGTTGGAGATCGTACAAGCATACAAACAGCCAATTCCTCTATTTTGCTCCAGACCTGATCTTCGATGAGTAAGTATTCCTTAGTGATTCTGCCCAGTACAAGCTGGAGGGAGTATTCTGCCTTCAGGTGGTTTTTGAGCATGCCCGCAGTGTAAGATTATGTTTATTCCCAGCTTTAAAGGTAGCTAAAAAAATCCATTCACTCAGTTTTCAGTCAGCAAAGCTTTGCTGCCATCATCTACTTTTCCTTAAATATGTAGAATTGTTTACAAACTAGAACATGCTGCTAGTTCAAAATATGACTGGTACACGACCAAGATTTATAGGGGAAAAAAATTGTTATCTTACTGGAGCTTGGAAGAATATCTAACTTCTAGGAATTGTGAATGTTTAAATTGCCTTTTTTTTTTTCCAAGAGAGTCATATAATGGTGCTTTTGTTAACAATATACAGCTGTTCAATGTGTTTTCTTGACAGTTTTAATTACCCTTCTTTGCAGTCATGAAAGAAGCCAAAATGTTATTTCAGTAACGAAACATCTTTTACGATACATTCAGAGAAAAGAAAAAGGATCAACCAAGGAACCATTCCTTCTGACTATGTGTGTTCCCTCATATTTTAAGTTCATGTTTTAGTGCTGTGCCTTTGATGAGTTTAATTTAATTTGTGTTCCATTCGTCTAGTGTTTATTCCAAAACACTGAAGTCAGAACATAAATAAATACACAGGCAGTCAAACTGAGGTCACGTTGTATTCGCATCCCAGAAGGTATTTTTCTCTAGAGGTAAAAATAAGACATAATCAATGGGACATGAGTATGAATTAAAAAAGGAGGAAAAGAAAGGAAAAAGAATAATTTGCCACTTAAACTGTTGAAGGATTATGAACTTTTTTTTTTCTTAGAAGAAGATGCTTTGTCATTGTCCATCTAAACAATCTTCCTTTGATTTAACAGTTTCTAGTCAATCGATGCATTACAAGATCTGGTCTCAATGCAGTGAGCAGTATCAAATCAGGGTTGTGTTTTGTTTTGTTTTCAGAGGGGAAATTGGTGAATTGCTACTTCATGTAGTCAACAATGTACATTCAGCCATTTCCCTTGTTGAAAACAGTGACCTCCACTATGACTTGGGACATGAGAGACTATGACAGAAAAAAATAACTATATCAAAAGCTAACTGAATGTGAGCCCTAAAGAATTTAATTCTTGTGGGGCAATGCATATCAAAAATCTCAAACACAGAAGCAGCCTTCCCAAACTTGAAAATAGTCAGTCAATGGTCAAAATGTATTTGGTCAGAGTAATCAATCCTGTTGCAAATAAAAGTGTATGTGCAGTGCTAGCATTCCTGATACTGGAGCTAGTACTGGATTGAGAGGCGGAGCTCTGCGTGAGTTTTATGTTGAAGCCCCGAGGTAGATGGCTGCAGATTTAGGCTGAGGTTGAGATTAGCATCTAGTCAGGGAAAGGACTACAACTTCATGGAGTGCAAAATAAAGACACCCCAAAACAGGTATGTTTGTTATAACAGTGATCTGGTCTTCTGCATAATTCAACAATATGTTCAATAAAAAGCTACCAAAGTTCACAGAAGGTAGATATTTCTGAAGAGAAGAAAAAAAAACCACATTATTAGAAGCTATTCAGTTGTGAGATGGAGGCAAGGACTTTTGAAATACCTAACCTGGGGGCAAGAATTTTTTTTTTCAGATGGGAAAAAAAAAAAGAAACGAAAGAGGAATGTTTATTCCAAAGTTATAAGAGTGACACCTCTGAAGCTAGAGCATTTTTCCAAGTTTCCACTCAGCAAGTGGTAATTCATTGAATTGAGAGCCTGCATTTGGAGTGCTCATGCAGGGGGAGGTCACGGAGAAACTGGGGGGGAGGTGGGCACGGATAGTGACCCAGGCCATCCAGGGCTTGGGCATGTGGCCTGGGGGGAAGTGGGAGAGTGGGGCTTAGTAGAAGTTGGAAAAGTGAAGATTCAAAGCAACAGCTATTAAATAAATACATATATTCTGATATGGAAATCAAAATATTCTTGATTGGTTGTTCTCTCAGGTGAAAAAAGAAGAGATTGAATCTAGCAAATTGCATAGAATTGAGCAAGTCTTAGAGCAGTTTTCAAGTTAAATTAAGAAAACCATAGTCAAATGACATAATTTAATTTAATTTTGTTTCATCTTTAACATCACTTCTTCCTTTTTTTCTGTTTTGAAAGAGCATTTCTTGTGTGTCAGTAGTAAGGGTTTAACCTTACTGTTTCATTTCACATCTATTCCTGTGTGTTTGTGTCATTGCTACTTTTATATAGTTTATGTGCCATAAAGTCTTGACAAATCCATATGGTTTGAAGCTTTGCTCTGGAGTTTCTGCCTTACTTTTGCTTATGTGAGTGCTGTGAGCTTGGAAATGTAGAGTTAGAAGCATTGGCTTAAATTCTGTACCACAAAGTTTGTCAGATCTCCCTTAGGTTCACCTGCTGCAACTTCTTGTGTATTTTGTCGCCCTTGGCATTTTACGTGTCTTCATTGATGCAGAATGGAAAGGAGATGATTCTTCAATGAGTTTTTCCTACTGCCAACTGGGAAGATGTGTCCTTGTTAACACCAGCTCAAAAAATGTTTAATATTTTTTCATATCCAGTGTCTGGAGAGGTAATTTCCTGCCTCTGTGTAAGAAATAATTAGGAGGGTCCCTTGCCAGTAGTGCTGAAGGCCCTCAGAGGGTTCAGGATTTTTCTTCAATGAACGGTTAATAAAGAGTGAAAGTAGAGGTTGGCACTGGCAGAATATGTTGCTTTGTTTTACATTAAACATATTTTCCGCTTACTCTTAACTGCTGTGAATAAAAGGAAGTTGTAAAGATTCTGGAAGGCCTTGATATATGATCTTGTTTTCTTTCTTATTCTGGAGGCCTGGAGACAAGATGAACAACAAATGAGAATCTCTGTTGTTATGAGCTGTTAAATGGGTCTTTGACTTTATAAATATGGTGCAAAATATCTCCCTACTAATACATGATTTGATTTCCTCTTAGGATTATGCAAGGCTAGAAATTCCTAACCAGCTTTGTTTAGTCATGAAATATATCTAATTAAGTGTACTGTTTGCCTTTATGGATCATGCATATATTCCATTGCTTTAATTGTGCCTAAGCAAACATGAAGATGTGAACTGAGCGATAAGAAAATGGCTGCACAACCAACTTACTTGGTGTGTTACAGGAATACTTTTTAAGGCCTTCAAAAGGGGTATAAAATAGTGTTATTTTATGTTGTGTGTGTGTAAACAAGTTACAGTGTGTGTTCTATTTGGATCCATTTATTTTGTGGCATGGTCATAATCAAAACTAAAATTCTTGTAATTACAGTTTTAGATTGTGTAGTAAATCTTTAAAATGCTGTGATACACGGGATACCACGTAATTTCTGTTACTTGAAAGTACTTTTAAGTAGTGACTCTTGCATATGTAATAACTTTCAAAGATGATGCAATAATATTCCTAAGGCTGTGAACTCAAATCCTCTAAGTTGCAAAAAAACAGATCGTCTGTGGATTCGTAAGTCAAGACCTTGGTGTACGTCCTTTAAACCATAACCAGCCACGCAGTTCTGTTATCCCGTATTACTGTTCCCATGCAACTCCTTCCATGCTGTATTGGTCGGGTTGGCTGGGCTGTGGGGATGATGCAGGGTGACGCAGCGAGAGACGCCGCATTTCTGCGTCATTCGTTGCAGTCGCAGAAGCCACACACCAAACACAGGGGGAGATTCAGGAGAACAGAGACTAATTGGGAGGATTTTCTTAAGACATGGCAAAATACTATCCCAGATTCAAAGAACCAAGCTCTGAGACATTTCTGGCTCCTACGGCAAAGTAACTGAAATCCCACAGAAAACATTGCTATTATTTAATTTGAGAAAAAAATATATGTCTTAAGGCTTAACCAAAGACATTTAGCTGAAATTTCTCATCTAATTCATCCTGAGGCAGGCATACCTATTGAAAATTCAGGTCTAAAGCACTAAGCTACCAAAATTGTAAGCAGGAAACCAAGTGGCACTGCTTGAAACGGGTACAAAAACAAAGCAAGGAGGGCAGCAAAAAAAAAAAAATAGCAGCACATTTTAATGGATTCTCTGAAGCTATGCAGAATGATCAGTCCTAAACAGAACGGCCTACAACCCGGTTATTAAGACATGCTCCTGGGAGGAAGGAAAGGTAGTTTCACCTGCCCTGGGTGTCCCACTTCTGGCTGGATTCAGCACTCGGCTGTTAGCTTAAATAAAGCTCTCCGCGGCCGCTTCCTTTAGAAGGGAAAGGGCCCTGCGCTCGTGGAGGAGAGGCAGAAGTGAACAGATCCTAGAGTCAGAATGGCCTCTAACTTTGCCAAGGAGGAGCTTCTCTGCAGAACAGAAGTCGGACAGAAGTCGCCAGAACACTGGCGCAGTGAAAAGCCACAGAGCTCCTTTCTGCGAACGTTCCCGCCGGGTGCCAGCTGGCTCGCTGGAGCGGATACCCCAGTACCCGCTTCGCGCCCTACGCGGCATCAAGGCCTGGGCTGGTGGCTAGTAGTGGGGCCGGCCACGCAAGGAGCCGCCGCGTGGGCCCTCCCGCAGGGAAGGAGGCTGCGGCTGCTCGGAAACCCGGCCCGTGGCGTCGCGGCCCCACACCGAAAAGCAGCCCTCCCCGTCCTCTCTCCGGCCCACCGTGCTGGAACCTTTTGCTTTCTGGTGTAAGGAACTTTGTAAAATTGCCTAAAATATTGTGTTTGACGGTTTTCCAGCCTTGCCCAGCTATAAAGTGACAGCAATGCAGGATTCTGAAAGAATTCAGTAAAACTGAGATGCTGCCCTGAGAAGTTTCAGTACGGTATAGAGAAGCACAGCATCACTGTTTCAGCAGTATTTTACTAATGCACCGAATGACTAATGTCCGTGTTTTCTTACTCCCTTGACTTTTTGGGGATTGTCATCCGTAACATAAAGAATAGATCACAGAAGCTGCGTGTGCAGGTTCCGAGCTTTCTAGCTGTTTCGCTTTGTTTCACTGTCAGATCTTTACAGATTTTTTTTTTTTTTTACCCAAGCCAAGGACTCAAGAGTTTGTGTGAGTGAAAAATAGAAATAGGTATTGTACAAGGTACCCAAAATTATTGAAGTGAACTTTAAAAAACTGATTCTAAAAATGGGGGACAGTTTTTCCTAGCATTTAGGTCATACGCCTCTTATTTTTTCTATCCCTGGAAATAACTATTTGCTGTCATATGCAGCTAGGTTCTGTACAATATAAAGGGCTCAGGAGAGACTGCTGCTCTCTGAGTGCTATGTGCAGAACCGCAAGAGCAGAATATACTGTATGACATATTGATTGGTGCTTTTAATTGATAAGGAAAAAACTGCAGACTATGGGTTTTGAGCTAAGAAGTGGCTGCTATCCCTTTTATCATTGCCATTTGGGGTAACTGTGACATTGCTGGCCACTTTGTGAATTTGTAGCACAGCATGGAGGGTTTTTTTTAAATATAAAATAAACATCTACTCCATATATTTTTAAGTAACCCACTAATGCTATTTTTGTGAGCTGGTTTAACAAACTAGCATAGCTTATTACAAGTTAATATAAATCCTTTCTTTAGCATGCAAAATTTAACTTTCAGTAGAATAAAAATGTGATAATGCAATGATCTTTCATGCTAAGCCTTTAGTAATTCCCCCAACTGTGACGTGCTAAAATTCAATAGGAGAAAAGAGATTGATATTAGAAGTAGAGGAAAAATATAGAAGATATTTTTAAAATGAGAAAGTTGATGCAGAGCAAATGAAGTAGAGGCAGAAAAACAGTTTCAGTGCGTGGAGATTTCTGTGAGGATTCTGCTAACATTGTCAAGGGATGTGAATGGGCAGAGGATTTTGTAATGCTGAGAAAGGCTATAAAATTAAATTAACAATTGAGATCTGGTATGGCTGAAGTAGTTAAGATTTTATTTAAAATCTGCACTTATTAATTTTGCATATTTTATTAGTAAATAGCATGGTCATTGTCTTTTCATTATGTTCCTAATATCCTCTCGTAATATACTTGTGGAACCTGAGACCATTAGGATTTAGTGTTGCGTAACGCGCTGTAGGAATACGGCTACCTCTCTGTGACCTTTAGATGCTGAAGCCTGTAATTCTTTCTGGTATTCTGATTTCTATAGTAACAGCGGGAAGATAAATGTAATAAAATCCCCTGAATATTTAAGACCAGATTTTTTTTTTTTAACCTTATAGACCATGGGGGTGGGGAGGGCAAGAGATGATTCCAGATCGGCTGTGCGTGGCAATAAAGCCAATAAGTAAGTTGTTTTGTTGTTTAAAAGATTACTGCTTCTCGTTTCCATTTCGCAGGATGGTAGCTCTTAACCCTTGTGGTACTGCTCTGGGTCTGTGTTGCAATCTGTTAATCCTATAGTGTCTAAATTTAGCTAGATTTTTGTAATCTTTTTAATCTAGCAGTCTCCAAATCCCTCATTTTTAATTCGTATTGCCCTGGTGCTCGTTGGTATGAGTTGCCAGCGCTCGGTCTTTGCTGATAGCGTGTGTGACTGTGGATGTTGAGAGAAGGTGGGCAGCTCCTGGCTGCCCCCGCCTGCCTCTGTCTTCAGGCAGGTGTTACTCTTGCGGAGGGGAACCACGTGGTGTTCACACCGTCCAGACTGGCAGTGCAGAAGTAGGGGTCTCTCTATTTATGTCGCCATTAATTGTAATTTACTTTCTTGTAAAGAGCTGCTAAGTTTGCATCCAGAGATATGTATCAAAGGCTTTGGTTCTGTACACATCCCAAAATTGTGCACTTTAGAGAAATAGGCAAAAGGAAATTTGAAGAACTACTGTAACGCCTGCTGCTGGTATATGCATCCTGCATCAGGTCGTTTTCAAGTTTTATTTTCCTTGTAAATGGGTTATCGGTTGTTGGTAAAGCAGTAAATTCAATTTCATTATATAACTTTGCAAAGGATTAGTGTTGAAATGCCATTATCTAATCAGTTCAAAATTTTCTGGAATGCTTAGACCTAAGTAGATGAGAATTCCAGTTAAAACTATGAATCTGTAACGTGAAATGGGAGACAAAGCACTGTTAATGAGATCTGTAAGATTATAAAAGCAACTGTCAGAAGAAAGGTCCGTCTAGCACCATTTGTCACCTTTGAAAATGTCCAGTTGCAAAAAAGAGTGCAAGTTCAAGACAAGGTGAAATGATACTTCTTCATTTGCCTGTTCCAGCAGTCAGAGATCTAGGTATTTTCTGAACAGGAGATCGCGTTCAGGCAGTTGTGCTTAACAACCCTTCTGAATCTTCTGTGAATTTGCCTAATACCTTTTTGAATGGATTTATAATTTCAATAGCTAAGGCAATGACTTGTGCAATTTAATTATGCATATTTGTTTGTTGGAGATTTTTTCTAAGGCAGGTATCTGATAATTCAATAACCACTTAATTCTTGTGTTTGCAGAAATAGTGAATAATTTTCTTTTCATTCTCTGGGTAGCATTTATCATTTACATATCTCTGTCATGTCTTCTCTTTTCTTTCATGAGCTGGAGAATCAACTAGGCAACTTAATTTCCCTTTGAATATCAGTTGTTTGGTACCCTGGTTGTCCTCATCTCCTACCCCTATACTTTCTCTAGCCTATTATACTCATTTGGAGCATGGACCAGGACGACACACCACGCTGTAGATTTGCAATGGATTTGTACAGCAACAAAATTAAGATTTCTGTCTTGCTCTTACTTCTTCTAATACCTTTGTTTTTTGGCTATTAGTAAATAGTAAGCATTTTCAAAAAAGAAACATCCTACGCACCTCACCCCAAAAATGCCTCCAAACTGTTCTAGTGGACACAGAGGTCTTGCTAGTTTGTGAGGTTAGCTAATTTAGACCAATCTGGGGACATGTATAGTAAAAGATGGTTTTACTGTGTGAACGGTCTTACAATTAGTGATTCTCCTCTTCCACTGTGCCAACTTGTTACGTAGGTTTGCAAGATTTTTCTGAGTTTGTCACAGACAGTGCTTGATTTGCTTATCTTAAATCACCTGCAAACTCTGACCCTTCAACAGTTGTGATCTTTTTCACATGATGTATGAGCATGAATTTTCAACCCAACTCAGTCTCTATGAGACTCCCCTCGTACCCTCCATTACTATGATAGTGTCCGTTTATTATTACCTTTCGTCTGCTGTTTTAATCTCCTCATAATCCAAGCAGAGCCCTCCCCCTTATCCGTTTACAAGCTCTCTTTAAGAGCTTTCAGGAGATCTTTTTAATCGCTGCTTTGGAATCCCACCTTTCCTGGCCCGCAGCCCGCCTTGCCCGGTGCCGGCGCAGAGCGCAGCGCGCGCCCCGGCAGGCTGCACGGCAGCCGTTCCCGCCTGCACGCCCTAGTTTCCTCCACGTGGAAACCAGGGCAGGAGAGAGGAGGAGGAGGAGGAGGAGAGGTGTTTGCTTGGGTCTCACCCCATATGTTAGTGGGATGCAGCTAGACCTGGCATGTGTGAAGCATTTCCGTCGTGTAGACGCTGCCTGTACCAACCAGATCGCCCTCGTGCGTATTGCCAGGGAGCTCCTAGAGAACTGCATTGAGAATCTTCCATTATGGCATATTTATTTATCTGTTAATTCTCCTTTCAATCATTTTGCTAGATACAGAAATGAGATTTACTGATCTCTGGTCTATGGAGTGCTCTCTCCCCACTGCCAGACCCATTTTAAGAAATCAGTCACATTTGTCACCTTCTACTCCTTTATAAGGCCAATTTAAGCAATAAGCTCCTCAGCACAGTTGGTAGCTCAGCAATTCCATATTTAAGTTACTTTGGAGATCTTGGATGGATGCCATCTGGTCTTGGTAATTTATTACTGTTCACTGTATTTTTTTTCTAAACCCTCTTCTACTGACACTTCAATCTGAAACTGGTTCCCACAGTCCCTCGCTGATGCAGAGCACTGGTGCAAAGAATCTTACCTTTTTCTGCTGTGGCCTGATCTTTCTCAAAAACTTCCTTTTCTTCTTGATCATCTCTTGGCCCTACAGATCCTCTTGCAGGTTTCCAACTTGTCCTGTATTTGAAATGTTTTTATGACTTTAGGATGAAAATTTGCCCCACGATTTCACCTTTAATTTGGCAGAATTATGCTCTTTTTTCTTTTTGTCTCAAAAAGACTCCAGGACATCCACGGCACTTTTGGGAGGGTATCTTTTCAATTCCCTCTAGATGCTTGGCCGGAAGGTTAGGATGGAGACAAAGTTTGCCACTTTCAAGTCTCTTTTTGAACATGACGGTGCTTTAATCTTTCTGCAAGTCAGGGAGCTATTTGGTGGTATCTCTGAATGCCCTTCATACTTGCAGTGCTTCCTTTCATTATTTTCCCTATAAGGTAAAATTTTTGCCTTCCCAATTAAGGTAAAAACCAGGAGGTCGTTTCTGTAAACTGCTTAGAGCAAGATTGGACATCCAGGAAATGCCAGGCTTTGCTCAACAGCTTGAGCAAAGTCTTAAAATTTCAGAGACGCTCCTGATGCAAAAGGAGAGTTACTGCTGCATGCAGACTGTAGCAGTAGCTTCCCTGGTGTGTCACTTCAAGGGATATGGAGCCCTTGCAGAATGATTTATAAAACAGTACTTAATGGGTACCATTTCTGGCTGTCCAGACCCTTTTCTGATTAAATTTGACAAATATTCATTGTGCATTATGATCATTTGTTTTTGAATATGGCATTGAAAATGCGTTTTGGTAAGACCATACTTATGCATTGTCTCATTTGATTTGTCTGTTTTGAAATGCAAAGCAAAAGAGAATATGTGGTATGAGCATTCTGTTAACTACATAAATGTTAATTTCAGCAGATACTTCATTTTATTAGCTATTTATGTGCTTGACATTTTAGGGTTGCATAACTGAGTGATTATTAAGTTGGATTTTAATACAAGTTTTCTGTTACTGATTGTGAGCTGAAACTCCTGTGTTGCAGTAATTACCCTTTAGCTATTGCCAGCTCCTCTGGTGATAGGCAAAAACCAGGAGAATACTTATTTTAAATCCAAGCTCTGAGTTTCTTAACACCACAAACCTGCAGTTAAAGTTCTCCAGGATCATAGGAGGACTTTCTCAGGAGAAGGCTTTAATTTTCCGAACTGGATCATTTATTCCAGTATAAAAATTGACAAGATCATTTGCCTGGGAGGCTAATGCCCCCCAAATGCCAGCTGTTTGTGTAGTTTTCTTATAAAATGACCTTCCTTGTCAATTGGTGATCAGCATTGGCTCACGCCGTCTAATTCCTGCCTGGCGCTGGGTTAGGCAGGTTCTTTAAGGTCTTTCCTGTGGTGTGAGAGTGCCACCCAGCTACCCTGGCGCAGCCTCTGCAGTGTGCTGGTTGCTGGGAGTTAGTGCTTCCCTTTGGTAATGCTGCCTTGGCCTCTTCTTGTGGCAGTGTCGATGGGGGAAGATCCTCACTGAAGTACTTCTTTTTCATGATCTTTTCAAGCAATAGATCTGCTTTTTACATATGTTTTGCTTCTTTACTGGAAACAGATTTCCTCCTGTTAAAAGTGAAATTCCTGCAGGAGCTCGGGAGTAAAAAGGATCTCCTGGGCCCTTGAGTCAATGCTGCGCTGCCGGAGGAGAACCTCATCATAAAATCCCCAGGATTCTAAAGGCTTCTTGGCCTTGGTGGGTTGACTTAAAATAGCAGGTTTGGACCATGATTTTTGCCCCCCTCTAGGCAAGCAGAAGAAATGCCGCCTGTCAGCAGTGGCCAAAGCCAGGTGGGCCAGAGCAGAGGGGCAGCGGGAAGAGCTAGGATGGCTTTGATGGCAGGTCTTGGAGCTCTGCTTTAAGGGACAGCTGGCACCTGCATGCCTCAGTCCAAAGGAATGGGGTGCATCGGGCAACGATGGTCACTGAGATGGCCAGGGGAGGTGGGAATGTGCTGCAAATCCTAACCGCACCGGGAGGCTGCGGCAATGGCACTTTTCTCTCTCTCCCCAGCACCTTCTTTTTCTTTTTTTGTCTTTTCTTTTTCTTTTTTTTTCTCCCCTGCTTCTTCTGTGCCTGATACAAGGACGCTGGTTTCTAGCAGCACCATAGGGCTGGCAGCCAGAAGCTGTAACATTTTAAACCAGCCAAGAACCACCGAGCCTGTTTAAGGCATTTAGTATTTTGAGACAGTTTTCTCTAGGCCAATCCTTATCTGGATAAACCACCTAATTCCCAGCCTCCATTTATTCATGGCCAGTTAAACTGCAAAATAATAGCTGAATTCTCTTTTGGTGAGTGTTTAGGGAGAACATCTGCTGTCCCCTCAGCAGGGGGAGGTCGTCGTTAGTGCTGTGCATGGGGTTTTGTATTTCCATTGGCTCACTGACAATTTAAGCAAAAAAGGGCATAGATTGTGACCCAAATATCTCCCCACTTGAAACGTGGAACAAGAGGCCTGTTAATTTCCACAGGATAAGGTGCCTGCATTTGCCATTGATGCAGGATAACAAATGTCCTTTCCTTCCTGGAAGGAGAGGCTTCTGAAGCTCTGGGGGTTGGAAGCAATATGTGAAGGCTGCGTGTTTTCTTGTGCTGCTGCAGCTTGCACAGTTTCAGTAGTGAGTAGAGACTAGAAAATGCTGAATAAGAAAGAAACGCCAAATAAAAAGTCATGATCGAGTCCTGAATTTTGCATATGTTTTGGCTAGGATTTGGGTTAGTGCAGTAACTTAGTGATGCTGTGTGATAACTTAGTGACCTCTGTGGCATTCGTGATGGTTTCAAGAAGAGGGGCTGGTGTGTGGGTGTGCGCGCGGAGCAGGGCTGTGTCCAGAGCATCGCGTGGTGCCGGGCGCACGCAGCGCTGCGGGGGCTGCTCGTCCTGTCTGCCCTGCTCCTGAAGCAGCATGCTCCAGGGAGAGGGAGAGAAGCTCTCATGCCGTAATGCATCTCTTGTCTTGCCTCAAGAAGCTCGAAGCTTTCCCCAGCGGGTGAACTTCCTTCAAGACAGAGGGATACCTCAGGCAAAGGGGTTGGTAATTAGGTGGTTTGATGGCCTCTACGAGGGGCTCTGTGCGCTCCTTGGGCCTTTGCACTCTTCATCCACCGCTTACCCCTCGCTTGAAGGGCATCCTGTGATAGTTCACTTACCTCTCTCAAAACCTAAACTTAACACTGGCATTTTCTGGCATGGTGGAAAATATACCTTGCTTTCTGAGGTCTCCAGGCTTGTTTTGATCTTGAGGACTTTGGCGGGTTTCTTGTTGTTGTTTTCTGTTTGTTTTTCCAGAGAAACACTGAAATGTGTTTTTTGAGTTCTCTTGAAATTATTTTAAATGATGGACTAGCTTGAAAGGGATGCAGATTTTAGTCTAGCTAAGGAAAGGCTTAAGTTTTGATTATAAAATTGGAAGCAGTTCTTACAGAAAAATGTAAAATCAGGAAACACAAAGTCAGAATAGACTACACTGTTACTTGAGCTATTTCTAATTCTTTTTTGAGCTGCAGAAGCTGTGTGACTAACTCAGCTGTACTGCTCCTTTGAGGTGCTGTCAAAAGGGGGCCTTCTCCCAGCATTTCTTGGGGTCATCAGCATGCCACTTGAGTACTGATGGATCTTCGAAACACCCACATCTTTCCCTTTCTTCCCTTTCTAACTTAAGATGTGTTGTGCTGTGGCTTTGAATAGTGTCGGTGAGAAAATAAATAAAATATTGTGTCAAGTTTGGTTTGGGGCTGTTTAGTCTTCAATACGTGAAGGTTTTGATGCATGGGTTTCTTGCACAGATTTATCTTTTTGGTTACAGACAGTTGAGTTATAGTTGAGTTATCTATATTCAACAAGGTTTACAATACTGAACTTCAGGGTGATTCCATAATAAATTAATTAAAAATTATTTATTCATAACAAGTTTGATCTCTGCAACATTTCTGTGGGATCACAATTTCTGTGTGGCTGTTGGATTCCTGCAAAGACGACATAAGTTTATTAATGATAACCATGACTGGTGGAGAATTTAGGCCGTCCTTGGGTGCTGGGGAAGCAGCTGTGCGGGTGCTGGTGCTGGAGTGCCCGCTCAAGCCGTCCGTGTCCCGAGAGGCCGGGCACGCAGCAGTGGTCTCACCTCCATCTGGTGCTGCAGCCTCTTGCCTGGCGGGCGCCGCTGCCTCCTGGGCCAGTTTGCCTGCAGGTCTGTCACCCCTGTGCCCGGGGCGGGGGGCACAGGAAACCCGGCTTGTTTGGTTCGTCCTCACTGAGGTGTTGGGCTGTCCGCGGGCAGGTGCTGTGAAGGAGAAGGGTTTAAGCGCGAGGCCGGTGCTGAAGAGGGGGCCCTGCACAGCTGGTGTGCGAGAGCCTGGAGTCGGTGAGGGAAGCGGCGCAGGAAAGAGGGGATATACAGATTGCATGGGGGTAGAGACACATCCAGGGAAGTGGAGAGAAGGAGAAAACAAACCCTTTAAGAGGGAAAAAAGAACATCGGGAAAGTAGTTGAGATTTTCTCAGTTGGCAATAATTTTGCTACAGCTCCTTGAGCTCAACAAGGAGCAACCAGGGAAAGCGCCTTGCTCCCGCGACACGTGCCGTCCCCTGGGAGGCTTTCTCGGGAGAGGTGCCCGGCCTTCGCTTCCTCCCGGAGCCGAGGGAGGAAACGGGCTGCTCTTCTAGTGCAACGTGATGAGCAGTTGTGTGCCCAGCCCAGCCCTTATGTGGTGGTCCTGGCCAAAGAAGCCCCGCGGGAGCAGGCGAAGTTGGGCAAAGTAGGGCGAGGAGGGCTAGTTACTGTTGGTGGTGGCTGCTCCCGCTGCCACCACGCTGAAGCTACGGGAGGGCTCCCGCAGAATGCGGCCCGAGCATTAAATTAAGCCTATAGGGAGACACTCAGGGAACTTAGGATGGATTAACTTAAGGGGTAAAGTTAAAAGCGTATTATTATGAAGGAGGATTAACCTCAACTGAGCTAATGACACCACTTTTGAAGGAGTAGCACATGGTGGATTCAGTACTTTGGCTCCGTGCCTTTTCTTACTTAATCTTCTTTAACATATAGTTACATACGGATACATGCCCTTATATTCCAGACACTTTTATATTCCAGGTGGTGACATTCTCAGTTTTCCATACTGCAAAGTAAATATGCTCTATCAGAAGTAGATCCAGGTTATTTCTTGTAACAAAAAGCCGGGATGTGGTGGAATTCTGTTTTACTTTTTCCCCATAGCAGTACTGGTGTTTGTGATGACTTGGTGCTGTTTATTCTTAGATGAGGCTTTCGGTAAGCAGGAAATAACTTTGTTCATGTTATGTCTGTGTGCTCTAATTTGTATGAAAAAATACCGTTCCCTTTCTCTTAATATGTGAGCCATTTTATTGCTTTACTTTGTTGTTATTCTCATAGTGTTGTGCTATCTGGGATGTTGGCATCTAAACTTTCTCCAAGCTCTGTAAACTCTTGGTTCACACTGTGTGGATTAAAATCAAGTGCACTGAATACGTAAATGCTCATCACATGCTTGCCTGGCATTAAATAGAGTCATAACTTAACTGACATAACTCGAAGTAATTAATAATTTGTAAATAAGGAATAAATTGACTGAATTGATTTTCAGGAGGGAAGCTACTTTGAAATTACAGCTTTGAGGTATGTTAAGTAAACTGCTTAGTAACTAGGTTTGTATGTAATATTGTCACCTACAAATGATGTTATGAGGTCTTCCTTGAGAGTAAATAAGAGATAAGTATTTGTAGGTAGACATAAGACTAAATAAATAAACAAAACTTTTAGTAGAAGTCTTCTGTGTAGGCAGTTGTCATCCGTAAAGGTAAATAAATACAAATGTGAGAGGTAAAATGTAAATTTTTGCAAACAGTGCAATGTACAAGAAATAATGTTTTAAGTCTGAATGCCTTTACATTAACTATCACAGGAGATGTTTGGCCATGCTGTTCAGTGAAAGCCTAAGAAACCCTAGACAAAACCTCAGAATGTTTCATTCTGTTTGCTCTGTGGCTTGTGGTATCAGATGAAAAGTCTGGCACTTCCCATGTCTGTGCAAGTCAGACTAACGTGGGTAAAGATCCTGCCTAGATTGTGTGTGCAGCAGCTTGCAGGCTGCGCGTAGCAGCGCAGGGTATGGCACTACCTGGCCGCGTGACGTCTGCCAGTGAAGCTGCACAGGCTTTCTGTCTTCATACGGTGATGGCAGGAGTTGCTTATATTCTGAAGCTGGAGAAAATACTTTTAGTACTCTGTAAAAGTAATAACATGTTATTCTAAACCCTGCTAGTCTGTAGGCCTCTGAAACGTAGTCAGTTAATGTGCATTTATTAATACAAATGTCCCTTCAACACTTGCCTCAGCTTCCGTTCCCGTTGCTTTGAGCGTTGGGGGCACCCACAGCATGTGCTGGTTTTGGCGGGTCAGTGCAGGCGAGCAGCTGCAGGACGGAGGCTGCTCCCCGGGCCCCCGCGCGGCCCTGCCGCGTTGCTGCTCGCAGGGAGCAGCGTGGGCTCGTGTGGATCCTCGAGCGGATGAACGCAGACAGCAGCTCTGCGCTTGCCGTCTGCGCCTTCCCGTGAACCAAGCGGCTCGCGGGGCTCCACGAGACCCTGCTCAATCCCAGTTCACGTGGTAGCCGCATCCACCTGGGAAAGGGCCGCTCTGCGTGTGTTAGTAAGCGCTCGGCCAGGGTGCGGCGCGAGTCGAGCTGGGCCTCTGCCGCAGGGGCTTTTGCACTGGTGTCTGCAGTGCTTAGCAACACGAGCAGTGGATGCTGCTCTTCTGCAAAGAGGGCCAAGTGGGGTTTTAGTCAGCATTCAAAGGCAACTTGCTTCTACCCCTTTTCTTCGCTGTAGCCCAGGATGCATAATAAAAATAAACAAGCATGGCTTTACTACTACTACGATGGAAGAAAAAGCTGGAAGCTCTTAATCTCGAGGAGAGGGTGGAGCTGGGGAAAAGTGTAGAATCCATATAACAATGGGGAGTCCGTTTTATTAGTATTAAAGAGGAAAATAAAATCTGCTCCGGCAATAGTGAAATAAAACACCAGGAAGATTACGCAAGTCTTTGTTTGCACACAGTATGATTTTTCTCTTTCACCAGCCAATTTGTGTATTTGAAAAATCAGTTGCTGGGTTAAAATAATGAGCTGAACTCTGTCCAGTTCCTCAATTATGTTAAAAAATGTTTGGAGAAATATAGACAATTGTTGTTGAGCAATTAAAACAAAAAAAGTAGTGGTCACTGAGCAATTATAGCGCCTCGTTTAAATGCCCACATATGTATTGTACTTTCAGAGTGAGACGGGCGATTCTCAGCAACTCTTTGCTTTAACTTTTGCGGTTTGGAATGGCATCTTTAGAAACATAGCGAAATCCCAATTAATTCAGTCTGGAACTAATGCAGGTTAGGTTAGCCTGGGGTTGCTTAAGAAAAGAGAGTCAAAATCTGAAATGTATCAGAGTGTATTTAAAGAAATTAATGTAAACCGAATACAAATCATGTAACCTTATTATTTTATTATGAGTCACACAAAAGCCTGTATTAATGAATAAGATTTTTCATGTTCATACTCCTTCATTCTAGACTATTGCAGATGATTATTTTGGAAAATGGTTTTAATATGAGACCACGGCAGCAAGCTAGTAATTCCTCATAGGAAGTCTGGTTTAGTATATTAGCATGAACCTCTGTTACTGGAAAATAATTTGTCTTCATTTTTGTTGTTTGTACGTGTTTACCCTGGGAGCCAGACCTGCTGTATTTTCAGGAAAAATAATAATCAGCCTTTGCACCTCTGAAACGGAGGCGACAGGGATGGCACGTGCAAGTGCTGGCGGGGCTGATGCAGCAACCGTCCCGAGGGTCCCGATGTTGTCTGTCCGCAGCACTAGAATTGAAACTGCTCCGCGATAGAAAGGCAGTAACATGAAGTTGCCCGCTTTATTTTATTAAACCACTTCCTCATTTTCCAGACGTGCCGGC